>CM054983.1:5876209-6242510 GCA_029030765.1 Salix suchowensis
CAGATACTAAATTCCCTTGAGCCAGAATTAGCTGATTATGCTCTTTCATGCAACACCCCTCATACCATTTAGGAAGATCTTTGTGAAAGGTTTTCTTTGGGGAATGCTCCTCGAATTTTTTAGATTCAACGAAACATCTTCAAAATTGATCAAGGTCAGGTGTCTGTTGCGACATATTACACATAATTAAAGGGTTTATGGGATGCGCTTGCATCTTTCAATTCAGTAACCTGCACTTGTGGTGCGCAGAATGATGGCACGAACTTATGCAATTCCTCATGGGACTCAATGAGTCATATTTTGGTGCAAGAGGTCAGATTTTGCTAATGAACCCTTTACCATCAATTCGTCAAGAATATGCTTCCATTGTGCAGGAAGAAAAACAATGAGCCATGCCATCAAATACAATAGCTATTGCTGTATGAGGAACTTATATGGGTCAGCAAAATAATCAAATTCATGGAAATCAATCCAACAATCCACACACTAAAAAGTCTTTTCAATGCACCCACTGTGGTGACATGTACCACAGAAAAGCAACATGCTATAAATTAATTGGTTACCCTCCCGATCATCCTAAAAATAGAGAAAAGGCACAACACTAATGCCAAGGCTATGACAGACATAACTCACACTCAGCAACTGGTAACCCCTTGGCAAATCAAGTGGATTTTAATCCCACTTTTCAAACTGCAGTCCTCTCTACCCAACATAACTGAAGACCAATATGTTTAGAGAGACAACACTTTGAACAAAAAACACTTCACTTCACAAGCCAATACTGCTACTTCCTCAGCCTTTTCAAAAATAGTTCAACTTTATTACCGATTGCACAAAGTTCATGGATACTTGATAGTTGGGCAACTCACCATATTACTTCTTCTCTTGCATCATTAACGAAAATCGACAAGAATTTATCTTTAGCGCCAGCTTCATTACCAAGTGGAGACGTAGCTAAAATTACCATGACCGACACAATTCCAATTAACAATACTTTTCAATTGAATAATGTCCTTTGTGTGCCAAGTTTTAAAGTTGATCTTATTTTGCAGGACTTGGCTACAAGGACGATGATTAATGTGGGTAAGAGATGTAATGACCTATATTACCTCATGAAGTTGGCCTCAAATTCCCCCTCTTCTCGTTTTGCTTGCAATTTAATCATCTCATCCGATCTGTGGTATCGCCATTTGAGACACCCTTCTTCTAGTCGATTACAATTTTTAGTTAACAATTTGCTCAAAGTCAATTTTGATTTTAGTCATAAATGTGACATTTGTCCATTGGCAAAACAAACTCGTTGTTACAAGAACTATAACTTGCTTAAAGATTTACTCAAAGTAGCCAAGATACTTGCTTTATTGAAACACTTGTGTGGCTTTAAATAGCCTTACAATAATAACAGAAAAATAAGAAAGAAGTAGCATCGTAAGAAATCTCATAAAATTAGATTTGAAAATAAAAATACTCCTAGAAAGTAAGACAACCCTATATATTAGGATTTTATTCTAACGGAAAAGACTTACTGAACACCCTAAATTAAGTAACCAACTTCATTACTCGTCACCCTTTTCCTTCTAGTTCAATTTTAACTACGAAGTGTTTTTATCTTCTTCATTGTGATATTTGGGGTCGTTACAAAACCCTTTCTCTTTCTGGTGCCTTTTATTTCTTGACCATTATGGGTGATTTTTCTCGATTTACATGGGTTTTCTTAATGCGTCACAAAAGTGAGAAGCGAACTTTGCTCCGTCATTTTTTCCATCATGTTCACACTCAATTCAATACCAATGCACCATACTTGATGAGCTTGGGTTGGGTCTAGCCCAAATATTTTAGGTTGAATTCAACCCATCCCAATGTAATAATATATTATATAATATTTAAATAATATTAAAAAAATATCTGACCAAAATGAAGGGACATTTCAAAATTTTTGTGATTTCATCGCATGTTTTTCCTTCAATTTTGCTAAATGTCAATCTTTATAGTTACACTACAAAATATATGATCTTCTCTAGAAAAACAACAAAAACAAAAACAAAAATAAAATCTTCATTTCAAAAATACAAACAATGTTTATTTTCTTACATGTGGTTGAATCCCAAAATAATTCTGGGTATATTTTCACAAAAACAAAACAAAATGAATATTTTCTCATCTTTTAAAATGCAAAATGGAATATCATAACCAATTTATGATTATCTGTTAGAGTTTGGCCAAAATATCAAAAATCATTCACTAATCATTTTGTTCATTTTATTTATTACAATTTAGCTATAGAATTTAATATTTGAGGTGTAAACCTATATTGTAAAGTACACCCTTGGATAAAAGTACAACAAATATGGTGTTAAAATTCAAACCTTATAACAGTTAGGTTTTTTATCAAATAAAATAAAGATTCCATAGAAATGGAGATCTACTTCGAACCTTAGAAAAGACCAACAAATAAAAATCTGACCTAAGAAAATAATCAAACAACAATGCAGTTTATCATAGGTATGGTGCATTGGGGTGATGCGTCTTTCTCTTGCACAATAAGCTCTCTTACCCAAACTCTTATGGAAAATTAGGTTTTCTAAAAACCTTAATACTAGGTGGCGACTCGTGTAAATTATAATTTTATGATTATAAAAAATCCATTTTCGATGAGCTCCTCCATCTCCGATAGGCCGCGACAGAAATGTCATCACGACACCAAAAACTTGTTAGTAACGATATTCTCCATTTGAGAACTCCATTATTCATAATGCTCCCCATGAAAAAAAAATGGAATCTAAGTTGTGGTATAAGAAAAAAGTATAGATTCTTGATGAAGAAGTCATTAAAGGAACAAACTTTGATGCTAGATCTATATAAGGAAAACATGGTAGAGTTGTAGCTAAACACTATAGAAGACTTTTTTATTATTGTTTATGATTACCAAAATATAAGAGAAAAGTACAATGTATATTATTGCTCAATACAACTAATTAAACATTTAAAAGGAGTTTTTATTTATTGTATTTGGCTTAGACAAGTTCATATCATATTTATTATGATCTAAAGTGATTTTTTTCTTATCGTACGACCCTCAAATATTTACTAGCAAATAAGGAATCTAAACTGGGATTTATATGTTGCACTCTTTATTATAAGTGTTTGATTTAGAGATTAAAGAGGAGCTGATAATTCTAAGGTATATAATTTATGTGATGTTTTAAACAAAAAATATAGGAAAAGGCAACAATGTCCTTAGTAGATTAGAAATAGATATTAATGAATAAGAGTATTGTGGTAATTGCATATATCTTCATAAATAAAAACAGAAAAAAATCTAATTTTTTTGAGAGAGAGAATCAAGAGGAGAGAATGAAAGTACAAGAAGAAGAGAAAAGGGGGAAAGATAAAGGAAGGAAAAAAAGAATTAGAGGAAATAAGTTGTTGAAGTAATATTTATGTTTTAATATGCATTAGAGTTGTTATTTGTTAAGATTTTGAATTTATTGAAAATTAGGGTATGGAGATTTTGTTTTGGGACTAATTGATGAATATATTAAATGTTATGGACTAAATGTTATGGGTAATGGGTTATTTTGAAGATTTTTGATAGAAATGATGATTTAGAGGATTAATTGATGAGTTAAGTGTAAGAATATTGAGAAGTTTTGAAAAAACCTTGTTGGAAGTATGCACAGTGGTCTTGAGGTTTAAGATGATGAAATTCTAATTTGGTCCCTCAATTTGTGGAAATTGCAGTTTAGTCCAAAAACTTAAAAATAAATTATAGTTTGGTCCTTTGAGTGAAAATCAAGATTCTAGACAAAATAAAGTATGATTTATGGGAAATCTTCAGTATAGTCCTTCAACTTGAAAAAAAATACAGAATAGTCCCTAGATAAAATATTAGTTTTTCATATTGGCTTCACAAATAAGGGAGGCTTATTTGGTGAACTATTATTAATTTTATGAATTTTTTATTTTGAATTGAATTTAAGTAAAACTATTTAATTTTTAGATTTTGGGGAAATGACTAGTTTGGTTAAAAAACACATAAGAGCAACTCCAATGAAAAGAGCCATTTTGGAGAGCTAAATCTCTAAAATGGTTCTTTGAATAGTGTATATATGTCTTTTTTGGTGATGTGTGCTCCAATGGTAAAAGCCATTTTGGAGAGCTATTTTTTTATATTATTTTAAATATAGTGCAATTATTTTGTATTTAGTTTAATTATATAATTAATTATACAATTAATAAGAATAAGTTATATAATTAAATATTTACTTTAAAAAAAAAACCCTTAAACATTATAATTATTAAATTTTTAATTATATTTAAATAAAAAAATCAAATTTTATTATATTTAATTAATTTAATTTTTAATTAAATGGTTCGTTCCCATTTAACAATTGCAAGTACACTGAGCTGGTACTGCTGTAAGATAACTTGCTGCTAAATTGATTTTTTTTCTTCATGGAAACAGTATTATAGCTCTTACAAATGAAGTGGTAAAAATAGCATTGCGGTTACGATATGCTATTTTTACATGTTAGTATAGCAGCCCCGTTGGAGCTGCTATATATAGGAGAAGAAAAGCTAAAATAATATTTTTTAAATTATGGCTTTCTTTTTAGCAGCCCCCGGTGGAGTTGCTCTAAGATTATGAGTTAAATCCGTAAGTGATTTTAATTTTATGTTGAAGTTCATGCCATGTAAATGAAGGTTTCTCAAATCTAACATTGTTCAGCAAGTTTGGAATTCCAAGAACAATGATAAGTGATTAAGGTACCTATTCTTACAATCGAAAGCATTGATGCAAAAATATGAAGTACACCATGAAATAGCCAAAGCATACCATCCATAAATCAATGGGTTAGTTGAGGTTTCAAACCAAGAAATAAATCATATCTTGGAAAAGATGACAAACCCCGACCAAAAGGACTGGAGCCTGTGTTTACAGGATACACTTTAGGCATATCAAACAATATACAGAACTCCAATTCAGATGTCACCGTATAGATTTGTTTTTTTGGTAAGTTGTGTCATTTACCTGTTGAATTTGATCGTGCTTTTTAAGGTAGCGAAGCAATGCAACTTAGATGATAAAAAGGCACGTGTAAAATGGAAGTTACAACTTAAAGAGCTGGTGGAAATTCAGTTGGAAGCCTATGACAATGCAAGGTTGACATCGCAAACAAATTTACATTAGGTATTGCCTTTTAATTTCAGGTTGAAGTTCATGCCAAGTAAGTGAAGGTTTAGACGGATTGGATCATTTGTTGTATTGAATATCTTCTCTAATGGTGTTATTGAAATACAAAGTATGAGGACTAGAAAAATCTTTAAGGTGACTACCGAGTGAATTAAAATTGATTTTCAATTTTAAATTTTCTTAATGGTAAGAAATTGACTAAAAAGTTTTATCTAATTAATTTGCTTATACTCTTCTTGATTTTCCTTAGTTGTAAGGGACATCTAAATTATTTGCTTGAATCGAAAGGATATATATTTTACTTCGATGATCAACAAATTTATAAAAATACAAATTTATAAAAATAAATATCTAGACCTTTGAACTCAGTTATGATATATCCATTTATTATTTTTATTTTTATAATTTCATTTCTTTAATTTTTTTACTGAAATTTCGTGTTCGTTTTATTCATTTGAGTTGGCCAGACCTAAATCAGTGGGCAGTGTTTCTTAAGCTTCAGCTTGACTTTGATTTCAAGTTCAGTTTTTTATCATGGATTCCCACGGTCCCACCAAGGAAGAGGATGTTGTGATTCACAATCAATGACTTCAGTTCTGTGATGAACCATTCCTTACGAAATCTTCGTAAACCATGAAACATGATGGATGGTAGAGCGTAGTCCAGGGGTTAAGACAGAAAGTTAATGTCATTTCCCATCAGCGTAGCTCTTAACCCAGTTTCCTATTACTCTCTCCGCATACTTTTCTTCCTACTCTATCCCCACTTGAATGTTCCTGACCACTAATTCGTTCAGCATCATCTAGGAGATTTGTCAGGACCTGGATAGTGGCCAATAAATTTCTCAGCCACCTTCAGGAAATTTCTGCTTCAATTTCCTATTGACATTTCTCAACCCTCCTTAATATTTTAAAAGACACAAACCCCCCTTCATGCGAATCAAACAAAAGATCGGAAACAACTGAGATATTCCCTCGTATGACTATACTCTACTGAAAGATCAAACTCATGATGTATGTGAAGAGCACGTTCTCATATATTACTTCATTTTGATTGGACAAAAGGATGCACCGAACCAGAAAAACACCAATGAACAAACGATTAAACCTCTTAAGAACACCTCAATCACTTCATGACTTCATTTGGACGTGAGAAATAATACATTTATCATGAACTTGGTCTCAGCTATTACTATTCCGAAATTGATTTGTACACGCGAGTCAACAAGGGCCCACCCATTGCCATAACCCAGTCAAAAGTCATATCCTCCTATCTTACCCCAATTCCAATGTACCCATTACCACCAACACTACCCTATTTCCATGGTCCATTCCATAGTTGTCCGTTCCGTTCTGTTCTAGCTGAAACGTCGAAATACCCTATACCAATTATAAAACCAAGATAACATGAATGGTTTTTACCCCAGTTTTTATTATGGTCTGTAACTGAAATTCCAGCCAAATTTCGGCTGAAATGCACCAGGAATATGTCGGCTGTTCCGTTTTAGTCCGGAGAAAATATTCATTCGACATTCTTGCTTGTGGGACAACCCCTAGCCCATCAAATTAAATTTCAAATGCAATTCTTTATGTATTTTATAATTTTAAGTTAATTTATCTCGAATTTGAATTATGTTTTTTAAATTAATATATTAATTTTATATATATATATATATAATTAATTAATTAATTAATTAATTATATATGAGCAGTATAACCCTGAAACGGCGCACCGAAACACTCCGAAACCAAAATATTCCGTACCAATAGAAAACACAAAATGCCAACCGAAGCAAAACAAACAGCTATGGTCCATTCCACACACCCAGAACAACAACCACTGTCACCCCTTCTCATTCGTCCACCAATGCATCCCCTCAACATCGCTTCTACCACCTCCTTCCTCTTCACCCTCTTACTATTCTTCCATTTAACGACATCGTTTCCTTGGAATGACACGAGTAATCTTCAAAACTGCAACCAAACTTTCTCTTGTGGTGCTATCACAAACATCACCTACCCTTTCACTGGTGGCCAACGTCCATCCCAAAGCTGCCCTCTGTGTGAAATCAAATATGGAGTATATTAATTCTGCGTTGAATGAATAGATATAGATTGATGATACAAGGAATATAAAGATATCAGATAAGCTATTCTTGGTAACTAACTAATGTGGCTAGAAATCTGGTTTGACCCATATAATTACAATTAAATATATAATTACAGAAGTTACGGGATTTCTCTTCTAACACCCCCCCCTTAAGTTAGAGAATGAATGTTGTGAAGTCCCAACTTGCTACTCATTGATCGAAAGTTGCCTTCATAAAAATATCAGCTAGTTGAGCACGTGAAGAAACATGTGAAGTAGAAATGATGCCAGCTAGTAATTTCTCATGAACTACATGACAATCAATCTCTATATGCTTTGTTCGTTCATGAAACACAAGGTTCAACGCAATGTATAATGCAGCCTGATTGTCACAATGCAACAGTGTCATCTTGTGACACCTGCAAATCTTGGAGAATATAGCTCAACCAAGTTAATTCCAAACAAGCTGTTGCCATAGTGCGATATTCTGCCTCTGCAGATGATCGTGACACATTGCTTTGTTTCTTGGATTTTCATGAAACTAGAGTGTCTCCCATAAAAATATAGTATCCTGTGATAGAATGCCTAGTAGTAGGAGATCCTGGCCAATCATAGTCACAGAAAGCTTTCCACTTGATATTACTAGAAGAAGGGAAAAGCAAACCTTGTCCAGGCGTTCCTTTAACAAATCTCAAAATTCAGAGTGCAGCATCGAAGTGTGGTTTTCTTGGATGATGCATAAATTGACTCAAAGTCTGCACTAAATATACCAAGTTTGGCCTAGTTACTAGAAGATATATTAATTTTTCAACTAGCCTCCTGTATCTAGTAGGATCATTAAGAAAATCACCTTCTGTAGGTGAGAGTTTCAGATTTTGCTCCATGAGGAAGGATTCAGGTCGTGCTCCCAATAAGCCTGCATCTTGCAATATATCCAATGCATATTTTCATTGAGAGATAAAGATACCTTTTTGAGAGTGTGACACTTCAATACCTAAAAATTATTTTAGATTACCAAGATCCTAGATACAAAAATTGACGTAAAAGAAAGTCTTTGGGAAGTTGGAATTCTTTTGCATCATTTCCTATAAGGAGTATGTCATCGACATAAATTAATATGCCAATAAATGATGTGCCTTTTGCTTTGGTGAAGACTAAATAATCTGTCTTGGATTGTCGAAAACATATGCTCTCAATGGCAGTGGAGAATTTAAAGAACCAATTGCAAGAAGCTTGTTTGAGCCGACATACCAAGTTCTCTCCTTATTGGCAAAGACCGAGAGGAGGAACCATATAAACCTCTTCGTCAAGATCGCCATGAAGGAATGCATTTTGAACATCCAACTAATGAAGAAACCAATTGCGAGAAGCGACAGCAGCAAGGAAGTATCGAAGAGTAAGAGTAAGAGAGAAAGTTAGAAAGAGGATGTTTCATACCTGCAGGAATTGACGTTGGTTCAGAAGATTGGTGGGGAGAAGCAATAGAATGAGAGAGATGGTAGTCATGATGCCACGCAGGTGCATGTTTGGGGCAAGTAAAGACATGAAGTGGATTGGGTTGAGAGATAGGTTCACTTAGAGTGGGGGTCGAGGGTAGTGGAAGATGTAAGATCCATAGAGATAGGGTGTAGGTTGGTGGTCGGCTTGTTGGTTATGTGGTTGTGGTGTGGGTTCGACAAGCTAAGAAGGGGAAATGTCATTTTGGGGTAGCTGCAAGATAAAGGGAGGAGTAGGAAGATGGGTTTGATAAAGAAAATATTTTCAAAGAAGTGGATGTCCCGATTGACAATGAATTTTTTATTATCCATATCATAAAGTTTGTAACCTTTTTGACTTGTGGGATATACAATAAAGACACAACAATGAGTACGGGAATCAAATTTATGAGATGGATGGACAACAGTAGCATAGCTAAGACAACCAAAAACACGAAGGTGAGAGAGGGTAGGTGAACGATTATGTAGAAGTTCAAAAGGAATTTTATTGGATAATAAAGGAGTGGGTAAACGGTTTATGATGTAGACAGCGGTACGAACACATTCACCCCAAAAATATAATAGGAGATTGGATTGAAAAAGAATGGCACGAACAATATTTAATATGTGACAGTATAAACACAAGATCGTTGAAACTCAATGCCGTGGGAGAGTAACAAAGGTTGCATGGAAAGAAATTCAGAGCCATTGCAAAAATGAATTGTTTTGATGGAAACATGAAATTGATTCTAAACAAAAACAATAAAATTTTAGAAAAGATATTGAGTATTAGATTTTTGATTTAGTAAAAAAACCCAAGTGCACATGCTATAATCATCCACAATAGTTAGAAAAGAACGAGCATCGCAATGAGATTTAACATGGTGCGGTCCCTAAATATCACAATGTAATAATTGAAAAGGAAACTTGAAAGTAATAATACTTGAAGGGGAAGGGATTCGAGCCTGTTTAGCCATAGGACAAACACCACAAGTTTTGTCAAAAGAAATAGAAATAAAAGGAAACTATTTATGGAGTTGGAGACGTGCATCTGATGGGTGATCGAGGCGTTGATGCCAAAGATGAGAAGCTGGTAGAACGTGACAAGAAATTGGTGATGGTGAGGGTGGTGACTTGTAGTATAGACCACCACTTTGTTTACCCTATCAATCATCTTCCCTGTAGCTAAGTCCTGCAAGACACAAAAGTCAGGAAATAGGATAATGCAACAACGCAATGATTTAGTGATTTTATCAGTAGATAAAATATTCAAATTGATAGATGGAACATAAGGAACATCTGTAAGAGTAATGTCCTTATTAAAAAGAATTGTGCTTGTGGAATCAATGGGTACAGATGAGCCTGTAGGTAAATTGACAGAGGGTACATGTGAGGGATTCTTGTAAGAAAAACAAGAGGAGTTCAATGTAATGTGGTCCGTAGCTCCACTATCAAGAATCCAAGGTTGATAAAAAATGGATTTGATGGAAGGGAGAGAAGGATTAAATAGACCTGCTACATTAGCAAAAACATTGGAGTTGTCGAATGAGGAATTGGTGGAAAATTTTACCATAGTAGCTGTGAGTTGCCTGTATTGTTCATCATTGAGCCCAAAAAGAACAGATTCTAAACTGGAGGTTGACTAGGTCGATGGCATGGTCACTTGGGCTAGTGGAAAGAAGTTGATTGGCTTATTGTATTGAGGAGGAATTGGTGTCTGTTAAGGAACCATCTCACCTAAAAGCTTAAGCTTGTAAGTGAGGCCCCATAATATGATTTATATTATTCTCTAACACACCCCCTCAAGTGAAATCCCTTTAGGCTTGAAACTTGCACAGATCTACATCACCTTGTGCTTGATTTTTATCGAATAGAATGGGGGTGGTGAGATTCGAACTCGTGACTGTTGGGTCAACAAGGCTCTGATACCAGAACCATCTCACCTAAAAGGTTAAGCTTGTAAATGAGGCCCCATAATATGATTTATATTATTCTCTAACAGTGTCTACTTGATAGGCTTTTGGTGTTTGTCGTACACCATAATTTCCACTATGGTTGCGCCCATAGATCCTGTTGATGTGGGAGTTACCACCGGTTGAAGAGGCAGTGTTTCTTTCACCACGATGGAGTTTATGCCCTAGTGGATACCCGTGCAACTTGTAACAAGTTTCAATAGTATGGTAGTCACGATCATAGTAACTCCAATGGAGAGGATTACCATTGTTGTCGTGTCCCCGAGATCGATTTTGAGAAAAGTTATTATGTATAGTATGTCGGACGGCTACAACAAGGGAGAAGTTTCCAGTTGTGGATGAGCCACTTTCCCTTTGTTTTTCTTCTTGGTAATTAAAGAATATGCTTTGCAAACACTTAGTCTGTAATTCACTTCTTTCCAGCTCTCAAATCTTTTTCATCTCTCTCAAGAACCTAGGTGACGTTGTCATGGCAAACTTTAAGTTCTCCTGTCCCGGGCCAGGATATTCAGAAGAAAGCTTTTTCATGATTGGTGATCCTGTTCCTGGTCCTCCTTTTATGGACAAATGCCAAGCTAGTTTTCAAGTGCCATTTCTCCGGAGTCGGGCACAACAACTTCAGGCTAAAGGGTCATCATTACTTGTTGAGGTTTTGAAGCGAGGATTTGATGTCAGTTGCAGTAATCCTTACAGAGCTGACTGTCAGAAATGTTACAAGCATTCTGGTGGGAAATGTGGATTGATGGTAAACCTATTTGCATCTGTAATGATCAGCTCTGTCCTGGTAAGTAAAAGGAGATGTTTTGACTAGCCAAAAACTTCTAGTTTCCTTGTGAGTTAGGTAGCTTTCAAGAAATGCTAGGCCTTCTTGTGGTGATTGATATGGAGGGTTTTTTTTTTATCAAATTATGCAAAGCTTCAACGATTTCAAGCATTAATTGCATGCAAAGGCTCACAAGTCCAGCAGCTTTATTTACTTCTAGTGAATAATATGTTATAGCATTGTTCATGTCAAGAGGTTCAATGTTCAAAATTATGCTTGTTTGCTTGAGTCCGTGTTCAATTCTATGTGGTTATCATTTGAACTCAACAATATGATCCAGTACTTCTTTATCAGATGTGAGCTACCTGCTTCGCTGAATCTTCAAGTGGTCAAACTCTGAAAAGGAGCTCATCCTCTTCAATAAACCATCCTAACGCCCGCAAGTGCCACTAAACACAGTCCACAATATTTTCTACTGCCACCCTGAAAGTCAATTGTCAACTCTTTTCTTTCTTTCTCATTCTCCCGAATAATCTTTAATTAATATTTAACATCTTTACTTTTCTTTTCCGTCATATAAAATAACAGGCTCCTTGTTTACATTATTGTAAGGCATACCTTCACACTTGCCCAAGCTTCCTGTCTCCTTCATTTCCTTGAAAATGATAGAATAATCTACGTGTTGAGCCACCATTTAAATCCCCTTCTCCTGGTTGGAGACTCTTCTCTTCAAGCTCTCAAACACAAAAATGGTTGCCCATCTTTCGTTATTACTCTATCAGCACCATCCCATCACCACCGTCTTCTTTGTCCTAATCCTTTTATCAACATCTTATGGTGAGGATGATAACAAAGAGTACACGGCCTGCAAAAAAAATTTTAGCTGTGGAGTCTTCTCAGGTCTTTCTTATCCTTTCTGGGGAGGTGATCGGCCTGAGTTTTGTGGGCATAAAGGGTTCGAGCTCAAGTGTGAAAAAGATCAGTTCCCTATGATAGCTAGTGATCGGAATATAGAATTCCGCCTATCTCGTTTAGATCAGCCTTCCTTGATGACTCTGCAGCTAGAGAATCCCACGGATTACATTTGTCCAACTCAAACTTCAGCCGATTCAAGTACTCCGAGTGGCTTCGATATCTTCGGTTATGACCGCAACCTTCAAAACCTGACCTTACTTCACAACTGCACGTTCTCGAGCCCGACACTGCAGCAATATAGAATTTCGAACTGTAGTGGCAGCTCATTCTATGCAAATGATGATTTCCTGGAGCTCATTAGTTATCAAAACCAAACTCAATGTAGCTTAAAAATAAAAATTCCCATTCCAGTTGCGTCTTTTAATCGACTAACGGGTGACAGAGCAGATTTAGAGCGAGTTTTAGGAGAAAAGTTTAACGTGTCGTACAAGTATGATCAAAGTCCTTCAATTTGCGATTCGTGTATGGCTTCAGGAGGACTATGCGGAACCAACATGACTGATCCCAGTGGAGAGTTCTTGTGCCTTTGCCGCGACCATCCTTATTCTTTAGTGTGTGAAGGTCAGCTCCTTCTGTCTTTTCCTTTTTCTTTTTCTTTTTCCTTCCCTGTTACATGTTTTATTATTCATTTCAGCCTGTTTCGTATTATTTGTGTGGATAATTAATTAAGTTTAGTGGGGTAATTAGGGTTGATAATTTGGAAGAGGCTTTGTTCTTGTTCGAAACTAAGAATTAACTTCCAGTGGCAATAGAACCCCATTAATCCATCTATCATGGGAAAATTGTTAAGCAATAATTTAGTCACTCTGTCTCTTACAGTTTTGCAAGCTATGAAATCTCTTGCAGTTTTGCCACACCCAGACCAATGCTCCCCCTCAGCACTGCTTCTGCCACCTCCTTCCTTCTCACCCTCACAAACATCGTCTATCCTTTCGCAGTTGGCCAACGTCCATCCCAGCATGGTCCACCGGAGTTCCGACTTTGAGTTCCTTCTGTGACGGTTGGAGTTTCTTCCCGTTTCCTTTTGTTTTTACTTTTATTCCCCTAATTAATGCGGGACTGTTTGTTTTAGGAGTCTAAGAGTTTTCTTTCCCTTTCTTCCATTAGCTTTTATTTTCCCTATTAATTCAGGACTGTGTCCCGATATAATGGAGATGTTTTAGAAGTCTAAGAGTCCATTGTTTTTCTTCTGTTTTCTGTGGAATTACAGATCAAAGAAACCCTTGTCAACTTTAGTCTTTTGATATTAACTTGGAGAAAGTTATGCACATAGTTATTTTCTTTTTCTCTTTGACTTAGATCTTATAAACATGAACATTGAAGTCAAGGTGATTTCTAAATTATAATATTGGATCAATTTTATAAAGTTACTAATGTATTTGATGGTCAAGAAGGTATGATCTGAGGTATGACCACCCATGTCAATTGACGTTGCGATCTTCTTAAAACATAGTTTATATGACCTTTATCTGATGAGTTAGTGAAGTTTGTCTAGATTTACAATTTTTTATTAAAATTTCTTTTCTAAAATAAAATTTAAGATATTTTGTGCAAAGTACTTATTTTTAAGAATGTAAGAATTCAGTTTTCTGTCATGAGCTCAAAGACAAGTTTTTCTTAAGTGAAGGAACGAGAATATTTTTATTATTTTGACGCTTTTATTTTATTTTATTATTTTCTAAGATTTGTTTAATTTAAGAATTTTAATCTATAATTATCTGCTATAATTTAATCTGAAAGCTGGAGAATCCTAATTTTTTTTTATAATATAGAAATGATTTTTTAATGATTGAGAAACTCCAACACTATAGTAGAAATGAAAAAAGCAAACACAAACATGACAATCAGTGTTCAAGAAAGAATTGTAAAGCTGTCATAAAATGCTTAGCTTAAGTTGAAAACAATATAAATTAAGACATTAAGGTGTTCAGAAACTAAAGACACTAAGGTATCAAATTTAATGTCCGCTAAGACTGATTATGTTATTTGTTTATCACTAAATTAACTACAACATCTTCCACTAGTTGTCGTAATCACCATCATCATGAGTAAGCACCCTCCACTTCTTTGTCTTTGAGGTGATTTCATTTCTTTAATAATTGTTGATCACCAATGAAAGCTGTAATATTTTCTTAAATCGGAAACTAATTTGAGATTCATGTTACAGGAACAGGATCTTCAAGGTTTGGTGGGGGTCGTAAGATTGCTATAGGTGAATAATCATAGGATCCAGTATTTTCATTTGATGAGAATGATAATGATGATAATGATGATGATCATTTTCTTTTGTTTTATAGCCATATCAGGAGCTGTTGCAGCGATAATTGCTTTTACTATAATTGCAATATGTTTCACTCGGAGAGAAGGCTCATTTAATGGCATCATAGCAATGATCTTCAAGCTAAAGAATTCACAGAATGTTGACAGATTTGAAACATTTATGATGGACTATCATGGTCTCACCCCAAGACGTTATTCATATTCAGAGATTAAGAAAATCACCAACTCATTCACCAATAAACTAGGTCAAGGGGGATTTGGTAATGTATACAAAGGAAAGTTAAAGGATGGTCGACTTGTGGCTGTAAAAGTCCTGAAAGAGTCCGAAGGTGATGGAGAAGAGTTCATGAATGAAGTTGCGAGCATTACTAGAACTTCCCACGTGAATATAGTTACACTTTTGGGTTTTTGCTATGAAAGGACTAAAAGAGCTTTGATCTATGAATTCATGACCGAGGGATCTTTAGATAAGTTCATATCTTGTGATGGAACCCCAAAAACAAAATGTGGTTTGGAATGGAAAAGGTTTTATGAAATTGCAGTTGGTATTGCCAGAGGTCTTGAGTACTTACATCGAGGTTGTAACAATCGAATTGTGCATTTTGACATAAAGCCTCACAACATTCTTCTCGATGAAGATTTTTGTCCCAAGATCTCTGATTTTGGCCTAGCAAAGTTATGCAAGAGCAAAGTGAGTAAGATCTCAATGATAGGAGCAAGAGGGACGGTTGGTTACATGGCACCTGAAGTATTCTGTAGAAAGTTTGGAGGAGTATCTTACAAGTCTGATGTGTATAGCTATGGAATGATGGTTCTCGAAATGGTCGGAGAAAGAAAAGTTTTTCATATTGCAGAAACTAGTGAAATGTATTTCCCTGATTTGTTTTATAAGTATCTTGAACTGGGAGAGATTACATCACTTCACGCTGGTATATCAGAAGAGGAAGAAGAGATTATAAAAAAGATGATGTTAATAGGTTTGTGGTGCATCCAGACCATTCCATCGGATAGACCATCAATGACAAAGGTGCTAGAGATGTTTGAAGGAAGTCTTCACTCTTTGCAAATTCCACCAAAACCTCTACTTTCTTCACCTAAAAGGTCTGCTCAAGATCACTCTTCCACTATATCATCACTACCATGGGTGGAGTGAACAGATTGTTTGTTGATTAAAGTGACTTGTAACTAGAGATTTCAGCACTTTGTGTAGCCTAATAAGGATATAAAAAATTGTATTGCATGTCCTTCATCTAAGAGGTTAAATGGTTTTTTGATACAACTCAACGGAGGATGCTCGCACAGGATTGGTGAGAGACACTGTGTCTCTCTCCATATTCTTTTCTCACCAATTATAATATGTACTTGATGTTCAATCTACTGGAAATGTAGAATGTGTTGTTACTACGTGCGCACCTCATATTGCATATGATTTAAGAGTTAGACAATAAGTAAGGTTCATCTTTATCATGCCCATGGTTAATGTCACATGTCATGCATTGCAATTTGCTTACATTTTTTGGAAACAGGTTAGAAAGAAATGGTAGAGCTTAAGCTCAATACCATTGAAGACTTTTTATTATTGTTTCTAATTACCAAAACAGAAGAGAAAAAGACTTTGACACAATATATATTATTGACATATTGATGAAAACTACAAACACATTGAATTCCTTAATCTTGAGAAATCTAAAGGACTTTGACTTATTAAAAATGACACTAAAAATCACAAAATACACTGTAACACACCCTCTTCATGAACTTCTTGAATTGCTGAAATTTGTCAACAGTCACAACTATGGAGAAAACATCAACAGGTTGATCATTTGTATTAATAAAATCCAGACTTATATCCTTCTTGTTAACCATATCTCTGATAAAATGATGCCATAATTTAAAGTGCTTTGATCTTGCATGAAAAATAGGATTTTCAGTCTTTGTTGTAGCAAACATGTTATCACATAACACAAATGTAGGATCATGGACATTTTGTGTAAATCACAAAGGACTTTTCCCAGCCATCGTATCTCAAAAAGATCTTCATTTGCAACACTATATTCTGTCTCAGCAGCAGATAAGACTATAGAACTCTACTTCCTTGAACACCAAGAAATCATATTTGTTACCAAAAAAGATACATAACCAGATGTACTTTACCTATCATCATAGCTTACAGCCCAAGCACTATCTGTAAACTCAATTAGATTGTTATTTGCTTGTTTCTTGTACATGAATCCATGATCTTCTGTCCCTTACAGATATCGCAGGGTCCTTTTTGCTATTGATATACATGAATCTGGTAGCTAATCTTTGATTTGTCTTCACCTAAAAGTTAAAGCTCTTAGGTGAGGCTCCATGATGTAATTTATATTATTCTCTAATACACACCCTCAAGTGAATGAGGGTGGTAAGATTTGAACTCGTGACCATTGGGTCACTAAGGCTCTAATACCATATCAAGGAACCACCTCACCTAAAATCTCAAGCTCTTAGGTGAGGTTCCAGGGTATAATTTATATTATTATCTAAAAATCATAAATCTCACATTTATCTTTATAAAAAAATCAGTTTATAGCCTTTCCTCATCATTTGCCCTACACTCAAAAGATTTTGACCGATGTAAGGGGAGTAAAACACATTATGAATACATTTTTCATTACCTTCATTAATTGCAATGACACTTCTCCCTTTAATTTTTACCTTCTTGTTGTCACCATGATGCGATCCAACCATCAAAAGATCCATTGGAAGTTCCAGTTGCTCCAGTTACTAGGCTTAGGGCTAAGAAGTTTAAAGAAGTTTTCAATGGACTTCTTCAAGATACATGGGTTAAGGTGGACTTCAAGAGAATTTGTAATAATAAAGAGAAAGCCTTGATTAATCTCATTCATGTTCAAGAAGTGCTTGTTGGTGAAACCAAGACCATTACACAAGGATTGAGAGAAGAAGACTAGATTCAGACAGTTTGACCTTTGGTTACTCTTTTAGTCATAACTTGTCACGACCCGATTCCCGGATCCGTGACCGGCACATAGGTATGGTCCCCCTCCAAGGTTCCACGCCTATGCGAACCCAAACTCACACACAAACTTATCATTTAACTTTCACAGTTCAGCGCAGCGGAAATATCAAAGTAAACTTTATAACATAATTCAATTGTCTTTATACAAGAGTTGATTACATACAGTTATAAACTAACTAGACATAAGAACAAAAGTGTCGACTACAACCAAAATAGCAGGTTCCAAGAGTAGGACAAAAATGACCTGCTAGCAAGCTACGACCCTGAAAATGATAAATAATGAGGGGGTGAGTTCAACAACTCAGTGAGTAGATAATATCTAATATACACATAAGAAATAATATAGCAAAGAGAAGTATAATATCAAATCGACTCGAAGTTCTTGCAAGGAGTTTCTCAAATAGGTCATAACAAACATGTGATAGGTAAAGCTCGTCAGAAAATCAGAATGCAATGAGCATGAGGCTCCGTACTGTGGGATGATCAGTCCACACAGGTTGGTGACTCCCCCGACCAACTAGGGTTTCAGATACGATGTGCACAAAGGCTAACACTACCCTCTTAGCATGGGTATTATGACTGGCATACCATAGGGATATCTTATAATCAAACAAACATATTCATATCTCAATGCTCAACTCATGGTATCAATCAAATGAGAAGCTATCAATTCACAAATAGATATAGGCTCATATCAAGAATGTATATTCAACAAATGATTATGCTTTATCGTATCAAGAATATAATCAAGGTATATATTATCAAAAAGCATAATCCAATTCATACTAGCAAATTCAAATATTTATACTATTTCTCATGCATATTAAATATTATCCACTCACCGGACTCAAAAGCAAACAAGGTTCAGAAGCAGAATGCTGACGAAACTTTACTGATGTCCCGCGGGTAGAATATCGGGATTATCTGAATATATAAAAATAGATATACTCAAAAATGACTCAAAAGAAGTTAAATACCCTTAATAACATATCTAAGAGTTCAAATCATAATCCTATGTGTTTTTGAATCAAACTATCCACTTCTTCGCAAAACCTAAAACAAAGGTTTCTTCCGAAATCTAATTCCAAAATACACAATTCGTAAAATTGATATTAATCCATCAAATGAGCTTCAATTATTCATCAAACCAATCTGAATACTAATATTTCTCTTAGGGACCATTCTGAAATTTTCTTATATTTTTGGGGTCAAATTGTAATTTTATCAAATTGAAGGACTAAATTGAACACTTTATAAATTCATAGCTATCCTAAAATCTTGTCCATAATTCATCCTCAATTCTGTCCAGAATCTCCAATTTCACCCCAGGGACCAAACTGTAATTTTTCCAAAGTTCAGGGACTAAACTGAAATTTTCACCAAAAGGACCAAAATGAATTTTCGTCATCTTCAACCTCAACCCAGAATTTCCAGCAAGGGATTTTCGAATTTATCAACATTATTTCACCATTTTTCTCAATATTTTCTCAAACCAAACATCTCAAAACTTCAAAATCATCTACAATCAAACTAATTAAACTATTACCCAACACATTCAAACCCTAACATCTCCCCTAATTCATCAATCAAACCCAAATAAAATTCTCAAACCCTAACAACCCATACAAGCAAAAATCATAAGCTAATAATCACATTTATACATAATAAAACACACACATTACCTTAACAACTATTTCTCCTTCTTCTTTTCTTCTCCTCTTCTCTTTCCCTCTTTTCTCTTCTTCTTCTTCTTCTTCTTCTTCTTCTTCTTTCTTTCTCTCTTCCTGATTCTCTCTCTCAAATTTTCAGATTACTTCTTTCTTTCTTTTTTCTTTTTCTTTTCTTTTCTTTTCTATTTATATTTACTAGCTTGTACAATTACTAAAACACCCCTAACCTAATTCTAAGCCACTAAGGGCATACATGTATTTTTCTCTTAAAAATTTCAAGTCACTACATAACTGGAGCTACAAATCGAATTTTACTCGTTTGGTTACTCTACATCATCATTTGTAATAATTAAGTTGGGTCTTGTTGTTGCCTGACAAAATATGGAATCAATAAACTTGTATTATTTAATTAGTTGGGCTATCAAAATTTAATTATTTATAGAGGAGACAATTTGTTTGGGTTTTTAGAATTGTTTATTTTAATTATTTTGGTCTAGTTTTAGCTTGGGTTGATTATTATTTTATATTGGCTTATGTCAGACCCATTAGGGAAACTAGGGTTTTGACTTGGAGTATAAATACTCTTTATGAATAATGTTAGGGAACTTTTTTGAACAATATTTTCCAGCATTGTAGCCATTTTTGGTTGCTTCATCTTGGTTCTTGATTGAACTTTCAACTCTTCAAAGAATTGACCATTCTTTGTTGTGAATTTATAGTTTCTTTGCTCGTCTCCAGGTGTAGGCGTTGTGATCGAGTTTGTTTATAGTCTTGTTGTCTTGGAGCAAGTCTTCCATTGTGATAAGCTCATTCAATTCTCAACAAACTTGGGTTAGATTAATCTTGGGGTCGCGAATACCATTAAATTCCGCTAGATTTCGCATCACACCATATTCAACATGAGAAGAATAAGTCTCATCAAGCCTTTCAAAATTTGAACGACCACAAGTGATATGGTGACTATAACCACTATTAAGACACCATTTCTTTTTATCTGGTAAATGACTTCAATAACTTTTTTTAAAAAAAGGTATTTGACTTATTCAATATCCTTCATTATAGGATTTTCAAATTCTCACCATAGATTTTGCAGTCTTATAGAGATAGCTTTTAGAGAACCATGGAATAAATTTTTCAGAATCATTTGTGCTTTTTTTGCCTTCTTGATAAAGAAAATTTTGGGATAAATTTATTTGCTTACTCCTGGCTGGTTTATTATTAAGGTAATTGCATTTCTAGACACAATCTCTTTATGTTCTTTTTCATTCTCCTTCGTCCGTAATGTAAAAGATCTTGCTCATGGTGGTTCTTCATACCCATTGTCATAACTCAATACTGGGTTATTCTAAAATTTAGTCAAAATAAAAATAAAATAATAAAAAGGTTGGACATGGTGGAAAAATCAAGTTGGAACTTTTGGATGAAATCGAGAGGCAAATTGTACCCCTATTGTGGCCAAGAATGAAGAAAAATGCAGAGCTTAGGTTAAAATAAATAATTATCCAACAAGTTTGCCTAAAAATTAAATCTAAGAGCATAATTAGATTTTAATAGTCCAATTTGATTAAATCTTGAACCAAATTGATGCTTAATTATGTTAAAAAAAATAATTTGGGTCTAATTGTTAATTACGTGCAAGGACTTAATTATATTTTAAATTATTTAAATTAATTTTACAATAGATTTGATTTTGTTTGTTTAATTATGCATTTTTCCATACAATGGCCACCTCCTTTTTTATTTTACTTGATGGACTTGAGTTGGGTCGAGCCCAAATATTTTGGGCCTCATCTAGACCATCCCAATGTAATATTTTATTATATAATATTTAAATAAATTAACAAAAATATCTGAAAAAATTCAAGGGACATTTTAGAAATTTAGTGATTTCATCGCATGTTTTTCCTATGATTTTGCTCAATGTCGGTCTTTATAGTTACACTACAAAATATATCTTCTCTAGAAAACTTAAAAACAATACACAAAAAAATAAAAATAAAAATCTTGATTTCAAAAATTGCATATGGTCGAGTCCTAAGATATTTCTAGGCATATTTTCATAAAAACAAAAAAAAAATGCATATTTTCTAATCTTTTAAAATGCAAAATGGGATATCATAACTATTTTATGATTATCTATTAAAGTTTAGCAAAAATATCAAAAATCATTCACTATTCATTTTGTTCATTTTATTTATTACAATTTAGCTATAGAATTTAATATTTGAGGTGTAAAGCTATATTGTAAAGTACACCCTTGGATATTAAAAGTAAAACAAATGTGGTGTTAAAATTCAGACTTATAAAGTTAGGTTTTTTCCCAATAAGATAGAGACTTCCTCAAGAAGAGAGATCTACTTCGAACCTCAAGAAAGACCAACAAATAAGAAACTCACCTAGGAAAACAATCAAATAACAATGTAGTTTACCATATGTATAGTGCATTACGGTGATGCGTTTTCCTCTTGCACAACAAATTCTCTTACCCAGACTCTTACGGAAAATTAGGTTTCCTAATGACATTAATACTAGATGGTGAGTCATGAAAAATAGAATTTTATGATTATAAAACACCATTTCGATGAACTCCTCCATCTCCAGAAGGTCGCGAGAGAAATGTCATCGCGACACCCAAATCTTGTTAAATAAAGATATTCTCCATTTGAGAACTCTATTAGTCGTAATAATCTCCATAAAAAATGGAATCTAAGTTGCGGAACAAGCAAAAGTACAACTTTTTAATGATGATCCCATTAAAGGAACAAACTACGATACCAGATCTATTGGAAAAATACTGCAAAAACATAATAGAAAAAAATTATAGAGTTGCAGCTCAACACTATAGAAGACTTTCAATTATTTTTTATGATTACCAAAACATAAGAGAAAAGGACATTATATATTATTGCTCAATGCAACTAATCTAACATTGAAAAAGAGTTTTTATTTATAGTATTTGGCTTAGACAAGTTTAGATCATATTTATTATGATCTAAAGTGGTTGTTTTTTCTTATCATACAGTCCTCGAAAATTTACTAGCAAATAAGTAATCTTAACCAAGACTTCTATGTTGGATTCTTTTATTACAAGTGTTTGATTTGGAGATCAAAGAGGAGCTGATAATTCTTTGGTAAATCATTTAAGTGATGTTTTAAAGAAATATAGGAAAAGGAAAACAATGTCCTTGGTGGATTAGAAAAAGATATTAATGAATAAGAGGTATAGTGGTAATTGAATAAATCTTCATAAATAAAAATAGGAAAAAAAAAAAAGAGATTTGAAATTTTTGAGAGAGATAAATAGGAGAAGAGAAAGAAAAGAAAAGAAGAAGAGAAAAGGGGAGAGATAAAGGAAGGAGAAAAGGAATTAGAGGAAATAAGTTGTTGAACTAATATTTATGTTTTAATATGTATTAGAGTTGTTATTAGTTAAGATTTTGAATTTATTGAAAATTAGGGTATGGAGATTTTGTTGTAGGACTAATTGATGAATTAATTAAATGTTATGGATTAATTGTTACGGGTAATGGGTTATTTTGAAAATTTTAGATAGAAATGATGATTTAGGGGATCAATTGATGATTTCAGTGGAAATATATTGAGAAGTTTTGAAAAACCCTTGTTGGAAGTCTGCACAGTGGTCTTGAGGTTTAAGATGATGAAATTCAAGTTTGGTCCCCGATTTGTGAAAATTACAGTTTAGTCCAAAACCTTTAGAAAAATTATAGTTTGGTCCTTGGAGTGAAAATCGAGATTATGGAAAAAAAATTGAGGATGAATTATGGGCATATCTTCATTATAGTCCTTCAACTTGAAAAAGAAAATTATAATTTGACCCCTAAAAATCTGAGAAAAGTACAGAATAGTCCCTAAATGAAAATTATTAATTTTATTAATTGTTTATTTTGCATTCAATTTAAGGAAAACAATCTAATTTTTAGATTTGGGGAAATGACTAGTTTGGTTCAAAAACACATAAGATTCTGAGTTAAACTCGTGGATAATGTTATTAAATAGATTTTACTTCTTTTTAGTTATTTTTTATTATATCTCCTTTTGTATTCAAATAATCATAATATTCCACCTACATAATATTAGTAGGATTTCCTTCCCTTCAGTATCTACTTTTGAATTCTATTCGCTTTTGAGTTCTATTCGCTTTTGAGTTTGGTGAGTGAATAATTTTTAATATACATGAGAAATATTATAAATATTTATGTTGCTAATATGAAGTGGATAATGCTTCTTTAAAATATATATGTTGATTACCATTTTCTATTACAATAAAACATAATCAATTATTGAATCTAAATTCTTGATATGAGCTAATATACACTTTTCAATTAATTTCTTAATTGATAGCTCCTCATTTAATTAATGTCATTAATTGAGACTTATAACCTTCTTGATTTCCCTTAGTTTTAAGGGACATCGAATTTATTTGCTTTGAATCTAAAGGATATATTTTTTACTTCGATGGTCAACAAATTTATAGAAATAAATATCGAGATCTTTGAACTAAGATAATGATATATCAATTTATTATTTTTATTTTTTATAATTTCATTTCTTTAATTATTTACTCAAATTTCCTGTTCAATTTATTTATCTGAGTTTCTTGTATGAACCCAGATTAGGTGCTTCCCTGTTAAAAATTAAGCTCAAGTTCCTGAAGCCACGCGTTTTCTCTATGCTACTCAGACACCTCAAACTCATGGGGAAATTAATTAAATAAGCGTATTACAGACATCAATCAGTGGCCAGTCTCTCTTAAAATTCAGCTTGACTTTGTTTTCAAGTTCAATTTTTTATCATCAATTCCCACGGTCCCACCAAAGAAGAAGAGGCTGTGATTCACAATCATTGACTTGAGTTTTGTGATGAACCATTCCTTACGAAGTCTTTGTAAACCATTCCTTACAGCGTAGTCCAATTAGCGTAGCTCTTAACCCAGCTTCCTATTACTTTCTCCGCATACTTTTCTTCCTACTCTTCTTTTCACTTGAATGTTCCTTGCCCATGCAAGTTGTTGCATGTGGAATATTATATCATCGAACTCAAGAATTTTATTTATTAATTAGTTATTTAGAACTGCTTTTTTTTATATATATATATATATATATATATATATATATATATATATATATATATATGCATCGAACTTGCTAAAAATGGGTTACCTTTACATGTATGATATGAGCTTTTTGTGAAAAGCTGTGGGGGTCACAACCCGTTCTCAGAAGGTCTTTGCCTGGATAGTGGCCATGAAATTTCTCAAACACCTCAATCACTTCCTGACTTCATTAGGACGTGAGAAATAATACATTTATCATGAGCTTGGTCTCTGCTATTACTATTCCAAAATTGATTTGTACACGAAAGTCAACAGGGCCCACGCATTGCCATAACCCAGTCAAAAGTCATGTCCTCCTATCTTAACCCTCTTCCATTGGGCCATCACCACCAACACTACCCTATTTCCATGGTAATCCATTCCACACCCAGAGCAGCAACCACCGTCACCCCTTCTCATTCCTCACCAATGCATCCCCTCAGCACCGCTTCTGCCACCTCCTTCCTCTTCACCCTCTTATTGTTCTTCCAATTAACGGCATCGTCTCCTTGGAATGACGCGAGTGATCTTTCAAACTGCAACCAAACCTTCTCTTGTGGTGACCTCACAAACATCACCTACCCTTTCACTGGTGGCCAACTTCCATCCCACTGCGGCCCTCCGGAGTTCCATCTCTGGTGTTATGATAACAGAACGACCACCGTCATAGCTAACTCACTGCCCTACCGAGTCACTCAGGGTGAACCAAACCAGCCAAACGTTAAGACTCTCACTTGTTATTTTTGGCGTCTACAATGACAGTCCATGCATAGACAAAACCGCCACTTTTGATAGCAGTAGCTTCAGTCTTGTCTCCAACCTATCAACCCTTTCTTTGTTTTATACGTGCAACGACCCAGGTGACTCTGACAAGGAAAACTTTAAGCTCTCCTGGTGCATACCAGGATATTCAGAAGAAGAGTTTTTCAAGATTGGTGGTCCTGTTTTTGATCCTCGTTTTATGGAAAAGTGCCCACCTAATTTTCAAGTGCCATTTCTCCCGAGTTGGGCACAACAACTTCAGGCTAATGGGTCATCATCACTTGTTGAGGTTTTGAAAGAAGGGTTTGATGTCAGCTACAGAAATCCTTACAGTGCTGATTGTCAGAAATGTTACAAGCATTCTGGTGGGCAATGCGGGTTTGATGGTGTACCTATTTGCATCTGCGATGATCAGATCTGTCCTGGTAAGTAAAAATCGATATTTTGACTAGCCAAAATCTTCTAGTTTCCCTGTGAGTTTGGTAGCTTTCAAGAAATGCTAGGCCTTCTTGTGGTATTTGATATGGAGGGTTTTTTTTTATCAAATTATGCAAAGCTTCAATGATTTCAAGAATTAATTGCTTGCCTGCTCACAAGTCCACCAGCTTTATTTACTTCTAGTGATTAATATGTTATAGCATTTATTCAATGTTCATGGTAAGAGGTTCAATGTTCAAAATTATGCTTGTTTGCTTGAGTCTATGTTCTATTCTATGGGGTTATCACTTGAACTCAACAATATGATCCAGTACTTCTTCATCATATGTTAAATAATTCTCGAATAAGCTCTGCCAAATGTTTTTGCAATAATTAATGCTTATTTCAGTAGTGGTTGCGGTCAGTGATAGGAAAAAGTTGCGCAATTCAATTACTTAATAGGGTTTTACCCTGCTTTTCTCTGTTTTTTCCCACCATTTTATGCATGTTTATTCATGGATGACCTGCTTCCTTTACTACGGCCGTTGTTTAGGCCCATAGACTGTGTGACCATAATCTGACTGAATTCCTGAATTAGCTTGTATTTAACAAATAATAATTGAGATACCCAAGTTTGTTCCACACTTTTTATTCACGCTTCAACTGATGTTTTTGGCACCCGCGATTTATGCAGAGAAGTAGTCTAACCCAAAACAACTTACAATAGATACAAGAAATAAAGAAAAAAGACACTAAAAATCCTTTAGTGTCAAAAGTCGTCTGTTATTTCTTTATTACTAAATTACCTACAACATCTTCCAGTGGTTGTCGTAATCACCATCATCATGAGTGAGCACCCTCCACTTCTTTGTCTTTGAGGTGATTTCATTTCCTTAATAATTGTTAATCACCAATGAAAGCTGTAATATTTTCTTAAATCGGAAACTAATTTGAGATTCATGTTACAGGAATAGGATCTTCAAGGTTTGGTGGGGGTCGTAAGATTGCTATAGGTGAATAATCATAAGGGTCCAGTATTTTCATTCCATGAGAATGATAATGATAATGATAATGATGATGATGATGATCATTTTCTTTTCTTTTATAGCCATAACAGGAGCTGTTGCAGCGATAATTGCTTTTTCTATAATTGCAATATGTTTCACTCGGAGAGAAGACTCATTTAGTGGCATCATAGCAATGACCTTCAAGCTAAAGAGTTCACAGAATGTTGACAGGTTTGAAACATTTATGATGGACTATCATGGTCTCACCCCAAGACGTTATTCATATTCAGAGATTAAGAAAATCACCAACTCATTCACCAATAAGCTAGGTCAAGGGGGATTTGGTAATGTATACAAAGGAAAGTTCAAGGATGGTCGACTTGTGGCTGTAAAAGTCTTGAAAGAGTCCGAAGGTGATGGAGAAGAGTTCATGAATGAAGTTGCGAGCATTACTAGAACTTCCCATGTGAATATAGTTACACTTTTGGGTTTTTGCTATGAGAGGACTAAAAGAGCTTTGATCTATGAATTCATGACCGAGGGATCTTTAGATAAGTTCATATCTTGTGATGGAACCCCAGAAACAAAATGTGGTTTGGAATGGAAAAGGTTTTATGAAATTGCAGTTGGTATTGCCAGAGGTCTCGAGTACTTACATCGAGGCTGTAACAATCGCATTGTGCATTTTGACATAAAACCACACAACATTCTTCTCGATGAAGATTTCTGTCCCAAGATCTCTGATTTTGGTCTGGCAAAGCTATGCAAGAGCAAGGTGAGTAAGGTTTCAATGACAGGAGCAAGAGGGACGGTTGGTTACATGGCACCTGAAGTATTCTGCAGAGAGTTTGGAGGAGTATCTTACAAGTCTGATGTGTATAGCTATGGAATTATGGTTCTTGAAATGGTCGGAGAAAGAAAAGTTTTTGATATCAAAGCTTTGAAAACCAGTGAAATGTATTTTCCTGATTGGTTTTATAAGTATCTTGAACTGGGAGAGATTACATCACTTCACGCTGGTATATCAGAAGACGAAGAAGAGATTATCAAAAAGATGATGTTAATAGGTTTGTGGTGCATCCAGACCATTCCATCAGATAGACCATCAATGACAAAGGTGCTAGAGATGTTTGAAGGAAGTCTTCACTCTTTGCAAATTCCACCAAAACCTCTACTTTCTTCACCTAAAAGGTCTGCTCAATATCAATCTTCCACTATATCATCACTGCCATGGGTGGAGTGAACAGTTTGTATGTTGATGAAAGTGACTTGTAACTAGAGATTTCATCACTTTGTGTAGCCTAATAAGGATATAAAAAACTATATTGCATGTCCTTCATCTAAGAGGTTGAATGGTTCTTTTATGTAACTCAATGGAGGATGCTCGCACAAGATTGGTAAGAGACACTGCGTCTCTCTCCATCTCCTTTTTTCACCACTGATGCATACCAATTATAATATGTACTTAAAGTGTAGATTGCTGGAAGTGTGGAATGTGTTGTTCCTACGTGCGCGCCTCGTATTGTTTATGATTTAAGAGTTAGACAATAAGTGAGGTTTAGCTTTATCATGCCCATGGTTAATGTCATGCATTGCAATTTTCTTACATTTTTTGGAAACAGAATAGAAAAGGAATTACGTTGGAAACAAATGGTAGAGCTCAAGCTACATACCATTGAAGACTTTTTATTATTGTTTCTAATTACCAAAACAGAAGAGAACAGGACTTTGACACAATATATATTATTGACAGATTGATGAAAACTACAAACACATTGAGTTCCTTAATCTTGAGAAATCAAAAGGACTTTGACTCATTAAAAATGACAATAAAAATTACAAATTACACTTTAACACTCCCTCTTCATTTGTAATCTTCCTGAACTTCTTGAATTTCTGAAATTTGTCAACAGTCACAACCATGGACAGAACATCAACAGGTTGATCATTTGTATTAATAAAATTAAGACCTATATCCTTCTTGTTAACCATATCTCTGATAAAATGTCGCCTCAATTCAAAGTGTTTTGATCTTGCATGAAAAATACGATTTTTAGTCATTGTTATAGCAAACATGTTATCACATAGCACAAATGTAGGATCATGGACTTTTTGTTGCAAATCAGAGAGAATTTTTCTAAACCATCCTATCTCACAAACAACTTCATTTGCAACAATATATTCTACCTCGGTAGAAGACAAGGCTATAGAACTCTCCTTCCTTGAACACCAAGAAATCACATTTGTTACCAAGAAAGATACATAACGTATGTACTCTTCCTATCATCATAGCTTCCAGCCCAATCACTTTCTGTAAACTCAAATAAATTGTTATTTGCTTGTTTCTTGTACATGCATCCACGATTCTGTGTCCCTTAAAGATATCACATGATCCTTTTTGGTGCTGTTATACATGAATCTCTATTCTTTAATTTGTCTTCACCTAAAACCTCAAGCGCTTAGGTGAGGTTATAAGATATAATTTATATTATTTTCTAACACCTTCCCCTCGAGTGAAAACCCTTTGAGCTTGAAACTTCTACACAAGTCCACACTACCTTGTGCTTAATTTTTTTTATCAAATAGAATGAGGGTAATGAGATTCAAACTCGTAACCACTGGTCATTAAAGCTTTGATACCATGTCAAGGAACCATGTCGCCTAAAATCTCAAACTCTTAGGTGAGACTCTAGGATATAATTTATATTATTCTCTAACAATTATAAATCTCGCATTCATCTTTATAAAAAAAATCAATTTATACCCTTTCCTCATCATTTGCCCTACACTCAAAAGATTTCGACTAATGTAAGGGGACTAAAACACATTATGAATATGTTTTTCATTACCTTCATTAACTGTAATGACACTTCTCCCTTTAATTTCTACCTTTTTCTTGTCACCATGTTCAACATGAGAAGAATAAGTCTGATCAAGCCTTTCAAAATTTAAACAATCACAAGTGATAGGTGACTACAACCACTACTAAGATACCATTTCTTTTTATCTGGTAGATGACTTCAGTAATTTTTGAAAGAAAAAAAAGTCTTTTGACATATTCATTATCCTTCATGGTAGGATTTTCAAATTCTCTCCATAGATTTTACATTTTTATAGATATAGCTTTTTGAGAACCTTGGAATTCATTTTTCAGAATCATATGTGCTTTTTTTGCCTTCTTGATAGAGAAAATTTTGGGATAATTTATTTGCTTACTCCCGGTTGGATTATTCTTAAGGTCGTCGCATTTCTATACACAATCTATTTATGTTATTTTACATTCTCCTTTGTCCATAATACAAAATGTCTTGTTCATGGTGGTTCTTCATACCCATTGTCATAACTCAATATTGGGTTATTCCAAAATTTAGTCAAAATAAAATAATGAAAAGGGGTAGACGTGGTGGAAAAAATAAGATGGAACTTTTTGATGAAATTAGGAGCCCAATTGTACCTCTATTGTGCCCAAGAATGAAGAAAAATGCAGATCTAAGGTTAAAATGAATAATTATCCAACAAGTTTTCATAAAAATGAAATCTAAGAGCATAATTAGATTTTAATAGTCCAATTTGATTTAATCATGAGTCATTAATGCATAATTATACTTAAAAATTAATTTGGGTCCAATTGTTAATTAAGTGCAAGGACTTAATTATATTTTAAATTGGTCAAATTAATTTTACTATAGATCTTATTTTGTTAGTTTAATTATGCAATTTTCCATGCAATGGCCACCTCTTATTTTATTTTACTTGATGGGCTTGGCTTGGTCAAGCCCAAATATTTTGGGCTGAATCCAGACCATCCCAATGTAATATTATATTATATAATATTTAAATAATATTAAAAAAATATCTGAAAAAATTCAAGGGACATTTCAGAAATATTTTGATTTCATCGAATGTTTTTCCTTTGATTTTGCTCAATTTCAATCTTTATAGTTAAACTACAGAATATTTGATCTTCTCTAGAAAAAATAAAAAATAAAAATCTTCATTTCAAAAATACAAAAAATGTTTATTTTTTTGCGGACGGTCGAGTCCTAAAATATTTATGGGCATATTTTCACAAAAAAAAAAATGCATATTTTCTCATGTTTTAAAATACAAAATGGGATATCATAATCAGTTTATGATTATCTATTAGAGTTTGGTCAAAATATCAAAAATCATTCACTATTCATTTTATTTATTACAATTTAGCTGTATAATTTAATGTTTGATGTGTAAAACTATATTTTAAAGTACACATTTGGATATTAAAACTACAACAGATACAATGTTAAAAATCAGAACTTATAATAGTTAGATTTTTTATCCAATAAAGGAGAGATTCTCACGAAGAGAGATCTATTTCAAATCTTAGAAAAGATCAAAAAATAAAAATTTAATCTAAAAAAACAATTAAATAACAATACAGTGTACAATAGATATGGTGCATTGGGGTTATGCGTTTTACTCTTTCTTAAGCTTCAGCTTGACTTTGATTTCAAGTTCAGTTTTTTATCACGGATTCCGACGGTCCCACCATGGAAGAGGATGCTGTGATGAACCATTCCTTACGAAGTCTTCGTAAACCATGAAACATGATGGACGGTACAGCGTAGTCCAGGGGTTAAGATAGAAAATTGATGCCATTTCCCACTTAAGCCAGTTTCTTATTACTTTCTCCGTATACTTTTCTTGATACACTATCCCTGTCCGCACTTCTCAAACCCGTTCTCAAAAGGTCTTTGCCTGGATAGTGGCCATGAAAATTCTTAGCCACCTTCAGGAAATTTCTGCTTCAATTTCCATTTGACATTTCTCAACCCTCCTTAATATTTTAAAAGACACAAAGCCCCCCTCATGCGAATCAAACAAAAGATCGGAAACAACTGAGATATTCCCTCGTATGACTATGCTCTACTGAAAGATCAAACTCTTGATATATGTGACGAACACGTTCTCCTATATTACTTCATTTTGATTGGACGAAAGCATGCACCGAACCGGAAAAACACCAATGAACAAACGACTAAACCTCTTTCCACACCTCAATCACTTTCTGACTTCATTAGGACGTGAGAAATAATACATTTATCATGAGCTTGGTCTTAGCTATTACTATTCCAAAATTGATTTGTACACGAAAGTCAACAGGGCCCACGCATTGCCATAACCCAGTCAAAAGTCATGTCGTCCTATCTTAACCCTCTTCCATTGGGCCATCACCACCAACACTACCCTATTTCCATGGTAATCCATTCCACACCCAGAGCAGCAACCACCGTCACCCCTTCTCATTCCTCACCAATGCATCCCCTCAGCACCGCTTCTGCCACCTCCTTCCTCTTCACCCTCTTATTGTTCTTCCAATTAACGGCATCGTCTCCTTGGAATGACGCGAGTGATCTTTCAAACTGCAACCAAACCTTCTCTTGTGGTGACCTCACAAACATCACCTACCCTTTCACTGGTGGCCAACTTCCATCCCACTGCGGCCCTCCGGAGTTCCATCTCTGGTGTTATGATAACAGAACGACCACCGTCATAGCTAACTCACTGCCCTACCGAGTCACTCGAGTGAACCAAACCAGCCAAACGTTAAGACTCTCACTTGTTATTTTTGGCGTCTACAATGACAGTCCATGCATAGACAAAACCGCCACTTTTGATAGCAGTAGCTTCAGTCTTGTCTCCAACCTATCAACCCTTTCTTTGTTTTATACGTGCAACGACCCAGGTGACTCTGACAAGGAAAACTTTAAGCTCTCCTGGTGCATACCAGGATATTCAGAAGAAGAGTTTTTCAAGATTGGTGGTCCTGTTTTTGATCCTCGTTTTATGGAAAAGTGCCCACCTAATTTTCAAGTGCCATTTCTCCCGAGTTGGGCACAACAACTTCAGGCTAATGGGTCATCATCACTTGTTGAGGTTTTGAAAGAAGGGTTTGATGTCAGCTACAGAAATCCTTACAGTGCTGATTGTCAGAAATGTTACAAGCATTCTGGTGGGCAATGCGGGTTTGATGGTGTACCTATTTGCATCTGCGATGATCAGATCTGTCCTGGTAAGTAAAAATCGATATTTTGAATAGCCAAAATCTTCTAGTTTCCCTATGAGTTTGGTAGCTTTCAAGAAATGCTAGGCCTTCTTGTGGTATTTGATATGGAGGGGTTTTTTTTTATCAAATTATGCAAAGCTTCAATGATTTCAAGAATTAATTGCTTGCAAAGGCTCACAAGTCCACCAGCTTTATTTACTTCTAGTGATTAATATGTTATAGCATTTATTCAATGTTCATGCTAAGAGGTTCAATGTTCAAAATTATGCTTGTTTGCTTGAGTCTATGTTCTATTCTATGGGGTTATCACTTGAACTCAACAATATGATCCAGTACTTCTTCATCATATGTTAAATAATTCTCGAATAAGCTCTGCCAAATGTTTTTGCAATAATTAATGCTTATTTCAGTAGTGGTTGCGGTCAGTGATAGGAAAAAGTTGCGCAATTCAATTACTCAATAGGGTTTTACCCTGCTTTTCTCTGTTTTTTCCCACCATTTTATGCATGTTTATTCATGGATGACCTGCTTCCTTTACTACGGCCGTTGTTTAGGCCCATAGACTGTGTGACCATAATCTGACTGAATTCCTGAATTAGCTTGTATTTAACAAATAATAATTGAGATAACCAGTCATATTTTACAAGTTTCTTGCTATCTGATCTTACTAACAAATCCCAAATCTGTTCCAAACTTTTTATTCATGCCTCAACTGATGTTTCTCGCTCCCGTGATTTATGCAGAGAAGTCGCCTAACCGAAAACACCTTATAATAGGTACAACTCTTCTACAATACTGTATTAAATCAGCACTGAAAAGAAAAACTGAGCAGTTTTGTTTTTATCATTTCCAGGAGTCAGCTTGGCAAGTGGAGCAGTTCTTGTTATCATTGTGGGAGGCTGGGTCTTGGTTTTCAAACGAATGAAGAAAAGAAAATCCGCCATGGAACAGTTCGAAGGCCTTCCTGCAGTTACACCTACTTCAGCTAATTTCTTTCGAGCTACCCCTTCTATTGCCAACTCAAAGTCTGGCATTGATAAGAGCAGAACCTATTTTGGAGTCAGGGTGTTCAGCTACAACGAGCTTGAGGAAGCCACTAATTGTTTCGATTCTTCCAAGCAGCTTGGAGATGGAGGGTTCGGCACTGTTTACCACGGTCAGAAGATGAAATGATTTTATTTTGTTGTTTTGTAGGAACTGGTATACGTTAACTGCTGTGTCGATTCCTTTCTAAAGTTCTTCTATAAATGCTTGAATGATCAGGATTACTCAGGGATGGGCGTGAGGTTGCTGTCAAGCGCCTGTATGAGAGCAACATGAGACGAGCTGTGCAGTTTATGAATGAAATTGAGATCCTAGCTCAATTGCGGCACAGGAACCTGGTGGAGCTTCACGGATGCACCTCCAGGCATGGCCGAGAGCTTCTACTTGTTTATGAATACATTCCTAATGGAACTGTCGCCGATCATCTTCACGGAAGACAGTCGAACTCCGGTTTGCTCCCTTGGCCAGTCCGAATGAGCATTGCTATAGAGACAGCCTGCGCACTCGCGTACCTTCACAGCTCAGACGTCATACACCGTGATGTCAAAACCGACAACATTCTCCTGGAAAACGACTTCCATGTGAAAGTTGCTGATTTTGGGTTGTCAAGATTGTTCCCAACTGATGTCACCCATGTATCGACTGCTCCTCAAGGGACTCCTGGATATGTCGATCCGGAGTATTATCAGTGCTACCATCTCACCAACAAGAGCGACGTTTACAGCTTTGGTGTGGTCTTGATTGAGCTGATATCAGGTTTAGAAGCAGTGGACATCACTAGAAGTGTGCGTGATATTAATCTGTCCACCATGGCAGTGAACAAAATCCTAAACCAAGCTTTAAACGAGCTGGTTGATCCATTTCTTGGATTCGACAAGGATATCGTGGTCAGGGAGATGGTAACATCAGTTGCAGAGTTAGCTTTCAGGTGTCTGCAATATGAGAGGGAAATGAGACCAACTATGGAAGAAGTAGTGGAGGAATTGAGAGGAATTGAGAGAGAAAACTATGGAGCAGGGAAAGGAGAGATTGAATATCAGGGACGATGATGTTGGCCATTGAAGCACGCTCCTCCCACCACATCAATTTCGGGCTAGCAGTTCTTCATCTATAACACCTCATTCCTGCTCGCAGTTGATATTTTCTAGTCCCTTTTACTAAAAAGATTTTCAAATGTTATCCTTTCATGTCGTTAATATGCAAAAAATGTGAAGAATGTTAAGTTTCACTAAGTTTCTTGTGAATACTCCTTCAATCAGCACCTTTATTCATAGAATCGTGCTCCTTTTATAATAGCAATTACAAAAGAGATTGACTATCGACAGACTCTTAACTACTAACCAATTGATAAAAAATTAATACTAACAAACTCTAACAACTTTATACCAGACTCAACATATCCTTCCTTAAACTGAATTTCTTAGAAGTAATCAGTTTATTGGTATTACACCTACACCCGGTTGTTCTCTCAGCTTCACATAGGCATTTATTTTCAGTGATTTTATCATGATGTCTGCAACTTGGTCTTGCGATCTGCAATACTTGAGCTCTGCCACACCATCCATTGTCAAATCTCGCAGGAAATGATATATAATGGCTATGTGTTTACTTCTTCCATGCATTACAGGATTCTTGGACAATTTAATTGTATAACTATTATCACAGTGAATCACACAACTCTTTTGGTTCCAACTGAGATGATTGAGAATTCTTTGTATCCAGATAGCTTGAGAAGCACGTAATGCAGCTGAGAGGAATTATGTTTCTATTATAGATAATGTAACCACAGCTTGCTTCTTTGAGCTCCATGACACAGCTCCAGAACCCATCATAAACACATATCCTGAAGTGTTCTGTCATCCAAATCCCCGACATAGTCATTGTCAAAATATGCAACAATATTGCTAGTCCCTTCTCTTCTCTTATAGCAAATACCTAGCTCAGAAGTACCTCTAAGGTACCTTAAGATCTTTTTTATTGCCACATATGTAGTTCTGTAGGATTTTCCATTTATCTACTCACCAAGCTCATCACATATGCCAAATCAGGTTTGGAGACAATTAGATACATTAGGCTCCCAATCAACTGTTTGTATTAAGTAGAATCAACTTTAGTTCCACCTTCATCCTTGATTAGTTTGAATCCAGGTACCATAGGAGTCTTTATGGCATTTTTGTTTTCCATGCCAAATTTTTGTAGTATCTCTTGAGCATATTTACATTGACTAATGTAGATCCCTTTCTCATTCTAAATTACTTCAACCCCTAGGAAGAACTTCATCCTCCCTAGATCAGTCATGTCAAACCCCTTCTTCATTGAAGCTTTAAATCATCTATTAATAATTTGTCATTGCCTTTGTAGATTACACCATCCACATAGATGCTCATAATCAATAGCTTTCCCTTTTCCTTAGATTTGGTGAACACAGTATGTTCACTTGCACATTTCTCAAAACCTTCCTTGAGAAAGTATGTCTCTATTCTGCTATACCAAGCCATCGGGGCTTGTTTTAACCCATACAATGCCTTCTTCAGTTTTAATACTTTTCCCTCTTCACCCTTCTTCACAAACCCTTTAGGTTGTTCTGCGTCCACATCTTCCTCTAATTCACCATGTAAAAATTCATTTTTTACGTCTAATTAATATACATACCAATCATTCAGTGTTGCTAGACCCAAAATCATTTGAATGGTGTCCCACTTAGCAACTAGAGCAAATACCTCTGTATAATCAATTCCATATTTTTGTGCATACCCCAAAGCCACTAGTCTAGCCTTATGCTTACAACCTCTCCCTTTTCATTCAGTTTTGTTTTATATATCTATTTCACTCCTATGACTCTTGCTCCTTCTAGCAGATTAGTCAAGCTCCAGGTCTTATTTCTTTTTATAGCCTGCATTTCGCATTCCATTGCCTTCTTCCATTTAAGACTCCCTTTTGCCTCCTCATATGTGCTGGGATCACCAGCCTCAGTGTATATTACCAAAGATTGCATTTCATCATCTTCAGATAATCCTTCTCTTGTCACATGATCATTCATCCAAGCTAGTTGCTTGGAAGTTCTTCCTTGTGATATGTTTGATGTTGCAATGTTTCTGTCAACAGTATCCTCTTGTGCATCTTCAGTCTCCCTTGGTTTGCCTCCTTCCTTTTCAGTTTCAGAAACTTCGGTGCCTTCATTGTTTGCATTATTATTCTCTTTTGTTATGCCTTCATTGTCTGCATTATTATTCTCTTCTGTTAACCTTTCTGCAGTGACATTTACTGAGTTTTCTTTGTCATTGTTCCCCCAATCAAATATATTCTCCCTTACATCAGATTCATCATTGTTCCAATCCCAACTCTCATCCTCATCAAATACAACATCTCTACTTATCACAATTCTCTTGGTGACAGGATTGTACATCTTATAGGACTTTGATTCACTAATCATTCCGAGTATATACAGTTTATACTTTATCATCAAGTTTCCTTCTCTTCTGATTTGAAACGTGAATATAGCCACTACATCCAAATACTTTGAAATGTTCTACTGATGGCTTGATATTACTCCAAGCTTCTTCAGGCACCATGTCCCGCACCACAATGGTGGGACTTTTATTCAACACATGCACTGCCTAGGTTGTTGCTTCTACCCAGAATTCCCTTTGGATTTTCTTCTCAGTCAACATGTTCCTAGTAAAGTTCATAATGCTTCTATTTTTCCTTTCTGCAACCCCATTTTGTTGTGGGGAGTATGCAAAAGTCAGTTGCCTGTTTATCCCTTTTTTTTTGCAGAACACATGAAAGTCTTCTAAGGTAAACTTCCCTCCTTTGTCTATTCTCAGACAGCAAATTTTCCCATCAATTTCATTCTCCACCAGTTTTTGAAGCTCTTGAATATGTTCAAAGCTTCTGACTTTTCTGACAAGAAATACACTCATGTTTTCCTTGAGAAGTCATCTATGAAAGTAATCAAATACCTTTTGCCACCGATGGATGTTGGTGTCATTGGTCCACATATATCAGCATGTATTAGTTGCAATTCTTGAGTGGCTCTCCACTTACTTTGCTTGGGAAAGGATTCCCTGTGTTGCTTTCCTTTCATGTAGCCTTCACACGGTCTTTTAGGTGCTTTCAACAGAGGCAATCCCTTCACCATGTTCTTGTAATGCAGAATTCTTAACCCTTTGTAACTTAAGTGACCCATTTGACAATGCCACAACTTTGTTTCATTTCCAGTTGCATTCTAAAACATGCATGCTCGTGATTTCTAGATTCAACAAAAGCTAGTAGAACAAACATTCTATTAGTAGTCATCTCACTTTGCATGATGAGTCCTCTAGAGAAGTGAAATAATTTGCACATATTATTCTCTATAAGTAGAGTTAGTCCTTTCTCTTGCAAATGTCCTATACTTAGCGAATTATTTTTCAATTCAGGTATGTAGTATACTTGAGTAATTACTTGAATCACTCCTCTTACATTCATCCTAACACTTCCTCTCCCCATTATTGTCATTCTGAAGTTGTTTCCCAATTTAACTGATTGTCTATACTCTTAATCCAAACTTTCAAACCATATTTTATTTCCAGTCATGTGATTACTACAACTAGAGTCTAAAAACCATACCTCATTTCTTTGTGCTTGATGCAATTCCATATATCATGAGAAGCATCTCCTCCTCTTCCTCCAATTCTGTATAATTGGCTCCTTTTTCCCAACCACAACATTCTGCTTCATCTACTCACCATGAGCTCTCATTTTGTTGACTACAATCAGTGTACGAGATACTTATTTATCAACCTTCTCTCCCTCCTTCATACTCAACAATTCATATTCTCTTCTCAGAGCTTGCAATTGTGATCTCCTCACCTTTATTGAACCTTGATATTTTTGCTTCATTGAGTCCCAAATTGTCTTTGTTGTTCCCTTATCAAGGATTGTTTCCATGATTTTTCTGTCGATTGCTTGAACGAGAAAATTCTTGATCTTAAGCTTGGATTCTTCAACTTTCCTTTGTCCTTCACTTGCAGCTGGAATGCCTTCCTTTACTAGGCTCTATATCTCTTTGCTTCGTAGGAAATTCTCCATCATCATTGACCAATGGTCGTAGTGCCCAACAAATTTGGGTATGGAAGCTTGCACAAACTGTTCTGAGTTTGTTAACATTTCTTGGCGGGGTACTCTTCATGCAAATTGCATTTCTCTCTTCTTCCTCTTCCGCACACTCACTCAGTGTTTCCCTGTATTTCCCTCTCTCACAGTCACTCTGTATTTCACTCTTTCACCCTTAATCAGGCCCCCTCTCGAAAGCTCTGATACCAATTATTAAGTTTCACTAAGTTTCTTGTGAATACTCCTTCAATCAGGACCTTTATTCATAGAGTCGTGCTCCTTTTATAGTAGCAATTACAAACAACTATCAGACTCTTAACTACTAACCAATTTGATAACATAAATTATAACGGAATTAATACTAACAGACTCTAACAACTTTAGACCAGACTCAACAAAGAATGCCACTGTAGAGGCTTCCAAGGCAATGAGCATTTTGAATTTTCTGTTGCTATTTTACATGGGGTGAATCATGACTGGTTGCTTTGATGGTTATCTAATATTCAAATATTTTGAAGTAAATCATCAAGAACAAGCTAGCAAGATTTTTAAACCTATTTTATAATTACGTGGTAGTTAGAATAAATATTTTTAAAAAATAAAAAATATATATTATAGAAAAAAGAATTATTTTTTAGTTAAAATTTTATCCTTTTATCAAAGCATTTGGGGGATTAATTTCTAATCAAAACATAATAGTCTAAAAGAATAAGGATAAAAGATAAAAATAAAAATAAAATAAGATTTTTTCTCTACTCTTTGAAAAATCTTTTGTTTATTTTTTATGTCAAATTTGTTTTTTTATCTCTCGATTTGGTTTTAAATTGCAACTTTATTTTATAAAATTTATCATTAGTTTAATGCTGTAGCATTTAATAGCACATCAGTTTTTATTCTTTTATTTTTAATTTGTGTTTTTGGAACTTTGATAAAAGGTTTTTAAAATTTTCAATTTCATCTTTCAATTCTATTTTTTTTTCTTGCTTCTTATACTTTTGTTTTCTATTTTTTTTCTCCATCTCTTTTATTAAAGTTTTATTGGTATTCAATTTTATACTTCAATCCAAGTTTATGGTATAATGTTTTTTTCTATATGGTATTAATTCTTTATCCTTTTATTAAAGTTATTTTTCATTTCAATTTCTTTCAAATCATAAATTTATAGTTGCCCTCTAATTTATTTTTTATTTTTATTTTCACTCTCATTTTTTAATTGTATTTTTTTTTTTAACTTTTGGATCCTTTTGTATAATATTTTTTCTGATTTTATCCTTTAGCATTTGACTTGTTAGAGATTGGGTTTCATGATTCTCCATGTATGGTGCTTGTGGACTTTGCCTCATATCACAAGCATCTTGACTCAATGTCGAACTCAAAGATATTTCTTTTTCAAGAAAACTTTTATAGTTATACTATTACAATAATTAGTCTTCATAGTCATGGTGCACCATAATTTATTAAATAGAACTATTTTTTTAAAATTATATACAGGAACAAGGATGAGCTTATTTTTTTTAATTTTATTTGTATGGCTTAATTTGCTCTCCTTCTATTTATCTATCTATTTAAAAAAGTGAATTACATGGCATATTAGTAATTAGATTCAAGTGCAGTAAAAAAATTAGAATCAGAATCATTGTTTGGGAGTGTAGTTCAAGTTATTTTTAAAAGTATTTTTTATTTAAAAATATATCAAAATGATATTTTTTTAAGAGTTATTTTTTATACGAATACATGAAAATAATCTAAAAACATCAAAAAAAATTAATTTAAAATAAAAAATAAAAATAAAATTATTTTTAATTATTTTTACAAGCGCTTTTGAAATACATTACAAAACAAAGAGAGCCTAATTTCACATCTGTATCATCATACCTTGCCCCGTGCATGTGTGTCCATATTTATATATAGAAAGGTCAACCTAATCCATATTAATATTATTTATATTAATAAGGTAATACAAGAATAAGCGTGAAGAATTATATCTTAATTTTTCATCGCCAAATATTATAATTCTCTCAGTCAAAGATTGTAACTTTTCACTCTTACAGGAGAATGTTTGAATAAAAAAATCAGAATATTTCTTACTTGGAAATAATTTAAAATACTTTTTTATTATATTTTTAATTTATTTTAGACACATCAACATTATGCAAAACAATATTTAAAAATAAAACAAGTCATGAAATAACAAAAATAATCTAAACATTATTATTTAATGTGATTATATGATTAAATTTATTTTATTTCTAGAAAGGATTACCAATCCTTTACCTTTTCAAGCAATCATTAACAATCATTGTGAATGAGTGATTTTTTTAATATTTGTTATTTGTTTATTTTTTGAAGAAACTTGAAATTTGAGAAATAAAACTAGAAAACATATTTAGTATAAAGTTAAAATATGTGGGCAGAACATTATTCTCTCCCGTTCATTAGCACTAGGGATTGTATATTTTTATTTTATTGCATTTTTACTTCTTTTTTTTTTTTGGTTATTGATTGTTTTTTATAATTTAGTTTTTATACAATGTGTTTATGAGAATTTAAATTTGATAATTTATTTTTTATATGATTATCGTGATATAAAAAAATATTCCATCTTTGGGATGGTATTATAAACAAATCCTAGCATTGCGATATGATCTATTTTAAAAAAAAAAAAGTTTAGTTAAATAAAAATGATTTAAAAAATAAACTATTAAACTTTGTGGAGTTAATGACCTGGTTAGCGAGTTTGGATAAATAACCATGGTTGTACTAGTTAGTGAGTTAGTGGAGTATTTTTTTCTAATTGAACTCGATTACATGATTTTTTTTTTATCATATACTTAAAAAAAATCATGAAAAAAACATGTTATTAAATTTTAGAAAGTTCATGGATCTATTGATGGGTTTGATAAGTTTTATTTTTCTTTATTTTTTACATTCATCTTTTTTTCAATTATATCCATTGATATTAGGCTAATTGAGAATTGAGTTTCATAATTTATAACTTATTTTGCTTTATTTTCTATGAGGCTCATAGTCTTAAAACAAATGTCTCAATATTAGTTTGACACTACATTTTGCAATTATCTATTTTTATTATCATATAGTTAAATAAATAATATTTTTTTAAAAACAAGTTATTAATTTCAATGATGTCCATTAATAGTTTACATATTAGATATGTTGATCTGAGTTACCCGATTCATAGGTTTAGCAGATTTACCAATCAAACTTCATATTTTTTTTTAGTTTTTTGTAATGATTTTTTTTATTCCACTCTTCTTTAATGGTTTAATCATAACAAATTATTATCTTTATTTAAAAAAATATATCTTATTTTTTACCGGTCATTCAATGTATCTTTTGTTCTATTAAATTGAATTATTAATTATTTTTTTTACTTTCCACGCGGTTTAATTAGAAACTCAGGATCGAGCCGCTTGATTTTATTAGGACTTGGTAATACAGTTGGCCGATTTCAAGATCAAAACATTTTATTGAATTTAATAATCCAATCAAAAAATCTTTATACTCTTAATATTTTTTTAAAAAAAATACAAAAATAATTTCATCCTCAACGGAGCACATCCTGTATGTTCTAATTCGTTTTTAATACCAACGGGGGCGTGGGTGGACTGGTAGGGGGTCCTCCCAGCTTAACCAAGGTCTCGAGTTCGAGCCTTGGGTATGCAACTGCTTTAAAACTCGCTTGGAAGAGCTTTGCACGCCTTTTAGCGGGTCCCTACCCGACTCGAATCCTGGATTAGTTGACAGATGATTTGGATTACTGGGATGGTTTCTACCAAAAAAAAAAAATTGGTTTTTAATTCACGGTAAAAATCCGTCATGTCCCCCTCTTTCCCTCTCTCTCTCTCGATCGATTAGATTTACTGTTTTTGAACTTGTTTTAGCAATAATTATAATTATAATTATAATGGGAACACTAAATTCTTAATCCTATTAAAAACAAATTATTATTTTCATTAAATGTTCAATTATTATTTTTAATTTTAGCAAATAGGAACAGGCGAGGACAAAAGCAACCATTCATCTCCCTTCTCTCTACAGAAGACAAAACGACATTATTTATTAACTTGATATACGTTGGACTTAAATAACATTAGATCATACAATTCCATACAATTTTCCATTACCAAACCTCGAACTCTCTCAATCCCATCATCGCTAACCATCCCTGAAACAAAAACACATGAACAGAGACTACCACCCCTTCAAATCCAAAGAAACAACAGCATTAATATAAAAAGATTAGATCATAACAAGCAGTGTACTTCTTCTTCTTCACCTCCAATGGAACAACAGACAACATGAACCCAAAGATAACCTAGGTGGGTTAGATCTCGAAACTGTGAAGAGAGAAGAAGTGGGGTTTTCTTGTTTTCGTTGATTAATGGCGACGCTGCATAAATTCAAGCTATTAGCTACACAATGTGCAGTGACAGCAACACCAACACAAAGTCCAACAACAAGTCCGGTCTTCCACATCCGACGCCGGAGGAAGACTCTTCGGATGCTACTTTCAAAGAACCCCGATGTTCGCCGGGGCATCCCACGGCGAGAAGAAGATCAATCGGAAGTAGAGGAAGATCCGTTGCCCGAGAAGAGAGTGAGGAGGAAATTGAAGGACTTGTTTGTGTCTTCGCCGCCTTTTGAGGAGAAGGAGAGGTGTGGTGGAGGCGAGGAGGCGGGGCTGTTTAGTGGTGGGGCAGCGGCGGTGAGGAGAAGTGGTGTCGGCGGCGGCGCGTTGAGACCGGTTGCGGCGTCGTTGAGATATAGATTGTTAAGGAGAGCTTGGAGACCTGTATTAGTTACCATCCCGGAGCAGTAAATTTTTTGTGAAATCTGTACGGATAAATGGAATATTTCTGTCTCTTCTATTTTTAAATTTTGTCAACTATTTATCCTCTCCTTCACGTCTGTGTGCTTGTAATGCTTCTACTTAGAAATTGATTCTCAAAAAGCTACGTTTTTTTTTTAAAAAAAAAAACATTTCTAGAGAAATTTACAAAAAAAAAAAATGATAATTGTCTTTGTAAACTCTTGGCAACCTAAATAATTGGACTTAATTTAAATTTTGGCTTCCATTGCAAGAGGAATTATTCAAGCTGTCAACCTCTTACAGTTAAAAAAAGAAAAAGCAAAATGGAAGTTTCGCAGCAAGGGAAAGACAAGTTTAGAGGGCGTAAGTTAGCAGGATCGGCGCATACAATCATAGTGTGCCAGGAAGAAGATGGCAGCGAGAAAGGTCAAGGGGATGCTTTACGAGAGCAATGAAGATTCCAAGGACTGGACTGACTAGTTTCTGAGGTGGGGTAGGAACATTGAAGATCATGAAGACAAGTTGAGGACAGGGGTACGAGGGATTTTAATAATTTCTAGGGTGAAGTCTCTCCTCAGCCGCGAGCCTCCATGTGAGGATGCTCAGGGACTGTATTTTACTGCATGGAGAAATTGTCCGGTGGTGCAAGGGCTCTGTACTCGTATGCTTCCTTTCAATTATTTGAAGACCCGAGATGAAAATATGGATCATACAGGCATGTTGGTCAATTATTGAGTTGACCAAGGTGGGGGGTGGGGGGAGTATAAATGATGATGTTTAAGCACGAAGCTAGAACATAATCATATTTAGATTTTGAGGGGTAGCATGCATAATTCAGATTTGTCCGTCCATTTTTATTTTTTAGGGTCTCCAACAACATAAATATATTTATTTTCCGATCAGTCAATTGGGATTTTTAGGGCACATGCATGCGGGTTAATATGAAGTGCTAACTCTCCTGCATTTGGGTGGCTGTCCAGCGAAAATAAAACCAAAATCTTGAGCTCGATGCTGTTTTTTTTAACGTAATGTCCAGGTCAATTTACGGATATCTCGATCAATCTTATGGGTCTTAAAATTAATAACCAGTTAAAATCTCTAGTGACTTTAACTGATATGGGATTCAAATAAATAATATATGGAGAGCAAACTCATAATCTGACCAGTTGATCTACACCCATCATGGTTGAGCTATATTCATATAAAAGAGCATTACGCGCATCTCGACTAATCTCACAAACCCTGAAAGTAACGACCAATTAAAATTTCAATTAACTTTAACGAATGTGAGATTCAAACTGGCGATATTTGGAAAGCAAACTCAAAACCTGACCAGCTGAGTCACACGCATCATGGTCGAGCTATATTCACATAAAAGAGTATAACGCGTATCTCGACTAATCTCACGAGCCCTGAAATTAACGACCAATTAAAAATTCCAATAACTTTAATGAATGTGAGATTCAAACTGGCGATCTTTGGAAAGCAAACTCAAAACCTGACCAGCTGAGTCACACGCATCATGGTCGAGCTATATTCACACAAGGGAGGGAGAGAGAAAAGACAAGCCTTGGTTGAAGTGTGAAGCGTGTTCATTCTTTTTGGCAACAGCCTCCTGTATTTAAGGCACTTTGGGGACACTAAGGATCCACTTTGCCCCCAAAGTGATCATAGCAGCTTGCTTCCCTCATCAAGCTGGTTATGTTTTCAAATCAAAGCCAAAAAAATTATGATTTAAGTTTTTTTAGGACCAGTCCAGCAATAACAGGAACTGTAAACCTCCCCCCTTTTTTTTCTTTTTGTTTTTTAGGGGGGTGGGCGGGCGGGGTGAGGATTTACAAGTTCTGGCAATGGCCATGCTCAAGCACCTCCCTGCAGCAGGTCACGCAAGAACCTCTTCGGCCTGACGAGGTAATAAGCACATCTATAAGATCGCATGACGAGGTTGATAGAATTGCGCAGCTTCCAGGATGGCTCTCACTGTCTCTTAGGAATCCTTTTCCTTGTTTAAGATCGGCTAATTTATATTAAAATCCTCTAAACCATTTTGATTGATACTTTTTATATTTATTTTTCTTTCGATTTTAATATTAACGGGAAAAAAAAGTGTAGTTGAATCACTGTATTCACAGCACAAAACATTATTTATTATTTATTACACTAATGTTTTTATTTTTGTTTTTTTCTTGTCGTTAACCTTTTTTTAATTTTATCTTTTAATATTAGATAGTGTAATAATTGGATCTTGCAATATTTTCAAAAATATTTTAGAGTTATCATGATCTAATAGATTTAGTTTTATTTTTATTTCAATTTTCAACATTAGATTTGATGGAAATAGAGTTACTTAATTTTTTTTATATATCATTTTTATGAGATCACCTCGATCTCATGACTCAAGTCCAGGGCTTAATAGGTTAGCCCAATAATACCAATTGTTTTTTAAAAAATATTATCTAACACTAAATATATTGAAAATTGAGCTTTATATATATCATGGTACACTACCCGGGTTTACTTGTAATGCGAACCTTGTGATCACGTGGTCACGCAACTCACAACCAAAAATAAGATCTAATCTTGGAAAGCTGAAATAGGTCTGATAGGAGTGTGACACAATAGAAACATGCCCCAAGACACCAGCACTATTGGAATGAGTAAAATGACGCTATGAAGCTAGTTAATCTTCGATAGGTCGGATTCGGTTCGTTCAAAAACTAAAAAATGCAAAAATCACTCTCACACATAAACTGAAAAGTTCAAAGTTAAAATTAATCAATGACTACCGAAATTTAGCTAACATGAGTTTAAATAGTCTTTTAAAAACTAACTCTAATGGACCTCTTATGTGGACTTAAAAGAGGTTCACTCAAAACTGACCCAAAATCCTAAATTGAAAAGCTCATGCCTTCATCCAAGCAAGCCTTGGATCGTAGTTGAAATCAAAGCTTTAATTAAGCCCAAACAAGTTTTGGGTTGTAGCTAACAAAATTAAGAAAAGTCCATAATGCTTTTTTTTTTTATAGTCTTCCATCAAGCCCATTAATCTCATGTTTTCAAGTTGTAGTGGGATTATTTTGGCTCTTTTATTATCCTCACTTCATGGCCCAGATAAAATTGGGCTGGACCACTCCTGCACATAGATAAGATGTACTAGGGTCTCCTCTGAATACTTCAATGGTCCTTGCAATTCTGACTTGATTGACACCTTTAAAACCACGAATCAAGCCCCTAAACATGTAATAAGTTCTTGTTGGTGTTTTTGGGCGTCACATCAACTTGGGTAGTTTTTTTTTTATCATCTTATTAGTTTATTATTTTATTTTTAAATTTTATCTTTCGTTGAATAGAAATTGATCTTTGTAATTTATTTTTGTTTTCTATTTATACATAAGCTTTTCAGGATCTCATGACCGAAATTATGGATTTGATAAGTTAACCTGACCGATTCAATATATCAGTATCTCAATATTTCAAAAATCTCATCCAAAATATCACCATGTCAATATTTAAAAATGATGTCCAATGGATATCATGTTTTGAGTTCGTTGTTATATTTTTTATTATTATAAAACACCTTAGCAATTTTGGGTTTATTTTTATATTAAAAAAATTCAATTCCACCTGTAGTGCAATGTTAAGACAGTAATCTAGTATTTACTATTCGGTGTTTGGAATGAGAATTCATTGTAAAAATTGAGCAACAAAACTCTCCATTTCAGCTATTAAACCACTCCAATTAATTGTTTTTTTATGACTTTGATATGTTATAATAAGAAATGAAAAGAAAATCTTGAAAAAATTAATATATTTTTAATTAAAAAGTATTTTTTTAAAGCACTTTGTACCATGATATCATGATGTTGTGAGAGGATGATTTTGATATATTGATGCTAGAAATGAAAGAAAAATCTCAAAAAATAATTTTAATTAAAAATAGCATGCATCGTATCATTAATTATTGTTTAAATATAACATTTGACTTTTCAAATTTCTTTTTGTTTTCAACTCTTCGACACCTCCATGGCACATTGGTTATGGTTGGGTTATGTCCATGTATGTGGTGATGATGATGATGATAAATTAGAGGCATCCCTCCTTGGATCCCTGTCCTTGTTAAACGAATAATACATTCAAACACCTTCCATTGTATCCACCCTTCCTTTAATCCCTCTTTACCAAACAGAGTGTAAGTCTCAATCTTCAAGGAATAAGTTCCATAATGATAATAATATTTATTTATAATAAAGTGCTAGAGAATATCCTATAATACGATAGAGGTTGTGTTTTTTAATTATTTTTTATTTTGAATTATATTAAAATTATATATTTTTTTAATTTTTAATATTACCACATCAAAGCAATTTAAAAAAATATATAAAACAATGTTTTTAAAACATAAAAACAAAATAATATTAATAAAAAAACTCATACTTTAATGATGAAAAGAAGAATGGAACGTAGCTTCGTTTTCTTTCCGTGAGTTGATTGACATGAGAGTTCTGTAAATTGACGATTTCATCATATAAAAATAATCTAAATATATATATATATATATATATATATAAATTAATTTAAAATAAAAATAAACAAAATTCATTTTTTTAAAAATACTTTTAAAATATAATCTCAAACAGTGCTTCATCCATCTAATAGTATCTGGTTTGTTAGATTCCTTTCCTTTTCCTTTTATAAAGTCTTGTATAATAAAGTCTTGCATGGGGACAGCCCATGTAAATTGAAATCTTTTATACAGTGATTGATTCAATATGTATTCAGAGCATCTAGTATGCTCTCAACACATTGGATAAAAATAAATAGGATTTTATTTCCTTCCTTCATATATATTTTTAAATTTTAGTATATATTTGATACTGTATTTTAAAAATAATTAGAAAAAAATTAGAAACATATATTTTTATTTTAAATTAATTCTTTTAATGTTTTTATATTATTTTTATGTGTAATTTCATAAATAACTTTTAAAAAATAGAAAATATTTTTTTGATAAATTTTTAAATGAAAATTACTTTTAAAAATAATCTTAATTATACTCTTAAACAGAAACTTACTCTGTAAAATTTTAATAATTATTTAACAAGTTAACTTGAGAAATTTAAATATCAGACATGATTCCATATTGACTTCTAAGCTAAACTGAATAAAATATTAATCAAGATAAATATATTTAATATAACTAATTCTTTTTAATATATTAATTTGATCAAATTTAATCAAGCTCACCTAAAAAAATCATTATTTTAATAAAAACCAATCATGGAGAAGTTAATTTGATAATCCATCTACCTCCTATGTACTTTTCTAAATTAAGTTTGGCAATTTTAATTTTATATATGAACGATTATGGGAAATCAATCAAATTTCATAGAAATAATAATAAATAAAAATCAAATTCAATCTAAGGGAGTATTTGATGGTGCATTTAAAAATACTTTAAAAAAAAATTTATTATTTTTATTTTTCACTTTAAATTAAAAAAAAAATAGTTTTAGATTATTTTTATGTAATAATATCAACAATAATTTTAAAAATAACCACCACAATACTTCCAATCATGCACAAAATCTAGAAACAATCTATAAATGAGATGTATATATGTAAGATTCACGCGCTGTTGTTTAGAGCGTGAGATACCTTTTTAATACTTTTAAACTTTAAACGACGTGTCCTCTTTTGCCCCTACAGCTCCACTACAAGAAGAGAAAGTCTCAACAGTGTGCTCATAGCCACATATGCCTTGTAAAAACAGAGCAGCCCCCGCAAAGATTGACACGCTAGCAAATCAGAGTACACGTCACCTTTTCCCAAGAAAGCACCCACACAAGAAGAGGAAAGCTACCTCCATGATTTTGACAATTTTACCCAACACTTCCATTTGTTTTCGAAAGAAAGCTATAGAAGTTCTTTTAAAAAAAAAAAAAACACGTTAAAAATATTTTACAAAATATAGTAATTATGTAATTAGTAGCAAGCATTCTATTAATTATTATTTAATCTTATTTTAAAGAAAAATCTAATACAAGAAGGAGAGAAAAAAAATAAATTCATAACTTCCCAAATTTGGTAAGAATATTTATATTTAATTCATCACAAATTAAAACCTCTATATCAAAATAATTAATGTAACCAAAATCAAACAAAAAATAAAAAGAATAAGGACTAGATTGAAAAACAACATATATAATAATTTTCAATTGAAGGACACAATTGCAACAAATCAAAATTTTCATTGAAGAAATTAGTAATAAAAGCGAAATCAAAAGCTCACGGACAAAAATAAAACATTCACAAATCCCAATGACTGAACTGTATTTCCCGACATTAGAAGAGAGAAAAGGGAGAAAAAACCAAAAACTATCCATCGACGATTCACCAACTACTGTAAGACGACATGCGCCACACCGGGAGGGGTGAGGATATGTTGGCTCATTAGGAGACACAACGAAAGATTTGTTTTCACCGCCGTAAGACGTTGCATGCGCTGCCTTAAAGGCACGTGCTAGCGAAACACTGTGGGCGTGTCCGTACAAAACGCCTACAATTTTACCGAAAAGAAATAATTTTTTTATAAATTACTTACACACCCCTGTACCTAGCGATAACCATGAAAAAACTGATGATGAAAGTACCGTAATACCTCCAGTTCCAGAGCTTGTGAAAACTAAAAACACCCTTTACTGTTCTGTGTCCTTTTTAGCAACCAGGGATAAAATAGTGATTTCACAGTGCAATTAATTCATAAATATCATCCATATCCTCTAAGATGTTAAAAATAACCCTAATTCCAGGGGTTAAAATTTTCAGCTCTAAAATAAAATGATAATTTTACTATCATAATCTATAGTAATACTTGTCCATATGAAAAATGCAAAAATCACCGCTCTTTTTCATGTTTTTTATTTTATTTTTATTATCATTATCATTATTATCATAGTGCACTGTAGACTTTGCTTTTATGTACAAAATAAAGCTTCAACTGAAATCAGTTGCCGTCAGGCGACAACTCCAACCGAACCGTCTCTCTATTACTCCAAACATTTCCATAAAAAACTTAAGATTTCCTTCTTCCAACTTTATCAACACACTCTCCCCCATCTCACGCGCCCCGCTACTTTGATAATTTACTAAGATCTGAAGAAGGTATTTTTTTTTTTGAATTCGAAGCATCTAATGATAGGGAAGATAACAACAACATGGGCGGAGTCACTTCAACAATTGCTGCGAAGTTCGCTTTCTTTCCACCAAATCCGCCTTCTTACACTGTAGTAACTGACGAGTCTCCCTCTGCTGTGTCTGGTGATTCTACTACTAGACTGTGTATACCAGAGGTGCCGAGGAAGGATGAGGTGGATTTTTTGAAGTTGAGGACTCGGCGTGGAAATGAAATCGTGGCTGTTCATATAAAGTATCCTAGAGCTTCAGCTACTTTGTTATATTCTCATGGAAATGCAGCTGATTTGGGTCAAATGTATGAGCTTTTTGTTGAATTGAGTAATCGCCTTCGCATTAATCTTATGGGGTTAGATCCTTTCCTTTCGAAGTATTTTTTTTTAATGTTATTATTATTATTTTGTTTGGTTTAGTTCTTTTAGCTGTATTAATTGAAAGCACGAAACTTTATGAGTGTTGGTTTGGTGGGTCGATGCGCTTTAGTGAAATTAATTCATTAAGAATATGGGAGAGGCTTTCCATGTATGGTTTTAGTGTTGATGGAGAAAATATTTGGTCTTTAATGTTTGTGGTTGACTTTGATGGGAGACTCTTAAATAGTGAAAGCATGTTTGCTTTAGTATAATTAATTCATTAATTGAAAGCATGTTTGCATGGGGGAGGAAGTAATGTATGTCTCTGGTGAGGGGACTTTTGTACAACTGGTATTGAAAGTGAACTCTAATGGTGGAAAGAGAGGTTTGGTTGTGGTTCCCCCCCTACAATTGAATATTATTCATTTATTAGGACCTGGTTGAGTTTGCTGAAGATTACATATGAATTTTAGTGTGGATGGAAGTTTACTAGGTTAAGGTTGGGACAGTTGAAAATCCTGAAGTGAATTGGATTATTCTTTCATGTAGATACACTTTTTTCTGTCTTCTCAGGAATCTATTGATACAAAATTACTGCTCTTCCTGGCACATCTGAAATAGAATGACTTTCATGGCAATAAGAATGGTCTTTAAAGGTAGATTTTACCTCTTAGGATAGGTCTTATGGAGGCAATGCAGAAGATATGGTATTTACTTTCCAGCACTACCTCATTTCATGTGTTTGATCCCGTTGTTATATAATGGAGAAATATAAGCATATAAGAACCTAATAGTTGTCTTAAAAATTCAGAAGTAATGCAAAAAAGTTTTTTTATTTTTCATATTCTTGAAAAATAGTCTTCTTCTTCTTCTTCTTCTTCTTCTTCTTCTTCTTCTTCTTCTTCTTCTTTCTCTTTTTGTTACTATAGTTTGTTTCAGGGTTAATTTCCAATCTTGTATTGCTGTTTCATTTTCCCAGATATGATTACTCAGGCTATGGGCAATCAAGCGGAAAGGTATAACCAACTTTCCCTATTCCTTGTTTCTAATGATTGAAAGAAAGATTTATGCATGCTCTTAACTTTAGCAATTTCATATGCCCTTTGATATCCATTTCTGATGCATGCTTATATATCATTGTTGTTAAGTTTGCTTTGTTGGTATAATTATGTCCTTGATTCAGAAATTAGATATTCAAATTCAGAAAATGAAACATAAGTTCTCCTTATGCATTTTGATTTGCATATTTTTCATGCTGCTTCCATAAAGCAAGAATTTTATGGCAATATAGATATGTATCAGATGCAGCCATCATATAGCTTAAGTTTCTCAAACGGTTAGGGCATTGTTTGCTTGTTCTTTATGGCATTGCTCTCAACATATGTTACCTTTCTTTTGAAACAGCCAACTGAATGTAATACATATGCGGACATACACGCGGTATATAAATGCCTCAAGGAGCAATATGGGGTTAAAGATGATCAACTAATATTGTATGGGCAGTCTGTTGGTAGTGGTCCCACAGTTGATCTTGCTTCGCGTTTACCAAACTTGCGAGGTGTGGTTCTGCATAGCCCAATACTGTCTGGGATGAGGGTATTGTACCCAGTCAAAAGGACTTACTGGTTTGACATTTACAAGGTAATTCTTGGGGTGCTCATCCCATTAAACACCTATTTGATTCTCTTTGCGAGTACTTATGTTGCTTTCTCCTTTCAGAACATTGACAAAATTGGTATGGTGAACTGTCCTGTTCTTGTAATTCATGTAAGTATTATTTACCCTCTGAAATTTTGTCTCTTTCTTTGAGTTGTTTACAGTCTCTCTTCAGGACATAATTTTATGCATTGCATGAGTTGGCAACTAGTGTGAAGAAGCAGGTCTTATGGTTTTGATGTTGTTCTTGTGCTAGATTACAAAATTTAGACCATCATTGAAAAACAATAATAGCTGCAAAACCTTCAAAGATATGAATAGAGGAAATTTTTGAGATTACAAATTCTTTCAACAGGATGGAACTCTAGTTGCAGTCATAACTCATAAACCAATATTCTAGTGTTCCAAAAAAAAGCTTAGGGAAAATATTTTCTTAATAGCCACTATGAGCCTGTATTTAGTGTCAAAATAAATCAATTTGGTCCATAACAATGAACATTTCATGTGGGATTTACTGTTTGATGTAATTAATAGAAAAGGCAAAGACAGAAAAATAACAAAACTAGGATCTCTTTAAACCATAGTTTTCAATTCATCATGTGCTAAGGGTGTAACGGTGGCCCAATTAGCATCTATGGATATTTAGTTTGCAGTAAACTACTTTGGCATTTGGGTAAATCATGTCCTTGCTTAAACTAGACAGTGTTGCATAGACAAGTCCAATATAGATTTTATTGTTGCTTCTTTAAGTCAGAAGAACAAGACAAAAGGCTGATATTTTCTGATCCCCTATCCAATCGCTAAAGTTATGTTTTTAATGTTCATTTTGCAGTTATTTGTATGTACATTCCATTGTTCTGACATAGTTTGTAGTCTGAGAATTTATGTCTCACCACTCCAAAATGACGTTTATGAATGTTAGAGATAAAATCATTATGCTGACATATTTTATGGATATAAGAGATATTTATTTATTTACTTGCAAATTCAGGGGACTTCAGATGAAGTTGTTGACTGCTCTCATGGGAAACAGCTATGGGAGCTTTGCAAAGATAAATATGAACCATTGTGGATCAATGGAGGTGGGCATTGCAATCTTGAGCTATATCCAGAATTTATCAAACATCTGAAGAAGTTTGTTTTGACCATAGGCAAATTAAAAAACAGCTACAAATGGCTCTAAGAAAACAACAGAAAATCAGACCAAACCATCTGAGAGTGGAAGTTCAGACACTTTTGAATTGGGAGACCTTCCTGAAATCTCTAGAAATAGTTTAGATAGTAGACTTGAGAAGTCTAAGAAGCCAAATAAACCTGAAAAGTCTCGGATGAGCACTGACCGTTTTGATAGATTTAGAAGAAGAAAAGGATTGGTCTGGTGATTATTTATACCAAGAGCTTCTTAAATAAAAAACATTCATCAGTTGACTCGAGAAGGTAATCTATTTATCACTTCTGCTACTGTAACGTGCATTGAGTCTAGTACAAATTATTAGATCGAGTGTAATTTTCCACAGAAATATTATATCTTCATGTATGCTTAGAACACGAGTCAAATTAAGCGGAATCTTGTATTTGATCTCTGCTGTGGAATCAGCTGCAGTTCATCTGAAGATGAGAATATAATGTATTCTCAGCGATCATGTGTTGCAATTTTTCCATCAAATTAAGCTACTGTCGCCAGGAGAATTATTTATCACCATTTCTCATTTATCTTTGAACAAATTTTACATCAGTCCTCCATGTTTCCACTGATAATCCCAGCCAAATCTATTCATCACTGGTAGCCGTACTCCTAGCAGCCAGTTTCGAAAGTAATACTATCCATTTCCTTGCAATTTGTGTTTCTGTGAAGCAATGAATTCTTTTCTTTTCTGTTCTATTTGAGCTGCAACTGGCACGCCCATTGGCATGGAAATAAGACGAAAGGGATTTTCACGGGTCTGCTGAAAAATTTGCACGTTGACGAACGAGTGAAGCAGAAGTGCCTGGTCTTACTTGGCGGGCTGGACTAAAATGGAGGAGTCTAATCTGTAAACCGCACTAGAAATGTTCACGAGGCAACTGAAACAAGAACCGTAGTGCCTTTCAATCAGAAAGCGACGCGTACTAAATTGCGGAGACAACGGCTAGCCATTGCAAGTTGGTACTTTGCTGAAGGGCACAGAAAGAGGCAGCCATGTTCACCTTGATCATATCTAGTGATAGATTCTTAGCCCTGACTCTCTCCAGAGGCTTGTGCAGCGCATCCTGCTAGGGTTCTTCCTGAGTAATAATTAGGATAACTTCGGTGGGGAAGTGGAAAGCTTCTAACTTTCCGGCGTGGCAGTCGATAAAATTAGAAGGGTATATCCCAACTGCTCCTAAAAGCACACAGCTCTGCGAGTTGACGAAAGAATCTTTATATTTTCTTCCTGCTATCAGCGTGAAGATTCTTACTCTGTCCCCAGTCATTCTACGGGCCCATTTATTATTGATATTGTAATAATAGTTGATTTTTTAGTGTTTTTTGCTTACAATTTATTTACATATATTCTCTAACCTCTATACATCAACATGATTTGAAAATACTAAGAAAAAAAATATTAATTTGAAGAAAGGAAAAAAAATAAAAAAAATTCAATCTTTTCAAAAACACTTTTGAAAAAAAAAAAAAAAAAAAAAGCAAGTCATCACTTTACTTGTCAACAACACTGTTAACGAGTGGAATTTTAGAATGATAATGTATTGAAAAAAATCATGTGAAATTTGCTCCAGCTTATGCAGATTATCATTGTAGCCCCTTTTCATCTCTGCAAAAAAGTTTCATTTTTCTTGTCAAAATTTTCCAGCCCCCCATACGACAGCCTAGTCAACCTTTGCCATAGTCAACCTTTCCTCTATCAATCTACTTGTGTTTGTCTAGTAATTAACTAAATGTTTACCCTCGCCAAGAGATTTCTCTACACATTTCCCCGTTACAAGACAAGTGGAACAAGTAAGTAGAACTAATAAGTAGATCTGTCTAATCACCATCTCTTTTCTATTATGTCATGGCTCATCATTTTCCTAATAATAACCTTTATCAAAGCTCATCATATGCCTTTGGTAATGATGATGGATAATATCGAAAGCTGCATGACTCATTTGATTGTGGAAATGTTAAAGGTATCAACTATATTTTATAGGGATCCATTAGACATGATTACTGTGGCTATCTAGGGTTCTAGCTTGATTGTCGTGGATATGATACAGAGATCACAATCATGATATTCTTTATTATTATACATTGAAATTTACCAAAGGGTTATAAAATTTAGGTTGGAAAGAACAAGGTGAACTTAATAGTTGCAGACTATAATTAAACAATTAGACTTACATATGTGACAAGTCATCCCAAACATGTAATAACATACTAAGATAATAGATTTGAGTAATTTTGGTCACATGGTAGTGACACGGGCATAAGAATTCCCCGTAGTATAATGCCCTTAAAATAAGGGTAAGATGGAGAAAATAGGTAGTTAACAAACTATTATTCATGCTTTTCCTATTTAAGACAAGATACAAGATAAAAAAAAAAAAAAAAAAAACATAAATAATTCAACAACAATCGCAACAAAAATTGTTATGCAATCCAACTAAGTTCATAAGGTCTTCAAATCTATCTATCAAGTAGGATGGTAACTAGTAGGCTTATAACCAATTTGTTGTACCACTAGGCTGATAAATAGTAGGCTTGCAATCATAGGTTTGCAACCACTATATCGAGACTTAGGAAGAACAATGAATAAAAAATCTAACTCAGAAAAAAATAATCAAATAACAATGCAATTTATCTTAGATAGGGTGTACTGGGAGTGATGCGTCTTCTTCTTGCACAAAAAATACACCAATAAGTTTCTCAGTGAACTTAATATTAGGTGGCAACTCCTGAGAGTTATAGTCTTAACTTTATGACTATAAAACACACCTCGTTTCCATGCGTCGTCCCCCCCTCCGGAGATGACAGGGCACAAAGCGTGAAAAAAACAGTTGTCGTGGCAGATTTGACTAATTTGTAAAATATTGATTCATATTGGCATTGTTATGAATCTCAAATTATAACTCATTAGGGCTCGAGCTTTGTTAGCAGGAAGGGAATAAGACAAAAGGGACTTCAACAAAAACTTACATATTCACTCGTGATTTCTAAACATGCCATTATCCAATCTTTACTAGAAATGCCTGGATGATATGTGAAGATCGCGACTCGCTGGCAGAACATGGCGATCGTGACATAAATAGTGGAGTTTGCTGAGCATATTCCAACTTTATACATCTTTTCTATTGTTGTATTCTCTGCATGAAACTCAAGGGGAAGGTTCCTCGACGGCTGGTACAAAAGCATGTATTTTTGCGAGTGAATAATTCGCAGCTAGCTAGCAATCCAAGATACAAGTTCAATGAGTGGGGGAACAAATCTTCTACGTGAAGATAAAGAAAGAGCTGGATCGATGGTCATATCCAACAAAAGTAATGGGACCTAGCTAGTTTTGTAATGGTGCCATGGCTACTTATCGATATTGGTATTCCCTCGCGGTATCGGATTGGATGTTTTGTTTCCATCCCACCTCCATCTGATTGTATCTTTTACTCAAAGGAATCAAATTTCATATCATTTATCAAATTATCATGTTCATCAATTAAATTCAGTGACGCTGCCATACATAGCTTCTAGGGTTTATGTGTAGGTTCCCACACCCCGCATTCAAGTTTCATGACGTTTCAACTTTATCCAAGAATGGAGTGAGAAGTTGGCAACAGTATTCAAAAAGGATTGTTGTGGCTAAAAATAATAATAAGAAGAAGAAGAAAAAAACAACGAGATGCACGATTTGTAAAGTAAAAACCATAAATCACGGTACTAAAGTCATTTATAGCATCATTGCTTCAATCAAGCAATGATATATAAAAAGAAAGTATAACTATAATAGTGTTGCCCAACAATCTACAGAAGTATAGCTATAATAGCTTTGCTCATAAATAAATTCAGAATTCAAATCTAAATAGCTTATATATAGGCAGTAGTAGGATATTGTGATAGCGAATTCATAAATTATAGTTATTGGATTAATTAATAAATAATAAGTGAGAATTGTGACAAACAATGTCTTTAAACTACATCTTCTTGATTCAAATAATTAGCTTCTAAAGTCTTTAAAAGGAAGGAACTAAGTTTACTCCACATTGGAAAGAAACAACACAATGTAATTTTATTTTTGCTAATAAAATAATAATATTTTTAAATTAAACTGAATTAGAAAAATCAAAATGATTAATCACAATTTCAGTTTTGAGTGTCAAATGCCAATATATATATATATATATATATATATATATATATATATATATATATATATATATATATATATATATATAAAACCCACCACTAAATTACTTTCTTCTTCGTTAAAATTGAAGCATTTCTGTACAAATTAATGTTGTATCTTTTATTATATTTTGAGAATAAAGTGAAAATCTTTGATAAAACAAGAAATAATAATAGGCTTTCCTATATAGAATATTACACCCACATCTTAATAATTATGATCCACTGGCTCAAGGTATGAGCTCTTCTTTTTTTATCGATCACTGCATGCGAGTCAATGAACTCCAATAATTGCATTTACTACACAGATAGTATCACATATTCTTTCTGATGTTTTTTTTCTGTCAAGCTTACCCACCGCACAAGTATTTTCTTTCTCTCTTTTCTTTATGTTACAGAAAGTATTTTAATTTCCTCCTTCATGGGCAGGCTACCGATCCTGCCTCCCTAGGGACTGGCTACCAACCAGAAGGTTTGCTGGACAAGAAATAACCCTACCCTACCAAAAAGCTAGCTAGCTGCATGAATTACAGCAAACTCAAGGTGCTTATCCTATCCTTCCCGAGGGTTTTTTTCCCCTTATGAATATGTAAGAATGAAGTCCTGGCTAGCTATCTTTTTTCTTTATTTTTTTAAGAAAAAAATATGTTCTTGACAAGCATTTACTGTAAAAAGACAGCAGCAAACTGGAAGGACAGTCAGTGGCGAAGCAAGAACAGAGAACAATGTTCATGGAAAAACATATAGAGCAACAAAACAAAACAATCAATCCCAGTAAAATGACTACATTTACCAGCAATAAATTAGTTTTTCCAACATTTTGAAAACATTAATCATCGCTTCAATGGCTCGATCAACTGATTGAACTGGCGGTTCCTTCTGCTGAATCAATCAGTTTCACAGTTTCTTAACCCTAAACTCACGCTACGTTTGATTTTCTTTTATTATATATGCTTTTGTTTGGAGGAGAAATTTACATGGCGTGGAAGGTGTATTATTATGACCCAAACACGACATATTTGCGTCCTCATGATGGTACATAATTATACAACAACTCAAATAAGGAGCTACACCCATCAATTTCAATCAAGGTGCTCTAAATAAGGATCCAGACACCAAAGATTCCATCTTTTGAGTGTCACTCCTGCACCTATCATAGAAAAAGACTAGGGTGTGAGATAAGATCCATGGCTCTACAAGATAAGATTTTGTACATGGTCTTTAATAAGTGAGAGTATATTTTTTTCATAGAATATTTCACATTCAACTTTCTAAAGACTAGCTTAGACAACTCAAACGGACTCACAAACCCTTGAAAGCAGATGTAAAATATGAGAATCATCCTAGATCTTATCACTCAACACATTGATATAGGGTGCGAATTTCCTTCAACAAAAGTTCATGAATAAGCATGGAATCATAGTTTGAAGCCTAATTTTATCCTAAATTGTCATGACCTTAACTCGAGACTTATCTCTCGCCTCAGCATAAGCATTCCAACTAAAAAGAGCACCGCCGAGCTCTTCATCATTATATTGTGAGAAGATGTAATCGGTATGGCTTGTCTTCAAAGGTTCAATAAGGAAATGTTAGACGTGAAAAAACTAATTGAACCTATTGCCATAAAAAAGTCTTGACTAATGGAGTCTATAACTTCTTCTTTTTATAACCGGGTGTCCTCGACTAGCTTGTGCGCACTACAACTAACCCCCGGGCTCATCGAACATTCTACAAGCCCAATGAGCATGTAAGGCACCGCGGGGATGACAGGCGTATCTGACAAGGCTTGATCTGGAATGAGAGAAAGGGAGAAGCCCTTCTTGACCACCAGGTCAAGACTCTATTGGCATGAAGTCTATAACTATTCATTATAGGAAAGGTTGTATACCACCATGAAGACTAAGGTGTTAATTGTTATCATAGAGAAATAGTTTGTGCAATATCCTTCTTCCATAAAAAAGTTGTGTGAATATGAGAAATTTCGATAAGTTTTATCTACAATGACCATGGACAAGACACTAAAAAATGCTAAATTTTGAAATGAGAGATAAAAATATGGATCACTAAAGGTTATCTTAACTAGTGTGTGAAAAATGAAACAACATCAGAGTGTGAAAGAAAAAAAGTCTACACACTTGATGAGTTACCTTAATTAAATAATTTATAGATTACCCATAATAATTCTATCTTTAACTTTTAAACTCGTTTAATAAAAAGAAATGATTTTTCTCCATATCTCTAAAATTTCCACTGAAGTCTCCCATGGTGAATCTCCAAGACAATCTTGATGTAAGGTCTCCAATGGGGATGAAAATTTAATGCAAACATTATGGATATTGACCTAAACCGACTCAAATGGATGGCTTTTTATACTCAATGAGTAATGGATATGATATGGACATTGTTAAATTCGAAATCCGACTCAAACCTAACCTAAGATATATATTTAAATTATATAAATATAATAAAAATATATAGGTAAAACATTTATACTTTTTTTAATCCAATATAATATATGCATATCTCCATATTGTCATGACACACACAAATACAGATGTGTGTGTGTAGTTTTACTTTTTGTTTAATAATAATAAAAGTCATACAATGAAAAATCCATATAGATACTTCAAATCTAATTAATGGATAGGGTATGAATATCTGAATTTCTTTACATGATGATGAGTAATGGATAAAGTATGAATATAAAGAAACTCAATTTATAGGTACACATTGCTATCAGTAGTCTTCAAGTCTCTAGACATGTCTCCATAAAAATACGAACAAAGAGATCTTCATATCTCTAAATATGTCTCCATTGAATCTATATACGTGCCTCCAAAAAAATCAGGGATCCTTCTCAAATCTTTATGAGTGCTCATCTCCAAAAGGAACAAGAATCCATCTGTAGTCTTTATGACTACTCATGGAACATTTTCTTTCATTCCTAAACGTTAGCAAGCTTGTGAAGAGAATGAACATAGAGAAGAAACCATGCCAGATTAGTTTTGTTAACTGTCGAATTATATTACTGAAAAATACTAATACCCAGCAAAGAACAGACCATGCCAGATTAGTTTGTTCTTCCTGTTAAAGCACATAAAATATTAGGAAAACACAAAATAGTAAAGAAATTAAGCTTAATGAATGAATATTCAATCTGCTTATAATTCCTCTAATGAATACTCTCTGATAAACTCTAAAAGCTGGTTAGATCTATGTACAAAATCTTATCTGTGTGTGTACATGGTCTACAAGATAATTTTTTCTATAATTCCTCTAGAGTAGTGTCTGTGTGTGTATTTAAAACTTAAAAGTCCTTGAGAAGATGTGAAATTGGCCTTTTTGAAACCTCAGTACATAGTGATATAAAAATTAAAAGCTACTTTATTCTCATACCGAATGGTTCCGTACATTTTATACTGTTCATCAATTTTTAATAATGACAAAACATTTTCAAAATATGGGATGGTTTAGATGGCTGATTCATCAACTAATTATGTGGTGTACTCGAAAAGAAAAAAGAAAGGAGATTCATGATAGCTGGTAGGCTCAAGATATTCCTTCAGAGGAAGACCATACCATACATTACTGGCATGCAGCATTTATTCTGCTTGGAAACAAAATTACTACCAGCATCTCTCTTCACGTCACGTCCATGTAGCATCTTTCTCTTATACATACATTATTGGTCGCTCAGAATGTAATGAGACATTAATAGGTAAATGATTGAAAAAAGTATTTTTTTTTCTCGAGCGCGCAAGTATTTTTGGACAACAGATGAAGAATCTTTAAAGTGAAAATGGTGATATAGGTAATGAATTAGGCTAACAACATCATAGATTAAGAATCTTTAAAGTGGATTGTGAGTCGGTGGTTGTTGGGGATCACCCTCTTTTATTCGAACATGGTTCAAGTCCCAGTAGGAGTGAGGCTGGAGGATTCCTCCCTTCTTGTCTCTCCTGGGTCCATCCCTGCGCAGTATGTCTGTCACTTCACGGTGCCTTACATGTTCACTGAGCTTACAGGATATTCAGTGGGCCCGGAGAACAGTCGAGGTACGCGTAAGCTCGACCCGATATCCCTGTCATTAGAATCTTTAAAGTGAAAATGGTGAGATTTAGGTCAGGAATTAGGCTAGCAACATCACAGAGAAACTAACAGCAACCTTGAATAATTGCGAAAGACAAAAGCTTTTTTCCATGGGGACACCTGCCCTCAATAGAAGAGACGTCGTTTTCAGTTTGCAGAAGCCATACAAACAATGCACTGTTAATCCTGAGTAGCTGTAAGATTCAAGTCACAGGCCACTAGTAGCAATCAAAGCATTATTGGTTTCCTTGCTAACCATTTGCAAGCTAGCAATGAACAATGCTTCTCAGCATCTCATTTTATAAGAAGTTCCAGAAACATTTTCTTTGCTGTAAACTCTAGGATCTCGTACCTCTAACATTCCATTCCCATGAAAAACAACTGCTTTCTAACAGGGTTAAACATAAGCTTAACCGCGAGAGATTCTTGCATGAAATCGTATCTGAAACTCTCATCTGACCATTTTATGTTTTGATTATTGTTCTGTTTGTTACTGTACCTCTAATTCTCTTACTATTGTTCTGTCTCACAACCCTGATGCTCTAGATACCAGTAATGCAATGCAAATGATCAATCTTGTTAAAAAGGGCACTTGACTTTTCTCCAGGGCCATTGATGAGTTCTTGGGCCCTTTCCGTCGCTGATGATAATCCAGGACCCACAATTTTGATTGCCAGGGGACTCACAAGGATATAGAAAAAATGGAACTGATAAGTAGACGCACCAAAAGCAGGGGAAGAAAATGATATTTCCAAATTCCTTCAGGAGAGAGGTGTAAGATGCTATAATTCAAACTCACTGGCGAAATTAATCTCTCTAATGGCAATTGTTAGGCAAATTGATGGAAGCTATTTTGACTAATTATTACGTTGATATCATTTTCTTCCTCGAAGAGTAAAATTGTTGCGTGTCGTCTATTCAGTAGGAAATTTCTATCGAATATTAGTAGGGTTTAGGGACACTGATGTTTCAACAGCAATATTACCCAAACACAAAAACCAAACATCAAAACAGTATGACCACATGAAGATTGTTCTGCCGACCACATATTCATATATGCCCTTTTTAAGGATAAGATTATGTGTTTCTGGTCGCCAATCAACTCACAAACCCTTTTCTCCCATATAGTTTTTTCTTAGCTCCCCATTTGTTGGACAACAGACCCAGATCACATAACCTTCTCTTTTTCTTTCAGTATCCATCTTGAGCAACAATCTGAGCTCTCTTCCCATGGTGGTTCAGCCCCTCACTCCCCCCAACCTCCTCCCCTTCCCTTTTCCCTACTTGTTCCAACAATTTCAACCCACCTGTCTATTTTTCAATCCTTCCCCTTGCCGTTAAATGTTAACCTCTGCCTTCGCCTCCTTTCCCGCTATCATTTTGTTTTGAAAGATTTTCCCTGACTGGAAAACTTTTGACCTGAAAGGATTTCTCTAGAATTGGTAAGGTCGTAGACGTGTATGTCCCTAAAATGGTTAATCATATATGCTAATATATCTTGTTTTTGATTTATGAATATACAGTAAAGATAAATTTCATGATATAAAAATATTTTGCGACAAAAATTATGAAATTGTTACAATTATGGAATTCTTATTATATTAAAGCATTGTTCCTAAAATGTTCTTTATCGACACTCTTCTATATACTGAATATTTACTAGAGTCATAAAGATTGTTACATATTATATTTATTTTTTATGAAATGAAGTAGTTGTTCTCATAAGTTAGGATATAAAGAATACATATAACTAATATGAAGGTGATTGTCATAAGATAAGCACAATGAACTAACTACATGAGAATTTCATACGGAGATATTATCTACGTCTATGGAGAGGCTCAAATGACGATTTTGTAAGTGATCTTTAGACTTGAGATCACTAAGTTATTCTATATAGAGAATGTTATGTTTTGATCATTTTAAATGTTATCTTAATTAAGATGACAAAAAAACAAACATTAGGTATAACATGAACTTTATGAAATTACTTGAGTGATCAATAGAGGATTTATTGTCTTAAGTGAATTAGGACAAATGTTTCATTTCTTCTCAAATAATATTGACTGAGAAATTCCTAACTAAGATGTAATAAGATTTGAATGAGTTTAGTTTCAAATTTTATTCAAATAATCAATGACTAGTATGTAGATTATAAAAATGATTTAAAATGTCTTACATATTCCATGCTTTAATTTTTAAACCAAAACATTAGTGATGATTTAATATTAATTACACTGAGAAATAAAATATTAAATTAAACCACTAATGACTTTTCTCAAATATAAATTAATCATTTATTGAATTAATAATAAATTAAATTATTCAATTATATCTAATTAAAATTAGAATTATATTTGGGTCAACATATTAGGAACTTAATGGGTCATATACATTCAGTAACCATTGGGTAGATATTAAACTAATGATTTAATTAAGTATGACTTTGATTAAAAATATTTTTAGAAATTAAAGAGTAGAATATAATTAATCCATAGATTATATTTTAGAAATTTGAATTGCATAATTTTAAATTAGTTTATCTTTAGATTTAAACTAAAATTTTGTTTGTTGAATTATTATCTTGAATTATATACACAAACACACATTAAACCTCTCCAAACTGAAATATTTTGTTCTAATTGAAAAAACAAACCACCACATAGAATGGAAATGATAACCTTGTATAATATTTCACATATAATTAATTAGCATGCTGTAAACACCCTTTAAATTGAAACTAATTTCAAGCTCAAAACAAGATTATATATATATATATATATATATATATATATGCATTACTGGTCTGTCTCGTAGCTAGCTGGCTTGTCCAAAGATATCTCCAAAGCCCCTTGAAGCTTAAAGTTTTCAGACAGCTAAAATTAGAATTTTATGGAAGTTGGCAGAGAGGCATCTCAAGCTATGGAAGAGACAGGACTGAAACCTACCACTGTTACTCTGAGATGTCTTCTATTTGTCTTCTGTGTTTGCGGTAATGTGAGAGCTAGCAGCTGGCTGTGGCCCACTCTGCAGGTAGTAACATGGGAAGTATTTTTCGTGACTTGATAGCAGTGGTGTTCATGTTTATTGATTTTTAAATTATATATTTTCTTAAAAAGTATTGATATTTAAAAAAAAAAATCTTAATATTAATATATAGAAATAATTTAAAAATACTAAAAAAATAATTTAAACAAACACTTTTTAAAACGTAGTGTGAAACAAGTAGTTGATCATGTGATACATGACAGAATTTATGATTATTTGAGAATGTAGTTTAAATTAAAAAATACTCTTAAAATAGAATGAAACACATCTTCCTCTATCAATTATAATCCCTCCAAATCCAACTAACCCCACACTCTATCACCTCTACTAGCTAGCCAGTAGCAACAAGCCCCGATCCCTTCCCTCCCTGAATATATATACTTCTTCTCTTTTTGTTTTCTTCACCACCTTCTTCCTCTTCCCATGGTTCCGATCTTCCAACCATGCCTTCCCAGCCCAGCCTCCACTTCTCCCCTTCCAAGGTATACACATCTTGCTTCTTCCTGGATCCCTCACAAAAACACATACACGCACGCACGCACGCGAACATATATCAAAACACATGCATTGCATTTTTTTAATTATGCAATCCCATCTGGGATTATTCCATGTTGTTAAATTACTACTAGAACTTTGTCGGCAGGTTGTTTTTGTTTTTATTATTATTATTATTATTATTATTATTATTATTATTATTAAATGGAAACATGGTATATATCACAGGTGGATTGGAATGCTGTGTCACAAGAACAGGCGCCAGAGCGAGACGGTTGAGAGAAACAGCAACCTTGGCGGCGGCGGCACCGCCAACAATATTGACGACGGCAACCCGGTCCTTAACTCCACTGAATGCTATGCGTGCACACAAGTAGGTGTTCCTGCCTTCCACTCCACAAGCTGTGACCAGGCTCACAAACCCGAATGGGAGGCCTCGGCAGGCTCCTCCTTAGTCCCCATCCAAAACCGGACCCGCCTGAGAAAGAGCACGGCCGGTTCATTGGGAACCGTTCTCGATCCACGTAGCAAGCGCGTGCAGAAATGGAACCGGGCTTTCCTATTGGCACGTGGCATGGCTCTGGCCGTCGATCCACTGTTCTTCTACGCTTTGTCAGTAGGGGAGAAATGGGGTCCCTTGCCTGTACATGGACGGTGGATTGGCCGCCGTCGTTACCGTCCTTCGCTCGAGCCTGGATGCGATCCATCTGTGCCACCTCTGTTTACAGTTCAGGTTGGCGTACGTGTCAAGGGAGTCTCTTGTTGTTGGGTGTGGGAAACTCGTGTGGGACGCTCGTGCGATTGCTTCTCGTTATGCGAGGTCTCTCAAGGGATTTTGGTTTGATGCTTTGTCATTCTTCCAGTTCCTCAGGTTGGAAAATTTTTTATTAGAAAATTAAGTTCATGTCCATTTTATTTTAAATTAAAAAAAAATAGTATTTTAAAATATATTAATATCAAAAATATTTTTAAAAAACACTCAACCATAGCATATAAACACTAAGCCAACGTGGGTTCGAGTGTTTTTTATTAAAAAAAATACTATGATATGAAAAAGGTTAATTAGAAGTGACTTAAAAAGATAAATCATTATTAGAACTATATTGTTGATGGAGTGTTATATTCATATTTTTTGATGAATCACAGTAGATTGTGATCAGTTCATGTAGTCGTTGAGTGGACTCGGGTTGCAGAACAAGCTCGGGTGTAGATCCAGGGATCGGCATAATTTGGTGCTGCCGATGTCAATGAATGGTGGTAGTTTTGGTGTTTAGAACACGTTCAAAAGCATGGTTTGCTATGCTTCATCTAGCCTGTTTATTTCGTGTTATTGAGGTTATTTTTTAAAATATTTTTTATTTAAAAATATAAAAAATAATTAATTTAAAACAATAACAAATAAAAAGTATTTTAAAATACTTTTAAAACACAATATAAAAATATAAAAAAGGCACAGAATCAATAAACCAGCTAGGTTTATTGCTTTTCTAGTCTAGTCCTAAAGACCATCTGTCATTGCCTTTCGGGTTGTTTCTTTTTTATTATGGAAAAACACAAAAATGATGCCTTTCATATATATATATATATATATATATATATAGGATTGGTGTAAATAGAAGAACATAGTGTGGAGTTGGACCGAAGATATGTTGAAAACAACAGTCGTAGATGCATTCGATAACGTTGTATGTTGTCTCATAGTAACAGTACATATTTGTATTTGGAAGAAGAACAAAATTTGCAAGAAAGGGGAAAAAAACCAAAGAAAAGGGCTGGTGGTTGGGGTTGGCAAAGGTTTTGTCTCCACGATTATGGGACCTCCAAACAATAATGGACAAGAATATCACACTCTTAATCACAGCAGGAGGTTGTGCAATTCTGTATCTGCCAAGCATGTAAGGTAGAAAGGCTTGCTGTCCATGGAGTTCATCAAAAACTAGAAACTCCAAATTTTACCTTGATGATCATGCTTTTCCAGAAATTGCACATATTTTATCAATGAAAACTTTAATAAATAAGGTATTTGGTAATGATTTGAAAATCTGATCAGAGGGTATTTGCTTAGTGGGCGTAGCTGAGTGCCTAATTGCTCTTTTTTTTTTCCTTCATGTTTTGGTAGGTATGTGGGGGCCTGATGCTAGCACGTACTATATATATTCTATAATATTGATGAGCTTAACGATTAATGGAACTAGACAAGTAGCTTACATTTATCAGTGTCAGGATAAAAGAAATTGATTTGACAGTAGAAGAACTGATGGCAATCTATTTGATCTCTTTTTTGGCAGATTTGTATGTCATGCAACTGTTTATCTTGATCATATCAAAAGTTCATCCATTCATGAATTCATGATACTCTAATTTGTGTATTTTAAACGATGATCTCTTTTTTTATTTTGGAGTTTCCAGATATACCAGATCACCATATTGTGTTGACCAATTCTGCCAAATATTTGCAGTTCGTGATACCCTTTCCTCAATATTTTCTTTTGCAGGCTGTGTTTTGGTTAGTTGTACCCAAATTAATCAGAGAAGATAAGATTAAGCTGATAATGACAATACTTTTGCTGATCTTCTTGTTCCAATTTCTCCTAAGGTGTACCACTGCTTATGCTTAATAGAGAAGGATGCAAAAGGTCACAGGCTATATCTTTGGCACCATTTGGTGGGGGTTTGGCCTTAATCTCATTGCCTACTTCATTGCCTCTCATGTAAGTCCGTAGCATTTCTGAGCTATTTTTCAGCCTCTTGTACGATAAATTTTCGGTGTCAGATAAGTTTATGCTAACGTTCCTTCTCTTTACTTTTGCAGGTTGCTGGTGGATGCTGGTATGTTCTTACAATACAACGTGTTGCTTCATGCCTCAGGCAGAGTTGTGAGAGTAAACCCAACTGTGATCTCTCTTTGGCTTGCTCGGAGGAGGTTTGTTACCAGTTCCTGTTCCCCGGAAGGCACGATTGGAAATCCATGTGGTGGTAACTCGACAAATACTGTTAGAATGCCGATGTGCTTGGATGTTAATGGAGCATTTAATTATGGAATCTATAAGTGGGCTCTTCCTGTTATTTCTAGCAATTCTTTGGCTGTGAAGATTCTTTATCCCATTTTCTGGGGTTTGTTGACTCTCAGGTAAATCATAAGACAATTCTGATACTATTAAGAAACCATCTAATCTAAAAACTTGAGTATTAGATGAGGCTTCATAATATGATTTATAATATTCTCTAACATATCCCCTCAAGTAAAAGCTTTTAGGCTTGAAACTTGCATGGATCCACACAACCTTGTGCTTGATTTTTTATCAAATAGAATGTAGGTGGTGAGATTTGAAATCGTGACCGCTGAGTCAATAAAGTTTCGATACCATATTATGAATCATCTCATCTAAAAAGCTTAAACTATTAGGTGAGGTTCCAGAATCATGATTTATATTATTCTCTAACAGATACTTTTATCTCTTCTATCCAAATTGTAACTTTTTTTCTGATCACTGATGGACTTGCATAGACTTGCTTGGAAGTTCGAACTGGAATGTCTTCCAATGGTAGTTGAAATTCTTGCAACTCCTAATATATGGTGCCTATATTTGCAGCACCTTTGGCAATGATCTTGAACCGACAAGTCACTGGCTTGAAGTGATCTTCAGTATATGTATTGTTCTCAGCGGTTTAATGCTCTTCACTTTACTGATTGGTAACATCCAGGTGAGCTGATCGCACCCTCCTATTTTGTAGATGCCGAACCTTTTATCATTAATAATCAGTTAAATGACAAGAAATTACGATTTCAATGAAGGTGTTTTTGCACGCAGTCATGGCAAAGAAGAGAAAAATGCAGCTGCGATGCAGAGACATGGAGTGGTGGATGAGGAGGAGACAGTTACCATCTTGTTTGAGACAAAGAGTTCGCCATTTTGAACAGCAGAGATGGGAAACCATGGGAGGTGAAGACGAGATGGAACTAATCAAAGACTTGCCTGAAGGCCTCCGGAGAGACGTCAAGCGATATCTTTGCCTAGATCTAATCAAGAAGGTGACACAGATTATCACAAAGAATGATATGTGTGTTCTTTCATTTATTCTGAGCCTGGTGAGATATGCTGTTCAAGAAAAAGAATAGATCCTGAAAGCTTCTGGATGATTGCTAGAAATTTTAACAGCAACTCAAAGTAGGAGAAAGAACTTGTTACTTTGTAACATCCTAGAACTTCCTCAAGTTTTCAGCAGAAAACAGCACTATTGTAGAGCTTGGATTTCGTTTGTGACTGCCATTTATATTTTTTTTCAGGTACCTTTGTTCCACAACTTGGATGATCTTATTCTTGACAACATCTGCGATCGGGTTATACCAATTGTTTTTTCTAGAGATGAAAAGGTAAGACTCGACTCTATTTATAAGATTTGGCTACCACATCACACACCACTGCAAATCAGTTCATCTTTTTTGTCATTCCATGATATAGATAATTAGAGAAGGAGACCCAGTGCAAAGGATGGTGTTCATTGTTCATGGACGTATAAGGAGTAGCCAGAGTCTTAGCAAAGGCATGGTGGCAACTAGTGTGCTTGAACCAGGAGGCTTCCCTCGGGGATGAGCTGCTCTCCTGGTGTCTTCGCCGCCCATTCATTGACAGACTTCCGGCCTCAGCCGCAACTTTTGTTTGTATTGAATCGACAGAAGCATTTGGTCTTGACGCATACCATCTTCAGTACATCACAGATCACTTCCGCTACAGATTTACCAGTGAAAGGCTTAAGCGAACGGCAAGATACTACTCGTCAAACTGGAGAACATGGGCAGCAGTAAATATACAATTCGCTTGGCGCCATTACAGGATGAGGACTAGGGGGCCGGTGAATCCTGTACTGGAAAAGGGAGGCACTGAGCGCCGGCTCCTGCAGTATGCTGCAATGTTTATGTCAATCAGGCCACACGACCACCTTGAATGAATAGTTGTTAGCAATTCTCCGGCCATTGTTTCAATGAAGTCTTTTTATCTTTAGGCAGGAAATTCTTCACTTGAATATGTACCTATTGCACAATATAAGCATTGAAAATATCTTCATTCTTCAGAAGGTAAATAATAATCTGTTCTCTAAATGTAGTTGGATGCGTTTTTGTAGCTATACGATACAAACAATCAGCTAACTTGATTATATCTAACTTAAACCATGGTGCCACAAACACCGCTATCTCTTACGATCATGTTCCTCCCATCCTCCCTCCTTAGCACACCAGCTTTACTGTAACAGGTAGTGTTTTAAGACATTTACGCCTCTTCTTGGCTCGGCGGTTTCTTGTTTCTTTTTATAGGAGATTTCTTTGCTTATTTGTTTTCATGGTCCTTGCCATGTTAGAGGTGGTGCCATTTTTTTTTATCATTTTTTATGAGTTCATTACACTTATTGTTGTGTATTTTTGGCATGATTTGGGACTGTTGCAGGTAGAATTCAGGATTTTTTTCCTTCAGAACTGTGGATTGAGGCTTTATCAAATAATCAATAAAAAAGACTTCCCTGTTTCCAATTAAATTCGTAAATTTATAACTGAATGAATTACTGAAACTTTCTAAAGGTCATTTGATATATATATATATATATATATATATATATATATATATATATATATATATATATATATATATATATATGATTGTTTTAGTTTGATACAATCAAAATTGTAAGACTTGCTCCACAGTTACCAACTTCAAATGTTTCATTTAGCTGCTAGAAATCTTAAGCAATGACCAAAACTTAAATTGACAACTTCACTATTTTGCACACCACTCATCCTTCCACAATGCAGTAGCCAGGTTATTAAATGCGTTGGCTGATGCCCTTCTCAGAGGCCGCACTCGAATAACTATACAATTACAGAGATGAACATCGACTTGGGGGCAATCATAGAACATATTCTTTGCCACATTATGCAGGCGTTGCAAACCTTTAATCCAACCTTCTCAGTAGATACTGAACTTGAACTTCCTTTGTCAGTGGCATGATCCAGTCACCGTATAAATCGGCAATCAAGGTTGGTCGGATTTTGTACACTGGGTCAGTTCCACCAACATCTTTTTCCATTGTCACTTCCTGCCCAAAAGTTCTGGCTTTCATCTCAACTCTCTTTTTCACGGCATCTTCTACTGTTGGGTATGTCAGCATATCCATCAATCTTTCACCGTCCTGAAAAAGTCCAAACATCACATGAAGATGAGAGTACAGAAGATTCAGGGGAACAATGTGCAGCACTCTCTAAGAAATAAAGGACCACGCAGTACTACCTGTGCTCTAATGGCAGCCTCATATGCATCTGGAGAAGCTTCGAAATTTAGCCTCTGCTACAAATTTTTCCATAATGCATTCTTTTTCGAGAGAGCCTGAAATCACAAGAATGCATATGCGTGTCAACTAAGAAACCACGAATTTAATGTATTTAGAAAAAAAAACAAGGATCTGTGGGTCGGTGCAAGCAAAAAAATTGTGTGCAGGTGCGTGTGAGCGAGTGAACAAGAGCGAGCTAGAGACGACGCTCCAGTTAGGAAAAATTATGGTCCGTGACCACCATATACATAAATATTTTCTGAACTTGTTTGTGAGCCAGAAGCATCCAGTTACATTACAGATATCAAGCATGAGCTACTGAAATATGGAAGCAAAGAATGAAGCAAACAGATCTTCAAAATGAAAGGAAATATAAAAATTGAGAGGATGACAAGCTTTGGGGCTAAATTGGAAGCAATGCTGGGAACATAGTTGATAGGTACTACTACAACCAATTTCACACCAGAGCCCAATGATGTTAAAAATATGCACCAGAAACTTGGAAGAGTTATGAAAAATTGTAAAAACTTATTCTTTTTCATTCAAATTACAGCCAAATATGGTACAGTATAAACACGTTCCTCTTCTCTTCCTTTTCCTCTTTAAGCTTGTCTATATTTGTATCCCTTAAGTGAGTGAAGATGATAAATCTAATTCTTTAACCAAAGTCGCTTGAGAGGCACAAGATACTATTAGAGACAACTTCTGAAACTCAATTTTAGCAAAAGTCGCTCCATTAGTTATTCAAAGCCATAAAACAATCACTGCCACAAACTGATTAGCATTTGTGCCATCAAAATGGCACCAATTGACTACTTGCAAAAGTAATTGAGATAAGTAGCAAAGCCCTCATGAGTCGCTTCCCATGTTAAAGACAGTTTATGAGAATGCTGACATTGCTCCTATCAGAGGCGGTGCTTTTCAGTACTGATTAAAAAGAAATAAGTGCTGATAACTTATGCTTCATTGTTCTAGAAATGTGATTCGTGTTGTTTAATAACCAATAGAAAGAACTGTGTATCAGGGGAAAAATACTGCAGATTTTTTTTAGGGTTTATGACCAGCTCCTTGCCTGAAATGAACCCTTGGCAAATCCACATATTTGCTAGAGTAGCTCATCATTCAACATGGCCAAGAGTAGCTAGTAGAAGAACCAACTTTGGTTAAGTCAAGTTTATGCAACTACATTTATCCATTTGTTACCTCATTTAACTCCTGGAAAAGTCTAAATAGGAATACATATTCTAATAGTATGAACTAGTTTACAAGCAAATGCTACAATAAGGGTCAAATTAAAAAAAAAAAAAAATAATGCCAGAAAAATGTCCTTATATTGAATCTTTTGGCATTGTTATAAACCCGACCCAAATGATTAACCTTTGAAATCTATTGATCCAACTTCTTACCTGACCCGAGTTCAAAATTAAAGCATGTGGGAGTTTCCCCAACATGACTCATTCGACTTTTAAACAGTATGGTTTGACTTTTAAACAAAAGTTTCAAGATGAACTCTTTTTTTTATCGGGACAGCAACATATTGGATTGACCCAAGCTTCACGACTTAACTCACCAAATCCATGATCCAAATTATTATGGACTTCACTAGGTTTAAAAACTTTATTTTTTAAAAACTATTTTTTATAACAAAAATAGACGCTCGTAAAGTCGAGTACAAACTAAATTATTGAGACTGTGATAACATAGGGGGCAATGCACCAAAAAAACCACCTCCATTGTTCGTATGAAACGTGAAGGAGGTGCATTGCATGAAGGAGGTAGACTAGGGCACTGGAAAGAGTCAAATGTGATATTTGATTAAGAAACTTAATCCCATTCAAAGAAAAAAATAAATTGTTAACATTTCCCCCCATAAAACCTGCCCAAGTGATGTCTAACATTTTCCATGTACAAGATTCCTAGTATATATATTAACCAACTACAAAACAAGAAAGTTCATAGAATGAAACCAGAACAAAAGCCTCAAGGAAGACCAAGAAAACAGTTTGTGTTCTTTTAGGTTGACAAAGAATCGGTTGCATCTAATTTGAGACTTGAGAGTATCACAGGTAGTATTAAAACAGCCTGAAGTTAAAAAGGGCTAATTAGTTGAAATGCATACCTGTAGACAGATTGTGTCACAAACAGCTGTTGATCCTGAATTGCTATCTTCTCCCTCTTTAACCAATTTTGGAAGAAGATCCCTAAAATACATGTCCCATACTGTCTTATTTATATTAATTGAATCAGCAATGGGATGCAGTACCTGTGTGGCAAGAACCGAACAGATTTGAAGAGGAAGTAAAAGAAAATGGATAGAATCTGAACATGCATCAACAGAGATAGAGATAGAGATAACTCATTTTTTAAAAAAAATGATGACAGATTCTCTTGTGCTCAAGAAAAAATTAAAGCTATATTAGCAGCTGGTTTTAATCAGAATTAGTTGGAATTTTTGCTGCATGTAGCAAGAAAACATAAACAGTGTATCTCTTGTTCTGTATGCCCATAATGGTCTGATGAAACTTATGAAAAAAGTGCGGTGAGTTTTTCATGTTACAAGCATGTCCATACATCAAGCCAAATAACCAGTTCCCAAATTGCACACTGTCAATCACAGTACATGCAGTTCCTCCCAAATTGAAAGAAATCATCGCTGTAAAAATTTGTCATGTAAGGGTTTGGTCTATGGCATAATAGAATTCCAAATTTGGAAAAAGATGACAAATAATATATCTAAGCATCTGTATACATCTGATGTCTTACCTGTGGGTACTGCATAGGTGGCAAAACTGGCTCGGGTAAGTCATCAGGGAAAAAAGGATGCTCATCAGGGCTCTTGTATCTGCCCACCTAATGACCAGACACAATTTAAGAGCACTCGCATGAATTCTCTACTTGATATCTTCCTTCTTTCCCAGAAGTTCAGAGAAATTATTACAACATACCTGAGCATGTAGCTTTTCAGTTTCCTTGAGGATGAACTCTATCAGAGAACCATGGAACCCATCCATTGCAAAAGCATCAGGGTCATAGGTATCTGCATTATAACAGTATTGGGATCTCTCTAAGAGGCCAAATATTATACTATCCTCTTGTAGAATCAAGGAGCTCCTTATGTTATCTAGGGTCAAGTTCTCGCTAACATCCACCCTTTTCTTCTCTGTTAGCCTTCAAAAAAGAAAAGTGCTTTCAAAACTTATGTCAAATAACAAGTTTTTAGTTGATATGCCCCAAGCCATCTATTAGAAGGCAACAAATTTATTCAAAACAGAAATATTCTAGCTTTAGAAACATTCCAAAACTAGTAACAAACTAATGTTTAATAACAACCATGCAGTCCCATGAAAGAATCAGGTTCGATCAAATGAAAATTCTACCCAGATATTTTGGGATGAAAAACATTGAACAAGGAGAAAAATCGAGGAAACTCACTATCCCTAAATTTGCACTGTTTGTACGTTTCTGTACATCAGAGAATTATTAAGAAAAAAACAACTTAAGCATCAGTTTATCTACGTTTAATGTGGAAATATATATGAATTTTCCTGAGCTCTCCAAATTTTATCAGAAGCATGAAGCTCATTCAGTTACCTAAGCCAAGCATTTCAGCTTACTGTCAAAATTGATTTTGCAATCTACACACATGATTGTATTTGCATGAGCACGGATACGTTCACATCTTTAATATAGAAACCCAAATCAACTAGAAAATCTTTTTTGTTATGTTAAGCAATTAGCATAATAAGACCATTAAAAAAAAGTTACATTCCGTAAATATACATTGCCATAAGCCCAATTCCAAAGGGCAAGAAATTCAACTACAATAACAAGTAAACAGTAATATATAGAAAGATAGATATATTCTATTGACACCTTCAACAGTTGAACGCTCTCAACAAAACAGCAAAACAAAAACAAACCCACGTCAGAACACAAAATTCAACAAGCAACAAAAAAGGGGGGAAACCAGGAAAAGAAATTCATCAAGTTAGCAATAAAGATCACCGAGTTAAACAATTTAGGCAAAAGGGTCAGCGTTATGATACCCCATGGATGCAGCAGATGCTTGTACTGACAGAATGCGTCTCTTTGTCAAGCCTGGACAGTTGACTCTAAAGTTGAACCATTTTTTCCCGGTTTGGAGACCCAGAGCTTTATTAGCCCTTGAAAATTTTGATTCTTTAGGAGCTAGAAAGGCTGGACAGGCCGTTCCTAGTAGCGTAGCCTCCATTGGCGGTAAGGAGAGAGGTAAGACGGCCAAATAGACTTGCAAATATGCAATACACAGAGAAAGCTTTAAACGTTTAGAAACCCACAAAACGCCATAAGTCAAATACGAGGAAAACAAGGTTTCGCGGTTGGTTTGGGCGTGGTTGGTAGAGGAGAAAGATGCCAAAATGGAGTTAGGTATGCTAACATCTCCGATTATAAAGTCACTAGCTATATTGACTGCGCATTTACGCGGGTATTTTTATGTATATAATTTAATATAGTTAAATCAACAATGATAAATTTATATGATATAACTAAATAAAAGTTATAAATTAGAAGATAAAATATAAAAAAATTTAAGTATAGTTTATTGTGCAAGCATAGATTATATCTTTTAGAATGTAGATATTACGTCATGAAAGATCACAAAAGAGCGCGAACTAATATTTTAAAAAAAGAGCAAAATATTTTAATAAGAAAAAAAATTAATAAAAAAAATAATCGTTATTATTGTGCATATAGTAAAATTAGAAAAATCATTTAATAGAAAGAGCAAATTTAAAAAAAAATAAAGGGAAAAAGAAAGCAATATTAATTTAAAATTCTATAACAATAGCAACATCGGAGTCTTAAAATCTAAACTTATTATTGTTGTTACTATTAAAATAATAAAAATTATTAAATTATACCGAGGGAAAAAAAAGAAAAAGCATGAACAAAATAGGAAGCAAGAAAAACAATTAAAATATTATTATTATTATTATTATTATTATTATTATTATTATTATTATTATTATTATTATTATTATTATTATTATTATTATTATGAAAGAATAAATAAATGAATGAATTAAGATTAAAGAAAAAATATAGATTGTTAACAGACCTGTAATAATTAAATAACCAAAATAAGTAGTTAATTTTCTATTGACAAAAAGACAGAAACATCAATTGAAAATTTATCCTGATGTTATTTTTATTATTATCGCTATAACATCTAAAATTCTTATCAACATTACTATTAAAATAATTAAATTACCCAGGGAAACCATAAAAAAAAGGAAAAGAGTTTTCTTAAAAAAAAACAATAAAAAACCAATAACCAAAATTATCATTATTATTGCGTAAATACTTAGATCATAAAAATAATCTAATCTAAAGAAGGAAAAAAAAAAAGGAAGAAAAAATTATTAAAAAAAACCCTCCAATAATTAAATAACAGAAATAAATAATCAATTCCCTATCAACAAAAAGATGAAAACATAAATTGAAAATCAATCTTTATGTTATTGTCATTATCGTGACTATAACAGTTAAAATTATTATTAACATTACTGTTAAAAACAATCAAAAAATTAAATTGCACAAAAAAATCATTACAAAAAAAAATTAAAAAAATAAGCGCTGAAATTATCAATATCATTGTGTAAATAGCAAAAATATAAAAATCATCTAATCCAAAGAACAAATTAAAAAAAAAAAGAATAAAGGGAAAAAATATGCAATATTTAATTGAAAATGAATACCAACATAAATTGAAATTTAAGGATTGAACCGATTAAAAACTAAAAGAAAATTAAAAAAACTAAGAGCACAAATGCATAAATATGAATTAAAAATAAACATTATCAAAGAATTTCAAGAAAAAACACAAATTAATTAATATAAAATAAAATATTCAAAGAATAAGGGCCGAAATGAAAAATAACATATATAATAAATTCCAATTGAAGGATAAAACTGAAAAAAATAAAATCTTGGGACCAAAATAAATAATGAAATAATAATAATGGTAATTGCTGTTATTATATCAAAAAAATAGAAGAAGTGGGACTGATATGAAAAGTTGTATATATTAAGAATTTTAATTGGAGGACCAAATTAAAGAAATCAAAACATCCGGACAGAAACAATTATAGGAACAAAAAAGAAACTGAAAATCAAAAGTTTAGGGACCGAAATTAAAAATGCTTTATATAATTAGTTTTAATTGAAGGGCACAATTGAAAACAATCAAACTTTCAATTCAAGAAATCAGGCATAAAATCAAAATCCAAACCTTAGGGACAGAAATGAACTTCTTATATACATGAGGGACCGGACCTGACATTGGGCCCGCAGGAGAGAGAAAACATACACCCGCCGCAAAACCGGCCCCGGCCGTTTACCCGGACATATCTAACAAACACGCGCCGCGATGGGAGATAGAGGACCAGGAGGCGCACCGTATTCACCGATGGAAGGGAATTTTTTACCACCGTATGGAACCGAACGCGACGCTTCTATGGCGCGTTGGCGTTGAGCGCCACTGTCGCGTCCTGACAACGCGCCAGCCGTGCAGACGGAAAAATAATAAAATATAAGCTAATTACCAAGACGCCCCTGGCCCAACCGAGATTCACGAAAAACCGGTGTGGAAAATACGCCCGTGTCCCTGTTCACTGTGCATTATTTTGTCGTTATCGAGGGCTTTTTTCGTCGGTGCACTGTGCACTTCATGTGTGAAAAGCCGATGGAGCCCCTCGTCCCTGTGCACTATTTTGTCTTTTTCGAGGGTCAGAGGCGTCAATGCACTGTACAAAAGCAGAAAGTGAAAAAAAAAACCAAAAATCGAAAACACCCCCAGAAAAAAAAAAAAAAAAAGGAACGTCGGATGATGAAGCCTAAAATCGTCTCCACACTCGTCGCAATCCATAGTGATTTTAGAGAGAAAGCACAAATGTAACTGAGCCACTGGGAATTAGTTGGTTTGTAATTTTCAAAAACTGAATGTATAAAATAGTTTTTTAAATAGTGTAAATATATTTTTTTTATTTATATGTATTTCAATGATAAAAAATATTTAAAATAGCTATATTTTATATATTATTTTAAATATAGTATAATTATTTTATATATAATATAATTATGCATATAATTATACAATTAATATGAGTAAGTTATATAATTGAATAATTGCTTTTAAAAAACCCTCCAACATTATAATTATTAAATTTTTTACCATATTTAAATAAAAAATCAAATTTGAAATTAAAAAACTCGCTGCATTTTAAATTTTAAAATATTAAAAAATCCGTCAAAATTTCAATTTAAAAAAAAATAGTCAGTAACTTTTGAATTTTCAAATATTGAAAAAATAACCGCCAAATTTATTGTATTTTTTTATTTCAAATATTGGAAAAAAAAAACCCGTCAAAATTTTAAAATTTCAAATTTGAAATCTCGGGAAAAATAAATTCATCTATAAATATTTGTATAAACCTAAGCATTTTTATTCTTCATTGTTTCCTTCCTTCGAATCTTTATTTTATTTTATTAAAGTTCTTCATGAATCATTTTAATTTCTACGATGTTTTTTATTTTGATGATGACACTCCCATGTTCGCCTTCGAACTTGCTTTTGCTGTGGTTGCTGAAGAAGAATTGATAAATCAAGGGCGAAGAACAGATCTCATGGCTCTGTTTTTGGACACAATATCATTAATTGTAATAGAAATGAAGGTGAATTGAGGTTGTATTATAATTATTTTGTAGAAAAATCTAAAAAATCACGAAAAGTCAGTTTCAAAGGAGATTTAGGATGAGTCGTCATCTTTTTCTTCAAATCGCAAATGCGGTAGAAGCTTACAATCCATATTTCAAACCAAAAAAAGATGCACTTGGTGTTCTTGGCTTATCTTATCTTCAAAAGGTAATTGTCGCTCATAGGATACTTGCATATGGTATTCTTGCATATCTTACTGATAAATATATTCGGATTGGGGAAAGCACTGAAATAGAAAGTCTTAGAGCTTTTGTCAAATCAATTGTTGAAGTTTTGGGGATTGGTACCTAAAGGCACCAAACAAGTCCGATATTAGTCGATTATTATCAATTGACGAGCATCGTGAATTTTCAAGGATCTTAGGGAGCATTGATTGCATACACTGGAAATTAGAGAAATGTCCAAATGCATGGCATGAGATGTATACTGGATATTGTCGGGAACCTACTATAATTCTAGAGGCGGTGGCTTCACAAGATCTTCGGATATGGCATGTCTCTTTTGGAATGTCTAGATCTCTAAATGATATTAATGTTCTTGACCGGTCACCTGTCTTTGTTACACTTGTTGAGGGTTATGCTCCTCCTATCAGTTACACAATCAATAGACATGAATATACAATGCGATACTATTTAGCAGATGAGATTTATTTGAATTTGTCAACCTTTGTTAAGACAATCCCAAGGCCATTATGAGAAAAGAGAAAATATTTCACAAGTAAACAAGAGTCTACAAGAAAGGATGTGGGTAGAGCATTTGGGGTGTTACAATCTTGTTTCGCAATAGTGTATGGACTTGTGCGATACTGGGAGGAAGAAACTCTTGCAAATATTATGAAAGGTTGTGTAATATAATTATTGAGGATGAAGGAGCAATGAACCTTGGATTTGACTATGAAAATGAAATTAGTTCTTCTATATTGGTGTCATATGATGAAACACTTGAACTACATGATTTTCTTCAAACTCATAATCGAATCAGGGATAGAGCAATGAGCTCTCAACTCCAGATGATTTGATTGAACATTTTATGGGAACAATATGGTAATGAGTAAATGATCATTAGATTTAAGCTACTTATTGTATGTTCAAGTAATTGTATATTTTTTATAGTTGTTGTATTTTAAGTTAATTAATGTTATTTATTGTCATTGAGTGTTAGAATAACTTCAAAAAATAAATTAAATTGATATCAATTTTATAACATGATAACATATTATCAATTAATAAAATTAATACACTAAACAATATATTTAAAGTAACCAATAAGTTTAAACATAATAAATTAAAAATACATTTCATTACAAATAATTCAATCAAATTAATTACAAATTTAAACCCATACTTGCCATAATTTTCAACTTTCTATTTTGAAAATATGTTGTAGAAATTGGATCTAATATAGAAGTATCCATCTTCATAACTTGATCTTGTTTCTCAATCCTAATCGTTTCTTATTTCTCTTGACTTTGTTTGATAATTATAGCTTGTTGCTCAAATATAATTTATGTGTCTTGTGTTTTTTCTCCCTCAATTTCTACTAAAGTATCATTGAATTGTTGTAAGAGATTTGTTACAGTTATCTCCCTAACTTTCTATTTTTCTTGTCTACATTTAAGTCATTCATTTGCAACCTTCTGACCAATCGGTCTATTTTGATAAATAAATGCTTTATTATCTTCTCTTAAACTAACAGAATCAAGGGTTGATGGAGTTAAAGAAGCTGGGCTTGCATTTTCATGATTTTTTATTTTATTTTTTATTTGACTTTTAATGTTGACTTGTATGATCAAATTGCTATTTGGGTTCTTTTTTTAAGATAACTCAACAATGTTCTAGTTGAAATTATTTGACAACACATGAAGCATATATTTGATGAGTATCATTAATCTAGTAAAACAAAGTCAATAAATTAAACAGTGTTAAAAAGTATGTGAAACAAATAATTTAATATGAAAATAAAAAAATAAAAAAAATTACCCTTGATTTTTCAGTTGTTCCACTTTGTTGACGGTTTTCAATTTGGGTAACAAATCCAACAAATTTATCAACTTCTCTATTTATTTCTTGCCATCTACTTGAGATGCTTATTTAGGAGTGATTATTCAAGTTTCCTCTATTCCCTACAAAGTAAACATGTACTCGAGCATTGACTTTTTTGCATCTTCTTTACATGTATATTTTTTTTAGGTTATAGATGACAATAATGATACTCCATGATAAAGGTTATGGTCTTATGTCTTTCTTTTAGATATAGTCGCCAACTATTGTTGGGTAGATAATACAACCATTATAAGAGCTCTCATTTATTGAGCTAGTTATTAGAGGTCAACAGGAGTTGACAAAGATGGTGGAAGGTCAATAACTCTTCCTCTATGGTTTTAAGTTTTATTTGCCATAAAAATCTTAAAATCGAGTAAATGAGTAAGATTAGTGCATGGAATAAACAAAAAATTTATTCAGTTTCCTACATACGATATTACCGATGAAGCTGTGAAAAAACTTCAAGTAAATTTAAATGGAGTAGGGTTTTTTTATGGACAATATTTGCAGTGGGGTTCCTTACAAAAACACTATAATATTTAAGTTAATAAAGAGAAAAGATTATTGCAAGATTTCATTGAGATGAAAAGAATTCCATATCTAGGAGAAAGAGAAAGATCAAAGATCTTATATATGTCTCCTTCATGTTTTACCTTTCTTTTATAGCCAAAGGAGTAACATGTTAGATGTAGCTTCTTTATTAGTTGTAATCATGTTGTGTAGACTAAAAAAATGTCAATTTGGTGTGGTGCAATGCACAATATCATCATGGATAATAATAAACAATAAACAAATTTAGGTTCGGTTTGGGTTCGGTTTTACCTAGTCAAGCTAAACCTAGAGACCTTAGGTTTTGTTTGACTTTATCAAACTAAACTTAAATTTGGGCTTGATTTGATGGTCAAGCCAACCAATACTATCTAAATCGAGCCTAAAAATAAATTTGATTGTTATAGTAGTCAATTGAGCTAACATGTTTTGCATAAAAAAACACTTTTTATTTTTTATTTTTTATTTTTTAAAACTCATATCATCAATGTCATTTTCTTGTTTAATAAATTAATAAAAAAACAATACTAAAAGCATAGTACCTTAAACACACATTCATCATCATCATTATAAATAAGTAAACTAATAATATGAATTCATCTAGCTTGTTTACTTCTTCAACAGGCACTCTATCATTCATTGTCTTTTATCTAACAATATTTTTCTCTATTTGAAAACATGAATAAGTTACGGGTGTATTTGACAATGTATAACAATTTTCCCTTTTCATTTCTAATTTTCCTTTTATTCTTAAGTTTTTCTATTTCAAGAAAAATTGAAAAAAACATGTTCATTTATTGAAAATAAAGACAAATGATTTCACCAATAAATAAATAATACATCCAGATTACAACTATTTTTATACAAAATCAGAACAATAATTTATAATAGTCATCTTAATATCTTATAGTTTTGATAAACTAATTGTACAATAATAGTTTTATTTTATACAAATTAAAAATTATCATGAGATATTGTTAAATAAAAAAATATTTATATTATATTAATAATAAGAATTAAATAAAACTAAATTAAATAAATATTTTTAACATGTGATAGCCCAAGGGCATCTTGGGCTTTACAATAAATAAATAACAAACAGAACTCAAGATTTTAGGACCAAACTGTAAAATCCTTGTACCCTCAGCCAAAGTGGAAAATCTTCCTTGGCCAAACCCAGCTCCCTCTCCAAGTTCTCCTTTTATCGTCCTTAAATTCATCCTACTTCAGGATTTGTCTTCGCAAAAAATGCAAGCCATCTTCTATGTCTAAACAAATGCAAATTTCAGTACCAATAAGAGCCCCATCATGGGTCTCAACAAGAAGGATCTTTCAACAAAAATTACAAGACCTTCACAAATGTACAAACTTAAACCACATAAAACAAGTTCATGCCCAAATCCTCAAACAAAATCTCCACCAAGACCCTTATGTAGCGCCCTAGTTAATATCAGCTTTCTCTTTCTCAACAAATGGCTTTAGCTATTTATGTTTTTCAAACAAATCCCTGACCCTAACGTCCACTTGTATAATACTTTATAAGAGCCTGCGTGCAAAATTCCCTTTCTTTACTGGCTTTTGAAACGTTCTTCGAAATGCAAAGGAATGGGCTTTTTGTTGATAATTTTACGTACCCTTTTCTTTTTAAAAGGCTTGTAATGGACAGTCATGGTTGCCTCTTGTGAAAATGATACATAACCATATGGAGAAATACGGTTTTTTTTCAGGATTTGTTTGTGCCCAATCTCGCTAATTGATAGTTACTGTAAGTGTGGTTTGTTGGGTGTGAAATCTGCAATGAGGTTGTTTATGGCGATGGATGAAAGAGATGTGGTTTCTTGGAATTCTATGATTAGTGGGTTATTGAAAGTAGGGAGTTGAGTGAAGCTCTGCAAACTGTTCGACGAAATGCCCATCAAAGATGCTGTTAGCTGGAATACAATATTGGATGGGTATGTGAAGGCAGGAGAGATGAATAAAGCGTTTGGGTTGTTTGAGAGCATGCCAGAGAGGAATGTGGTGTCGTGGTCGACCATGGTTTCCGGTTATTGTAAAGTAGGAGATATGGAAATGGCTAGAATGTTGTTTGATAGAATGCCGGTCAAGAATTTGGTTTCTTGGACTATAATAGTATCTGGCTATGCTGTAAAGGGGGCTCGCAAAGGACGCCATGAGATCATTTGAGCAAATGGAGGAGGCTGGTTTGAAGCCTGATGATGGCACAGTTATTAGCATATTGGCTTCTTGTGCAGAGTCTGGTCTGCTTGGTTTAGGGAAGAGAGTTCATACTTCTATTGAGAGGATTAGGTACAAGTGCAGTGTTAATGTGTCTAATGCATTGATTGACATGTATGCAAAGTGTGGTCAGGTGGATAGGGCGCTAAGTGTGTTCAATGGGATGTTAAAACAAGATTTGGTCTCATGGAATTGCATGCTCCAAGGGCTAGCCATGCATGGGCACGGTGAGAAAAGCGCTACAGCTCTTTTCTAGAATGAAGCAAGAAGGATTCAGGCCTGATAAAGTTACTCTGGTTGCAGTTTTGTGTGCTTGTGTTCATGCAGGCTTTGTTGATAAGGGAATTCAATACTTTAATAATATGGAGAGGGATTATGGCATTGTTCCCCACATTGAGCATTATGGTTGCATGGTGGACCTTTTGGGTCGTGGAGGTCGTCTTAAAGAAGCTTTCAGGTTTGTGCAAAGCATGCCAGTAGAACCAAATGTTGTTATTTGGGGTACCCTTTTGGGGGCCTGTAGACTGCATAATGCTGCGGGACTTGCAGAGGAGGTTTTAGATTACTTGGTAAAGCTCGAACCATCAGATCCTGGTAATTACTCTCTGTTGTCAAATATTTTTGCTTCTGTGGGAGACTGGAGCAACGTTGCCAATGTAAGGCTGCAAATGAAAAACTTTGGAATACAGAAACCATCAGGGGCTAGCTCCATTGAGGTGGATGATGAAGTCCATGAATTTACAGTATTTGATAAATCACACCCTAAATCAGATAAAATTTATCGAATGATTAACAGATTGGATCTGGACCTGAAGCGAGTTCACGTTGTCCCGAAGGTATACCTGTAGGGGTTGGTTGTCTTTGGCTCAATTGGAAGCATTGCTAAACAATTGCTTTCATTTCTCATTTGAAGTGTAGGAAACACTGTTTTGGGGATGCACAAAATGCATAATGCTGGGGCCTGTAGGAGTTTGTAGAGGAGATACTAGATTCCATGTTAACGTTGAAACCATCATATCTGGGTGATCTCTTTGCCAGATGTTTTTGTTGCTGCAGGTGATCAGAACAGTAGTTTGTAATGCATTGGTCGAAGCATAGCTTCGCCAATGAGGTCTGTCAATTGACTGTATTTTGGAAAGTTACATTGTGAATCATAGAAAACTCATCGTGATTCAGAGATTTTATCAGACCCTGAAGGGAGTCAGCTAGTTCCAACATGTACCTGCAGGAGTACAAGAGCTTTATGTTCAGATGGATTCCTTTGCTAAACTGTAGCAATGTTTTTTATAATCTTGGTACATATACAAGACTTGTTCAAATTATTACTGTGATCTGTTAACCACATTTCTATATGAATGTCTATCATCTTGATGCAAGACACTGACCTTTTGTTTTTGATGCTGATACACACATCTTGGCTAGGACAATAGTAAAGTCCCGGATCGCCAGGTGTAAGCACTAGGGACTTAGTATCTAGAGTTTTCATTGCTACAATAAAGTATTGAAGGAAAACTATGCAGGATTACCCAACCAAAATCCTGCTTAAATAAAATCACAGCCAAGCTTAAACAAAACCTATCAACTTTGGATGTCATGTTGTTTTTGTTATGGTATAAAAGCTTAACTAGTACAGTTAGATTTAGAAATCTTTGAAAGAGAGAAGACCACAAAGAAAAGGAATTACAGATAGAAACACCCAAATTAGAAATTTAGGAAAATCAGTTGAGCAATTGCAATCTGCATTGACAATAAACCCGTATAACTTCTCATGCCATACCTAGAAAATAATGTATATGATTTGTTCCCAAACAGATTTCTGCATTATGATGACATCAAGGAAGGTGAACACCATCCTGAATCCCCATCCTGGTGTCAGTTTACTCTGGCTATAAAGCAGAAAAAGCAGGTCCTGCCTAAAACAGGCTGTGAACTTGCCCGGAATGTATGAGCTTATGGAAACTCCGAAAGATGTTTAAAGATGAGCATTGCTGAAGCCTGCATGACCAGAGCTTGGTAGCAGGCAATGTCAAGCCTCCATCGATCTCTACCAGGAAGAGTTGAAGAAAGTAACAATTACTTCAGAATGAAGATAATAATGAGAAAAATAATAAATAGTAGTTCCTAGCCCTATCAGATGGATTTGAGCTTCTCTCTAGTATATATAATTATTATAAAAAAAAAAATCACATGGTTAATGATTTAGATTTTTCAATGGAATACAAAGACCTACTTTTGTTTTAGCTCGTGTGATGCAACCATATTATTTGATAGTTTCACCTATATTTACTTGATGTTTTGTGTATAAAATGCTTTGATACTCATTGTTATATGTTTTGAAGGTATTTTTGGATGAAAGATGCAAAAAGGAGGTAGTTGGAGCTGATTGACAGATTTAATCTTCAGTCGATGTTTTGTGCAAAGCGGAAGCTCTAGAGATCGAAATGAAGTGATTCTAGTGTCATTCAAAAGCTAATATCCATTCCTTTCTGGGTAAGATAAGACAAAAAAATAAAATAAGGAAAAGCATGGAAATCGCAGTCTCCAAATCAAATCTTGCAATCTGCCGATGTTGACCATTTCAACTTAAATATCTGGAGCTACAGAAGTCCGATTGATGCAAAACTAATTTTGTTAGATTCCAGACTCAAAGACCTATCACCGATCCAAATTTTAGCTCAAAACAATTCTTATGAATGAGATATGATTTTTACAAGATAACAACTAAATTTTGTCAACTTAAGGAAGAACTATTTTGTAAAAAAGAGACTAGGGTTTCTAAGCATATATAAAGGAGGAGAGGCAGCAAGGAAGATTCGGTCAGTAGAAAACACAAATCTTCCTCCTCCAAACCCTAAATCATATTTTCTTCCATATTTTTAACTAGTTGTTCAACAAACATGCAAGACTAAACTTTTTTTCTTGGTTGCAAGGACACGTAAAACCTTCGATTTCAAGAACTGTAAGATCTATTTTTTATCTTATTTTTCCAGCTTAATATATGATGAATATTTTTGTTATTCTATGCTTATTTTTTCTTATGATTGTTTATTTAATTGCTAGAAGCGGGACTGAGGTTATTATTGTAGACAATATTTTGCTAAATTTGATATCAAAACCGGATTTCTGTAGGTGGATGTTGACTTGTGACCAAAGTTTGTATAGCATATAGCACAAAAATCTGAACTAAAATGCCTTTATGGGATCGACCCCTTGGTCGCAAGTCAACATCCACCTATAAAAATCAGAACTGATCATGAAACGAAACATCAATTTATATTCTTAATATTTATATCTTTTTAACATTGGTTAGTTAATGGATCCGCTATATAAGTTACCATAACCATCAAACAACTACAATGTATGTACTAGTAATTTAATTCTATGGCAACCTTAAGAACTAGATAAATTGATCAATTAAGAAACATAATTGTCCGCAATCTATGCTTAAAATTTGATTGAATATTCTCCCTAAAATTAATAACGTAGATCCACCACAATTATTAACTTGGTTGCTTCACAAGTTCAAATACAACAACTTCGGTTTTGATATCAAACTTAGCAATAGATTGTCTACAATAATAACTTCGAGTCTGCTCTAGCAATTAAATAAACAATCATAGGGAAAATAAACATAGGAGAACAAACATATTTATCATATAAATTGGAAAAATAAGGTAAAAATAGATCTCAAAGTTCTTGAAATTTGAAGGTTTATATGTCCTTGCAATTAAGAAAAAGAATTTAGTCTTGCATGTTTGTTGAACAACTAGTTAAAAAGATGGAAGAAAACATGATTTAGGGTTTGGAGGAGGAAGATTTGTGTTTTCTATTGGTCGAATCTTCCTTGTTGCCTCTCCTCCTTTTTATATGCTTAGAATTCCTAGTTTTTATTCTGCAAAATAGTTTTTCCTTAAGTTGGCAGAATTTAGTTGTCATATTGTAAAAATCATATCTCATTCATAGACATTGTTTTGAGCTAAAATTTGGATCAGTGATAGTTCTTTGAGTCTGGAATTTAACAAAATTGGGTTTGCATCAATTGGACTTTTGTAGCTTCAGATATTTAAGTTGGAATGGTCAACATCGACAGTTTACAAGATTTGATTTGAAGGCTGCGATTTCCATGCTCTTATTTTATTTTTTTGTCTTGTCTTTCCAGAAAGGTATGCATGTTAGGTTTTGAATGGCACTAAAATCACTTCATTTTGATCTCTAGAGTTTCCGCTCTGCACAAAACATTGACTGAAGGTCAATTACCTTCTTTTTACATCTTTCATCCAAAAATGCTTCAAAACATAAAACAATGAGTATCAAGGTATTTTATATGCAAAACACTAGGTAAATTTTATTTCCTTGCCTTTACTAGGGATCTTTGATAGAATTGTAGTTGAGTTTCAAGGGATTGTGTGAATTTGAGCTTGTGTTTTGATATGGAGGATGCTGATATATATAACGTAATTTTTTTTTTTTTTGGATGATTATTCTGTTTGTATGCTGGCCTCCCTATTATGCATAACCTTAATCCATATGCTAATCACAAGTCAACTTTAGTTGTCTAAAATATGTGTGCATGTTCTCGTCATGTTATTTCTTCCATTATCTTTCCTTATTTGTTGGTGGAGGAATATAACTAGTTGCTTCTATTTCCTTGATTAGTACAGCTAGAATCATAGGCTTGTGTTGCGAAGGTATTAAAGTAAACTGGAGTTCAGATTATCAAGATGCTGGAATACCTGATTTTGAAGGTTGATCTACTGGAATTTCAAGTAAGCAATGGACAAAATTTTCAATGCCATGAGTATTTGTTTCTAGTTGAAGTTAATAACATGAAATGGATCTAATTGCAATAGTATTAAGAGATATATTATCCTTTCTATAGGGCGATTTTTTAGTTATGTCAGAATACCAGGGTTCTCTGTTCCATATTAATTTCCAAATGTTGAATAAAGTTGTAGAAAATATTTCTGTTTTTAGTTTTGCAATCTGAACTCTGCTTTTGGTTGGAGCAGAAGCTGGTGAAATTGATTCCTTAACACTGATTTTTTTTCATTCTATGCTTCAGAAACCAAAAACAATGTATACCACTAGAAAAGGAGTAATGAAAAAACCCTAATGATCCAGCACTTGCCGATTACAAGATCATTTATTTGGAATCCTTGGAATGAAGGTTGAGTTCAACACTCTTTTTTCTGCCACATCATTCTCTTTTATTACCATCACTGGATCTGTTGGCCATTATGCAGTTTTGGATAGCCATGAAGCACTCTAATTTGCTATCTTTGAAATCGGGTTGAACAAAATTGAATTTTTCATAGTTTTCATGTTTCTTTTAGATAATATATAGTGTCCAAATCTCCCACCCTTACCAACTTTACTCTGGTGAATTATCTAAGAGTCTCTTTAAAGCTGGGAAAATGCTTTTTCTAGAATATAGGGTGTAAAGAATTCTTTTGGTGCTGTTGCTAATTTTTTTCTAACTTCGTTTGGTGCATTGGTTGACCTACTTTTTCCCTGCCGTAACGAAATTGTGCCAGGCTCTAACAGAGCAGTTGACTTAAAAGACACTCAGCATGCAAAACCCATTGGAACGTTGGTTGTGGCTCTTACAACTACTGTATATAATCTGGTTTGGAACACTTGCATGGCCTTCTAAGTTGTTGCCTTCATACTTCTTGCAAACATTATCTTCATTTTTTCTGACTACAGAATGGAATCTCTCTCCATACTGAATTATGGAGATAAATTATTTTTAATTTGACATTATTTATGGACTACATTTATTCATAATGTGCTGGTTTATCATTGAGTGATGGAGTTCTTTTTTATATGGAAGATTTACAACAATGTTGTCTGGAATTTGATTTCACTACCGAATCTGAGGATGTCATTCGTGTATGAGGAAATAATATGAAAACACGGCTTGTACAGCATGGTGGTGGTTCTTTCTATGTAACAGGATTGATGAATAATTTGATTGCAAAGATGAGGGTTTATAGCTGCAACATTTTTTTCCCCTCTAAATATACATGTTACAATATGCAATGAGTTTTATTTGTCAGAATCATGGAATCTCGTGACCTTTTCCCTGTAACAAAAAATATTTAGAGCTTTATTGAGTTTGTGGGAACTGAAATTCCGGAGGACCCAAGGTTTTACAGATTTGAATGAAACTTTCCAGTTAATATGCAGGCAAGGTTACCTTCTCTAAAGAGGATACAAGCGCGGGATTCATATGCAAATTCATGCCCGGGCCTCCAATGTTTGGCAAAGGAAGCTTCTCAAAGACCCTGTAAAGAAAAGGATGGGGGAATCAGCCAGTGTAATCTGAATTTAGATAATGAATGGAGAAAGGCAGACAACCTTTTAACCTTAGTGCCGGTAAGGACTTATTTAGCAACACTTTTTATATTTTTTGATCTGTTGATATCAGCCAGGGATGGTCCATTTTAGTGGATGTGCAAATTTGCTCGAGCCACTTCTTTACAAGTAGCTAGCAGCTAATGTTTTTTTTCTCCAAAATCCTTGCTTCACTTTTTTCTCGTGTTTATCATCTTCTGTTGATAAACGGGAGTATTGATTTTTCGGACGCTGAATGTAATGCTACTTGATTACTTTGAAATACTTACATATGCCAAATCAACTCCCTTTCGACCAAATTTTGAACTGAATTATTTATAATAAAAAAAAGTGGGAGAGAACTATTTGCCTTGTTCAGGAAAAAAAGAGTTAATGATTTCCTGGGAATAACCATTATGTTATTAGAAATCCAAATAGGCTTCTATGTGGCTTGTAAGGCGATGGTCATCCCAGATTTACATGAATATTCAGAAACCCATGAATCATTGCTCTGAAAATTCTGAGAAATATACGAGGAACTTCCCATTATTTTGTATTCTGTGCATTTTAATGAATCTTTTTTACTTTCTTGATAAAATGGAACATAAGAAAGTTTTGACTGCATGTTATGTACAATTGAATGCGCTTGCATGTGATGAGTTCATACACTTGCACAACATTATTCAGTTGCAACTAATACTGTGATCCTTTTTTCAGGCCAAACTTCTCTTTAAATTGATGACCAAATTAAGGGTTTCCGTTGCTGCTGACATTTTGGTGAGATATGAGGTGCTAGACTGAACTATAGAAAAAGAAAAGAAACAAAAATCCAAGGCTAAAGATTTTATTTTTTTCACTGATTTGGATTTCTTGACTTGTAGAATCCAGTCCCAGTTTGTACGTGAAACAAAGGGATCACAGTGCAGTGTTATCCAGAATTTTTATGGTCTGTATATGCAGGTTCCTTGCCCTAGACTCGGAAAAACCATTTTCAACCACAAAAAGTGCTTCAAGGTCACATGACACATCAGTACTGGACAAAAAAAAGCTCCACCGAGCCAAATGAACGCCCAGATGTAGCATTCACTTAAGTTGTGTTGTGTTTATGCCATGTGTAACAAGTCATATCCGTTGGCCCATACCTAGCTTGAAAGAAACATCAGAGACTCGGCTCGGTTGGAATTGGATGGGACGGAGATCACACCCTGTGGTTCACATTAAACCTCACGTTAAGTATATATCTGGATAATTCTCTATTATCCAATCCCAATATCATATTCATCTGCTACACCGAGAAAGAATCAAGAAGAAGAAGAAGAAAGAGCATGGAAGCCTGCTTTCTTACCTCTAACTCCTTCACCAAGACCTTAGAACTCATCCCTTCATTCAAAACTAGGGTCTTTTCTTATCCCAGGAGAAGTTCTAATGCATTTCAGAGCAAACGAGTTGGCCTCTCCACTTCCATAACATGTAAGCATCTCTTCATACATACAGAAGTGTTTTTTTTTGCTAGTTTTTCTTTGTCCGAGCCTTGATTCACCTCCTCTTGATCTAACTTAGCTGGGAACTTGTAGATCCTTTGATTCTTCCATTCTCGTAAGATGTCTTTGTTAGAAGCTATGATCATGGGTAGTTCAATCAGTAACTCTGTATGTTCATACCAGGTTGCCACATGCCATCACCATCTGCTGATGACTGTCAGCCTCTGCTCGAAGCTGACTGGAGATCATTCAGAGCAAGAATGGTTGCCGAAGAACTGAGGCCCACTGAACCTTCCTCGACGGCGGACCCTGGTATTGGTGTGGATCAGCAGCCACCACAAATCACAATTGGGGACAAATGGGCTCATACCATCCATGAGCCTGAAAAAGGTTGCCTGCTGATCGCCACAGAAAAGCTTGATGGGGTCCACATTTTCGAACGGACGGTCATCCTTCTCTTATCAACTGGGCCATTGGGCCCATTTGGCATTATACTCAATCGGCCGTCCCTCATGTCGATCAAGGAAACGAGATCGGCGGTGCTTGATGTCGCCGGGACGTTCTCCGATAGGCCACTGTTCTTTGGTGGGCCATTAGAGGAGGGGTTGTTTTTAGTAAGCCCACAAAGGGGTTATGATAATGATACGGTGGCCAAGAGTGGGGTTTTTGAAGAGGTGATGAGAGGAGTGTACTATGGGACTAGAGAAAGTGCTGGCTGCGCCGCCGAGATGGCCCGGAGGAATGTGGTTGGGCTTGGGGATTTTAGGTTCTTTGATGGATATTGTGGGTGGGAGAAAGAGCAATTGAAAGACGAAATACAGGCTGGTTACTGGACTTTAGCAGCTTGTAGCCCGAGTGTAATTGGGCTTAACAAAGAAGGGACTCTTGGGCTTTGGGAGGAGGTTCTCTGGCTCATGGGCCCAAAAAAAGTCTGGTGAGAGGTGATGTCATAATGTAAGGTGGGGATGACGATGAGGATCATGCTGCTGCCCTGGATTAGGATATGTGGAGGAGGGTACATAAGGAAGCTTGTAAATGTGACCAATAATTTTTATTTTATTTTTATTTTTGTATTCCAAGATGCTCCCTCCTACTGCTCCAATGAATGCCAAATATTTTATTGGAGATTAATAAATGACCACCCCTGGCCAAAGTGTTGAGATTTATTGCCTTTTAAAATTCAATTTCTCAAATATAATTATCACAATTGTAGCTATTTCCATTTAATTGTCAGGTGGATAATTATTATTATTATTATTATTATTATTATTATTATTATTATTATTATTACAAGAGTTTTGAGAGCTTCTCCTTTAGACTAATTTTATTTATTTATTTATTATTATTATTATTATTATCAGATTTGCAAGAGTTTGAGAGTCTTTTGCTCATTGTTTTCAAATGTTTTAGTTATATTTTGCTAGGTGTCGGTGAGAATGATTTTAAAGTGTACTAAAATAAAATAATATATATTTTTTAATATCAATACGTAAGAACATTCTAAATATATAAAAAAAAATATTATTATTTTTGAAAAAATAGGGTTTTGAAAATATTGCTGCAAGCAAAAGCAATGACATGGTAGATGGTCATGTTGTGATAAGAGAAGGTTTTTTGGGCAAAAATAAATTTGAGATTTTTCATGCATTTTATGATTGTTTATCATATGATTTTGGACCATCCCTGGTGATGATCTAGTGTCGTGTTGCCATCATGATTTGACATCTTTCTTTTTAGGTACAGTTTGGATTTACTCACAAAAATAATAGATTTAAATAATAATATATTCTTATTTTTATTTAAAAATAATAATATATTCTTATTAAAAAAAAACCCACAAATGAATTCAACGTCAATCTCATAATCAAATAATTCATAATTTTCTTATTATTTTCCCATGAATTAACATTTTTATGACATTAGCGATTTGAATTTTTCTTCTATTTATTTGACTTTACGTTTCAAAAATATTTTTAATTATTTTTTTAAATAATCTTTTTTTTTATTTTTTATTTTCAATTACATATTTTTTATGTTTACAAATCATTATCTTGTACTAATGTCAAAATAATTTTAAAAAATAATAAAAATATTATTTTAATATATTTCTAAATAAAAAATTCTTTAAAAAACAAACTAAACCAAAAATCAGAACAATCACTTTGTATATTTTCCTTGAAGATAACCCTATTAGCTTTACGAACATGAAAATCCATGAGATCCAAATTATACGTTGGCCCATCTGTCCTCTAAAAGATAAAGGAGAAAGGAGAAAGGTGCAAAAGCACAAGAAAAATAGATACCCGCAAATTTGCATTTACTTTTTTTTATTATTATTATTAATCTTCGAATGAAATGTTATGTTTTGAATATTACACGATTTCAGTCTTATATATATATATATATATATATATATATATATATATATATATATATATATATTAACTTCAGTTATTGCTGAAATAAAATAATTAATTTTTAAGTGTGTTATTAAATAATTAGAAAACTGATTAGCATAATTTGAAAGCACTTAATAACATGAATTAGCATGTTTTTTTCATATATAATTTGAATAATAAGAAATCAATAAAATATTTATAATTTTTTATTTTAAAAAGCATGAATGTATTCACTTTTTAAAGAGAACTAGCAAAAAATAGCATGAGTATGGATGTTATAAGTACTTTACTTCTTCGGCGTACACTTAACTACTACTGACCGACATTGCTTATAGGTTGGATCAATTTTTTTTTATAAGAAAATATTTAAATATTATTAACATGTTGAGACTAAAATATATTGGATTGATCTAGGTTAACTCATCAAATCTTTGATCTTGATCGTTAGGCCATGATAATCCTATATAAAAAATAAAAAATATATGAAGATCAATTCTTAATCAACCAAATATTAAAGAATAAAAATCCAAATCAAGAAGCTCGGGATTATTTCTTTGAACCAACTTGTCAAACTAGTAACTTAGGTTATAAGATCGGGATTATTTCTTTGAAAGCAAATTAAAAACAAATTAAGAAGCTCATTTTTCAATCATTATAATATTAAAAAATAAAATAAAATAAAAAAAACTTATTCATTTAACTTGGGTTAATATGTCGAACCAACAACTCAGATCATAAAATTGTGATAATCCCATAGAAAGAAAATAAAATAAAGAATATTATAAAATATAATTTTCATCCAACTCCAACAAATAAACAGAGTCAATATGGGTTAACTTAATATTCTTGATTTTTTTTATGAAACCCAATTCTCAAATAAACCTAATATTAAAGGATAAAATTGAAAAAAAAAACTAATTAGAAAATAAGATTAAGTTGTTGGAGGGTGAAATAAAAAAAACTATATTCATAAACAATATAGGTAACCTACCAAACCTATGACTCAGATCATGAGATTGTAATAACCTCATGGAAATCAAATCAAACAAAATTATGAAACCTAATTAAAAAAAAAAACACAATTAAAAAAGAACATATTTAACCTATATCAATTTTCCAAATTTGCGTTGTGGATTATGAAATTGGGATAACTCTATATAAAAAAAAAAAGTTGAAGATTGAAATCTATAATCCAACATCAATAAATTAAAAAAAAAAACTAGGCATAATTCCCAAAATAATCTAATATTGATGAGTACAATTAAAAAAAACTAAAAAAAATGCTAAAATTCAACATAATTTGTGATCTTTGTTATGAAATTGAGATAAATATATAGAGAATAATAATATTAAAAAGCATAACTAGTGATCTAGATTATAAAATTAAGATAAAACGATAGAAAATAATAAGAAGCTCTCATTTACAATAGGTTTAATAAATAAAGGTTGAAATTACTATAAACTAAATTTATAAGATTAATATATAGGTCAACAGAAAAGACAAAAAATAACGAGATACAATTCTCAAAATAATCTAGTATTGAATTTAAAAATAATAATATAAAGCACCATTCTAATAATTGTGAATGTAATTACAGTGATTTAGCGAAATAATAATAATAATAATAATAATAATAATATATTTACTAACGAGTACCGAAAAAGCACGGAAGGTAGAGAGAATCTAGAAAATGAGAAAACAAATGTCCCCCCCGTGTCTCTCACACCCTTAAAATTTTATCGATAAAAACAAATAAATAGTAATAAGAAAGAGAAGCAAAAGTATTTTACAATAATAGTGTGAGGAGACCACAAGGTCGACCAGTTCGAAGTCGCTGTTTCTTTGAGATAAAGGAGAACAGGAAAGATCCCTCTATCTCTCTCATTCTTACCTGGGATTGTGGGGATCTTTCTATCTAACTGCCCCTACCAGATTTGAGCTTCTCTCAAAGTATATATAATTATTCTTTTTTCTTTTTATCTATTGATTGTGATTTAAGATTTTTCAATGACATTACAAAGACACCTACCTACTTTTGTATTTTGTTTGTTTATGCTTCAACTGGGAATTCTTGATGTACTTGTAGTTGAGTTTCAAGGATTTTCTTTGAATTTGAGCTCAAGTTTTGTCATGGGGTGGTGGAGGATGCTGCTATATACAAGGTAAATCATCGTCTTCTTCCCCTTTAATGGATGATTGTTTTGGCTGTTTGTCGGCCTCTCATTTATGCTTTAGCCTTAATCCATATACTACTCACGGTCAACTTCCAGTTATTTAAATATGTGTGCGTGATGTTGTCATGTTATTGCTTTCATTATCTTCCCTTGTTCTTTTCTTATTTGTTAGTGGAGGAATATTACCAGTTGCTTTTCTTTCCTTGATTATTTCAGCTGTAATCACAGGCCTGTGCTGGGAAGATCTTAAAGAAAACTGGAGTTCAGATTATCAATCATGCAGGAATGCCTGATCTAGAAGGGAAGGTGTACTGGAGTTTCAAGTAAGCAATGACAAGATTTTCCAATGCCATCAGTATTTGTTGATCGTTCAAGTTAATAGCATTAAATGGATCTAATCTGTATAGTATTAAGATATTTATTAGCGTCTTTCTGTACTAGTAAATGTTCTCTGTTCCATTTTAATTTTCAAGTGTCGGGTAAAGTTGTAGAAAGTGTTTCTTTTCTTCAGTTTTTCAGCCTGAACTTTGTTTTTGGTTGAAGCAGTGGATGGTAGAATTGAATTTACATTGTATATTTTCCTTCTATGATGAAGAAACCAAACTCAAAGTGTATACCACCAGGAGAAGAATAATGAGCAGCACCTAATGATCCAGCAGTTCAGTTGAAATTTCATTGATTTGAAATCCTTGGAATGAAGGTTGAGCTCGATACACTCTTGAGTTTTTTCCGCACCTTCCTCTATTAATACCATTAGTTGAACTGTCGGCCATTATATGGTCATCTATAGCTATGAAGCATTACAGTCAGTTACCTTCGAAATGGGGGTGTCAAATTTAAATTGAAACTTTCACACTTCCCATACTTTGTTTAGATAAGACTTTCCTCGTCTCCCTTCCTTACCAAATACACTTCTATTGTATCAAAAAATTGTGTTTCTTTAAAGCTTGGAAAATGCATTTTTCTCAAAAATAGTGATAAATGAATTCGCCCTACTGTAACAGAAATTATGGAAGGCTCTAACAGATCAGCTCACCTAAAGACACTCAGCAAGCAAAACACATGTGGGACATTGGCTATGACTCTTACAACTACTGCACAATAGATCAGCTTACTTAAAGACATTCAGCATGCAAAACCCATTGGGACATTGGCTGTAACTCGTACAACTATTGTACACTAGATCAGCTCACTTAAAGACTCTCAGCATAATATCTGCTTTGGAACACTTGCAACTAGGGAGAAGCTCTTGACAGACAGGAATCCTCGTGGCTTGTAAGCTGTTTGTTGCCTTCATGCTCCTTGCAAACATATTAGGAGTGCTTGTTTATTTTTGTTTAACTATGGAATATAATCTCTCTCCATTATGTACTATATGCGGAGATAAATCTTTTTCATTGACTTCATTTATGGACCAAATTTGTCAAGATTTATTCATAATGTGCTAGTTGTTTCTACATTGAGTGATGACATAGCTTTTCCTTGCATGGGAGATTTACTACAATGTTGGCTAGAATTCAATTTCACCAGCGAAACTGAGCATGTCATTGGTGTATGAAGAAATAATATGATAACACAGCTTGTATAACATGGCGGTGGTTCTTTCTATATATCAGGATTCATGAATGAGGATTCATGTGCCACAACACTCTTTCTCTCAATGCAAGCATACAATATTCATGTTACAAAATGCAATGAGTTTTATTTGTCAGAATCATGGACCATGCTCCTCAACCTACAGCTTCTTTCTTGTAACAAAACAAAAATATATAATGTGGGCTAGTAAATCTTTTTCATTTGTGACAGAAGAAAAAGAGATATCCTTCATATCGGGGTTGGTAGGTTAATTTGGAGTTTTTATTAAGTTGTTTCAGGTGTTTTCAGAAATGGGAACTGAATTTCTGTATAAGATGTATATACCGGGTTATCATTCTACAAGGGATCTGGATGACAATGGTGGGGATGTTAGATGGCCTTCACATCATGAAAACAAAGCCCTTGGGAAGTACCATAGCATGCTTGCTGCAAAACCAGAAATAGATAGATACTCTGGATATGACAAGGAACACTTGAGGCAAACCATAATGAGGCATGAAAACACATTCAGACATCAGGTATGATTTATCTCCACTTTATATCGTTGAGCTATAATATTGGGTTTTTAATACTTTCTGACTGAGTTCATGATACATAGGGTAAAAATTCCCTTGTTTTGCATAAATTATTGAAATTTGATTGAGCATAACATTATATTTATGTTTTTGGAAATTTGATTATGCAGGTCAATGAACTACACCGGCTTCACAAAATACAAATGGCCATAATGAATGAAGTCCAGAACAAACAATCAGTCATATGCCTTGATCATGTGGGAACATTGCAATCAAATCCTTTTGTCTTTCCACATGAAGGGGACCAAAAGAGGTGTCACAATACCGGTTTGCCTTTAGTGGCAATGAATTGTCATATACCTTCTGCTTCAGGTGCTGATTGTGTCCAATCACATTTTGGTTCCATTAATATACAATGTGGTTCTACACATGATGGCTCCAGGCTGAAGGATGACATACCTCTTGAATACAAGCACAAGAAGCTTCAGAGGAGATTGTTTGACCTTGAACTGCCAGGTGACAACTACATAAATGATGAAGATGACACACGAGGGGCATTTGTAGGGTCAGGGGTGGAAACTCACACTCCAAATTGGAACTGTAAAGTTACTTCTGAGAAAAATTGCAATATGTCCACCCCTAGTAGTGTGTCCTCTGGCTGCAATGGCGATGCTTTTAGTTCCATTATACACTTAAGGAGGGCCCAAGATTTTACAGATTTGAATGAACCTTTCAAGGTTGAGGAAGCATATGGTACAATTTCTTTTGATACGGTAGGCAAGGCTACCTACTCTAAAGAGGAGATACAAGGGCGGGATTTATCTGCAAATTCATGCTCAGGCTTCCAGTGTTTTGCAAAGGAAGTTTCTCAAAGACGTAAAGAAAAGGATGAGGGCATCAGCCAATGTAATCTGCATTTAGATAAAGAGTTGGGAAAGAAAGGCCGACCACCTCTTAACCTCAACCCTGGTAAGGACTTGTTCAGCAAGCCACTTAGCTGATATTGCTTTTTCTTGGATGTGCAAATTTGTATCAGTCACTACTTTACAAGTAGCCAAGGATCTATATTTTTATATTCAAAATCATTGCTTCACTTTTTTCTAGTGTGTTTACCATCTTCTGTTGATAAATGGGTGAATTAATTTTCTTACTGTAAATCTAATGCAACCCAAATCTTGTGAAATTCTTAAATATAGAAAATCAATTATCTGTGGAATTTTTTTTAAAATGAATTATTATCAACAATAAGTTTGAGAGAACTAATTACTTTGTTAAGGAAAAAGAGTTACTGATTTGCTGGGCATAACCATTCTGGTATTACTTATTAGACTTCCAAAAGCATTCAAGTACTTCCAAGGCAATGCTCTTTTGAGATTTACATGAATTTTCAGAAACCTATGAGTCCCTGTTCTGAAAGTTCTGAGAAATGTACAGGAACCTTCTCATTGTTTGTGATTCCTTATGCATTTTAAGAAATGTCTTTTCCTTATAAATTGGGAAAATAAAGTTTGACTGCATATTTTATACACTTGAATGTGCTTGCATGTGAAGTTGTGTGTGCTTATTTGTTCATAGATACTGAGTTAATGGTATTTGAAAGTCATTTACTTTCTAAGATTACATTATATTCTTCTCTGTGACAAGTTTAAAACCGTAAACATAATTTTTTCTTTCCCTGTAGGTGGTTCAGAATATAAGAGATACAATTGAAAATTCTTTCAATATGCTTGTTGCTTTACAGTACTTGTTCATTTTTCATCTGATTATTTGATCCTATTTCAGGCCATACAAACACCAGAACTCTCAATAGAGTTTTTTATGGAGAACATTTTCCTAAACAAAGTGAATCATTGCATGTTGGCTGCATGAAAGCCCATGAGCCTGATCAGGATAAACCAGAACAATTGAGAAAGAAGACAATTTTTGGTGTGGATATCTCTGATAGAAATCATGATGCATCTATCATGTTTTCAGATACACTTCTGCAGCCACCTGCTCCTCCATCTAAAGCAGTCAATTCCGAGTCATTCTCCATTTCATCTTGGAAGAAACCTCCAGCTAGCTCGAGATGGAATGCAATATTTGAACAGGGAAACCCTTGCTTTAATACCTTTCCTGAATCCAATAAGAGTTCAGCAACATTGATTCGTTCCCGTGAAGTTTCTACAGATTGGTCGGTTGTTAATGAAAAAGTGGATTTTGTTCCAAGTCCAGTAGTTGAATTGCCCAATAAAAATGACCTCTGCTTCGTTTCTCAGTTGCAGTCTAAGGAAAAACGAGTTTACCATGCATCAGCTGGTCACTCAAATGGACACAGTGCTAGTTACTCGGCTTCTGAACTAGTTTCTCGACATAGTCCTCCAAATAACTCAAGGGCTTCAGGCTGGCTAAATGATATAAAAACTGCAGAGGAAGTAAACCTCAATGCAGTACTTCCAAAATGTTGCCCAAATGAGGCGATTTCTGATTCAAATCTCATTTCCTTTGGTGATCAAAGGAAGGGAGAAATTCCACTAGGAGGATTGTCTTGGCTGAGAGCTATTTCCCTTTGTGAAGGAAATTCATCTGTTGAAATGTCCGACTCTCAAAAGGTGAATTTGGATTCCTTGCAAAAAAAAGAAGCTCAGCTGTTTGCTTGCAATGCTGGAACAATGGAGGGCCTCAACCAAAACCTTATTCAGGATTCGTTATCAGCAACAAATGCACATGATGCCAAAGATAGAAGAATAGGAGGTGACTGTTCAAGTAGGAAGATTCTTAGTGTTCCCATTTTTGAAAAACACATGTCCAAGGACCAGCCTTCTGCCAGCTCTGGCCTGAAGCCTAGTTGTTGTGGTTCAGAGACTAATGATGCTAGCTTTATCAAAGGTGGGTTACTTCATACTGATCTGAATCAGTATCCTATGGAATCTGAATCTGTGGAGATCCAAAACACGAGTTTAAATGTGGAAAGGCATTCAGTTGATTGTAGAGTTGGTTTAAGACATCCAATTGATTTGAATGTGAGTGTGACTGGTGAAGAGGCTCAACTGAGTGTTTGTTCTCCAAGAACCAAGGGTGAGATTGCAATTGAGATAGATTTGGAGGCTCCAGTTGTCCTTGAAAATGAAATAGACATTATATCTGGTGGTGAATTTATAGAGAGTAAATTTAAAGAACCATTCCAGTCAATAACAGATGAATCCAAGGACTTTCATGGAGGCTTTTTGATGGCTACAGCCGAGGCTTTAGTTTCTATCTCATCTTCTGGTGCACGCAAATTCCAAGATGATTCTCCATGCCATGATTCACTGCATTGGTTCACAGAGATAGTTTCTTTGTATGAAGGTTACATTAAGAATGATGTTGCATCAACTTCAGTGCACAAGAATATTACTGGTTATGAAGATCCAAAATCAGATGTGGTTGATTTTTTTGAGTATATGACCTTAAATTTAACTGAAACTGTGGTAGAAGAGCATAATTATGAGCCAATGGTTTTGGAAAGCATTAATGATGAAACATCCTTGCCAAGACGTCCCCCGGAGAGGCCAGGCCAGGAGGGGGAAGGCATCGGAAGGACTTTCAAAGAGATGTACTTCCTGGTCTTGTCAGTTTGTCTAGGAATGATGTGACTGAGGATCTTCAGTTGATTGAAGGGCTCATTGCAGCAACTGGTGGCACATGGCAGTCAGGTTTGTCACAGAGAAATTCTCCTAAAAGAAAGGCAGGAAGGGGGAGAAAGCGTTCAGTCGCAACTGCTGCCTCTCCTCCATTAGTAACTGCAGTGAGTCCACCACAAACTCAACAACCTGATTGTGGAGAACTGGGGCTTGAGGTAAAAGGATGGGGAAAGAGGACAAGGCGTCCTCCACGACAGCGATATCCTATTAATAATCCTTAACCACAACAAACTAGAGAGCAAGTCCTATAGATTTCAGAAAGGAATTGCCATGCTCTTGCCTGTCAAATTTTCTTGCCTGGTAGATTCATATTGCGTGCATGCCTTATTTTCTGAATCTTTGATTTGGTATGCTTCACTTTTCAGTTTATTGGTGAACTTGTTTTACTGATGATAATAAGTGACACTGGTCTCTTCTGACATAAAATGAACTTATTACTTCATAGTGTGTATTATTACTAGACATGGCTAACCCCTTGCGTTCCCAAATTGAGAGTTAAAATGTGTTCTTTTGTCTTGCCTTCTTCTCTCTATTGTTATAACAAGATAACATTATTTTGTTATCTGTTTGCTTTTTTTGCTTAAAAAAAGCTGTTTATATATATATATATATATATATATATATATATAGATATGAAGGAGGAGACTTGGCCTCAGCTTTTGGCTCCTTGTCTTGGCGGATCAAGAAATGTTGATGTTGAGAAACGAAGTTCAATAAGCAGAGCTTGAAATTGCTATCAGAGCATAGCCTCGTTTAAGTAAGTTGCTATTTCTATTCTCAACGTCAACAGAACAGTCATATTGTGCACAGTGGACTCCAAACCATTCACAAAGTTTATTTCCCAACCAATTAAACATCTGAAATCCAGGGGAAAATAAAATATTTTTTAATTACTAATTGATTTGAGTGAATTTTTTAAACCAAGGTTAATATTCTAAATTTATAACTAGTGAATTAAAAATGCAGGTTCGTTTAAAAATCTCATTTGTTAACCAATTCAATGATAAATTAAAAAAAATCAAATTAAAAAACCAAAAAAAATAAAATGAATGAGCATCAAATATGAAGGGAGAAAAAAATGAAGGGGTGAAATTAAAAAAGAAAAAAATATTCTAAAATTATCTTAAATAAAAAACAAAATCCAAAGAATGAATACCAAACATGATAGACCAAAAAATGAAAAGAGAGTTCAATTGTAAACAAAAACAAATTGAGAAATTAATAAAAACAAAACAAATATATATAAAATTCCATGGATTTTTTTTAAAAAAAGGAGCTTGAGTGGCTGAAATAAAAAGGTGGACCATGAACCTAGCCTATAGAGAAAAGTCTTGGTATGACCTTTAACTCGTTTTTTTATGTGCATGGGGGTAGACAACACTTTGTCTGTTCTAATGCAATAAAAACAAAATGACATCTCATCCACTGGTCATTGATGTGGAAAATAGAGTTTGATTTAAAAAAAAATCTCATTTTCAATTCGAAATACTTATGAAACAACTTAGAAACATTGTTAAACCAATTTATTAGTTTCAAAAATGCAAAAAAAAATCAAAAATCAAAAATAAAATTTTTTTCCCAAGCTAATATCTATTTTTAGGTGTTTTCAAGATAAAAAAAATATATATAATCTTAACTATTCTTATTATATAAAACAATTTGACACAAAAATAGACCGTTTTGTTGGCCAAAAGTTTTTCCACAATAACTTTATATCTTTAAATCAGAATCTAATGACCTCTTCTACCTTAAAAAAAAAAAAAGACTAAAAATTATCCAAACAAAGTTTGGTATTAAACGAGCTCATGTAGGCGCGACGTGCTGGAACAAACATCCAGTCCACAGTGCCATGGGTTTGGGTGAACAGTGTTGCTATAGTAATTGGCTGATCTGTTTTAGCTATAAGGTAATATTATTTTTAAATTAGAGGGGCCCATTACATAATAGTTGAAAAAAATAAGAGATAAAAATAAAATTCTCAAATAAATTATAGTCATCATCTATTTTACATATGCTTATCACTTCAATCTACTTGCTTTCAACTCAACTCTCACCTTCCAAACAAGTTGTAATTGAGTTTTAATTTCGATTTAAAAAAGAGGAATTGTACAAAATTAAATAAATTAGAGAATCAAATTGATATTTTTTTTGAAAAATTCACTATTTCAATCCATCATATTAATCTGTGGGAGAATATACACAATAAAAATAGCTACGGTGAAACCCCATATGTTTTATCTTTATACTTAATATTCAAAGGCTTGGTTGGTGAGCTTCATATTTTCTTGCAAATAAAGGACTCTAATTGAATTCACTTTCTATTTGTTTTTCTAATATTGTTAATAAATAATTGTTCTTCCTTATGTTTTCGAACAGCAAATTAAGTCATCTTATTTTCTTCAGGAAAATCATAACAAATGATGAGAGACAAGTCATTCCAGGTCCTGGTTAGGATACTCAGGTGTGACAACACAGAATGATTTGCAGTAACACTCATTTTAGGTTAGCTTGATGCAAGTATATATTTCGGTTCTCAGGCATTGCGTGATGACAAAGTGCTTATGATCTGAACAATAAATTTCGAGTTCGAGTCAGGGCGTGTATCCTTGTAAGAGCTTGTGACAGTCAGGATTTTACTTACTCACCTCAGCTCATAAAATATATTTTCCAGGGACGGGATTTCCACGCATCTAGAAAAAGGCATATATTTCGACTAGTTGCTATTGGAATTTTCGTTGGACTAGCTCTTGGGTAGAAATGCAAATGGGAGTTGGCTTCTCGTAACATTTCCTTCATTCATTCCTTAACCTTGGCTGGTTCAGGATGAGGAGAGAAGTGCTTCATTCAAGATCTAGTAATTTGCTGATGCGTTTTGGTTATGAGTGTTGCAGGAAAAGCTGAAGCCCCTGATCAGTAATAAATTGACAAGTTCATCTGTTGAAACTTTTGTTTGAAAATAAATAATAATAAACAAAAGGGGCCTTGAGATTATTCTTGCTTCGATGTGGTTTCTCTTCAATTTTGCATTTTAATTTATCTGGACACAGACAAATCAAGATACAGAACGTACAAGCGAAGGATATTCTTAGAACTTCAAAACTTTCTCCAGATGTTGATGAGCTCAGACAATCCCTTGTTAGAACTCCCACCAGATCCCACTGCTTTCCTGGCTTCTTCTTTGATGCCCTGTGCCTGGATTCTTAACGATTCATTCCCCATTATTTCTCTGATCTTTTCTGCAATCTCTGCTCTATTCACCACCGTCTCCTGGCCCCATCCCCAGCTCTTCACCCAGGTCCCTAGTCCAATCCTCTCCACAATATCTGCGTTGACTTTCTGGTCACCATGTTGGGGCCAAGCTAAGATCCTCACCCCATGCCATGCAGCCTCAGTCACTGAATTCCACCCACAATGACTGAGAAATCCTCCCACTGCTGGGTGGCTTAATACATTCTCCTGGCTTAACCAACCCCTAACAACGAATCCCTTTTCTTTCACCCTCTCCATCAATTCATCTCCAATTACCTCCTCCAGGCCTTCATTATCTTCTGTATCAACTTTTTTGTCCTTCACCACCCAGAGAAACCTTCTACCGCTCCTTACGAGCCCTTCACCCAACTCTCTGACCTGCTCCCTCGACAAAGCAGTCCTACTACCAAAGCTGACATACATGACTGATCCAGCTGGTTGATCATGAAGCCAGGTTAGCTGTAACTGGCCCTTCTCAAAATCACATGGTGGAAGTGGTCCAATGGCAACAACTGAAGGTAGCCTTTTCAGGAGTATCTGGCAATCATTTAGCGTTCTGAGTGATTCTTGCTCGAAACTTTCGAATGTGTTGACAAGAATCCCACTTGATTCTGCGACCTTTTTACTATCCTCTAAGAAACAGGTCTTCAGGATATTATTGCCTTTTTTCAGAAGTGGGGGGGGAATCAATGATTTGGGCACCAATTCCAGGCCTCGAATCTTGACGACATCCATCTCATCCAATTCATCCATAGCTTTTGATTCGGCTAACGTGGGGTAGGATAGAAAAAGTGTCAGCATTTTAGCAGATGAAGTGAAGAGAACATAGTTAGGAAGGCTAATAGCTTCAGTGATGGGAATAACTGCAGAAACCAAGCTCATGTCCGTGATAAAAACAGAAAGGGGTGGACTCAGCGCAGACAGAAGCGGGGAAAGAAGGTGAGAGGATTCCTTGATGAGTCGGAAATGTTCGAAAAAAGGATCTTCCAAAGGGTTGTCAAGAGGAAGGAGATGAAACTGCTGGTGCTTGATCTGAGGAAATGAAGCAAATAACTGAGATAAAGCTTGTGACTCAGCAAGTGAGACTGTTGGATGTGGCGTGATGAAGGTGACATTGACATTTTGGAGTGTGAGTGAAGCAGCAAGTCTGAGGAAGGGCGTGAGATGACCCATGCCAGCACTCGGGAGGAGAGCGACATGAGCAAGCTTGCGGTCACTAGAGCTTGACATTCTTCCTGTGATTGAATCGCCTTCGCCTTGTTTTGGTGGAGCTTATTCTACCTGTATAAGAAAAAGAAGAGCTGTCTGGGCATGTATATAAGCCGGCCGGTTGATGCTTGTTGACATGGTAGGTGGTCTCCTTCCGATGAATGCTTGCGACCACGTGCACCATCTAAGTAGGCCGCACTTCAAGGTTTTGCTGGCTACAGATGGCAGCAAAACCTATAATTAATTGTTCTTTTTTTTTTAATTAAATCGTATTCGAATCTAAATCAGTATCTTTTAATTATTATCAATTTGTTAGTTTTGATACAGCATTTGACAATGTAGAAGCAAGTTACATTAAAATAAATAAATAAAAGGATAAGCACATGATTTCACTATGCTCAATTAATCATCTAGCAGGTGTCTAAGTAATTATTTATTAAGTGTCCCAGTAGTTAGGGTTTAGAATTAAAGACTTTCGTTTCAGATTTGAACTATGTAGTTGTTAATATGATAATCACTATAGGCTTATATTATTATAATTTCAGGGCTCGTGAGACTAGTAGAGGTCCACGCGAGCTGACGGATATCTATATTAATCAAATTAATTAATTAATTAATTAATTAATTAAAAATAAATAAGCAATAAATGTATATATTATCCTAGAGCTAATTATTACAGGAAGCAGGGATCGTTTGGTAAGCCAGATCGATGGAGTCACTGGGTTGCTTTCATAACCTCAACTTGTTCATTCCCAGAGCTTGCCTACCTGAAGAACTGATATCTCTGGCTTATAAGGCAGCAACTCAAGATCTTTACTGCTTCTCATACATTAGACAAGAACTTGAAAACTGGAGGCAAAAATTATTAAAATTAAACTAAATTTAAATGGTATTCATATTATTCATAATCCTATCTCAAATCCTCAACAACATACCAAAAACTTATTGGTTGAAATCACAAGTTCACGAATCGTAACAAGTAATAAAATGATGAATAAAGTATCATCTCACATGAAGTCCTAGCTACTGAAATCTTTTAAATTGTGATAGTGACATAATTTACTAAACAAAATAAAAATAGCTAAAAACAAACAACTAATTTAATTAAGTAGTATTGACTTCGCATTAAATAGGTCCTAGGATTTCTAACTCTTCTCGATTGAATGATTTATTTTTATTATTTATAATTAGATTTTACTAATTTAATCACTACTCTTTCTCGAGCGTAAATGAATATTTCAACAAACAAACTTCATACATCTCTATGAAAATTCTGAACTTGTCAAAACTCATTAAGTATCACATAACTCTTAAAAATTACACAAGTTCCGTAGATATATTTATCATATAGATGTCCTAGGATATTTCAAACAATGGTTGAAATAATTATCACTTATCAGTTTCAATTCAATCCCAAATCATGAAAATATTGGCCAAACATACACAAACATTAAGCATAGAATGAAACACACAACTAGTGAATTAATTCAATCAAAAAAATCATTCATATATTCATAGCTAGGCTACATCAAAAATTCCAAAATAAGAGACTACATCATTCATTAAAAAGAAAGAAACTTGATACAGTAAATATCACACAAGAAAGGATGATGATTTGAGACAAGTTGGACATCTTGAAGCTTGATGTTGTATCTTCTTTCAGTTCTATTCTTCTTTTTTTGGTGTCATCTCCTATATTTTGTAGTATGTTTCTGGTTGTCTCCCTCCCTAGCTACTACCTATATATATATATATATATATATATATATATATATATATGTTCTCGTTTTATTCTTCAAAGCAAAAAGAAGTCAATTTCCTTTTCTATCACAAACTCATTTCCTTCCTAAAATCGCAAGCCACATTTGAAGCAAAAAAAACATGAAAATTAAGACTTATATATTTCTATAACAATTTTATACAATCAAATTTCCTTTCCAACAAAACCAATCTTACAACTTTTCAAACTCTAGAACTCGAGATATGGGCTAAAAAACAAGACAATATTAAGTCGTAGGAATTTTAGGTCTAATTTGAGTTGTCTTTTGACTCATTTTTTGGGCTTCAAAACAGAGTTCTACGCTCTTTATAAGAATTGAAGGCCTATATATTTATAATGGTAAATAACATCTAAAATGGAGTTGTGTAACTTTCGTTACAGCCTAAAAATCTAGGATTTGCTGATGCGTTTTGGTTATGAGTGTTGCAGGAAAAGCTGAAGCCCCTGATCAGTGATAAATTGACAAGTTCATCTGTTGAAACTTTTGTTAAAGAATAAAATAATAAATAAACAAAAGGGCCTTGAGATTATTCTTGCTTCGATGTGGTTTATCTTTAAATTTTGCATTTTAATTTATCTGGACACAGACAAATCAAGATACAGAACATTCAAGGGATAATGGAACGCGGGATAATGACAGTTATCATTACTCAATTTTGAGTTATTCCTCAAAACTACCCTAAAAATAATAAAATAAATAAAATAAAAGGGGTTGGTGTCGGTAGGAAAATCAAGGTGAAATTTTGGATGTTTTCGAGAGTTTGATTGTACCTCTTTTGTGCCCAAATGAAAGAAATCGCAGATTCAAGGTTAAAATAATTTATTATCGGATAAATCTGCATAAAAAATAAGTTGAAAGATATAATTATGGGCCAGTTCGATTTAATCGTTGGCCAATTTTAAAGCTGTAATTATGTTTGAGAATTAATTTAAGGTCCAATCGAAGGATTTAATTAAGTGCAAGGACTTGATTATATTTCAATCGATGAAAAATCAAATTCTTGAATTTAATTCAGGTTTAATTGATGAGATTGAAATTTTCGGAGACCGATTTAAATTTTTCCAAGCCAATTATGTGAAATCGGGAGCCAAATTGAATGAATTAAGAGTTTAATGGTCAACTGGGGGTTAAATCACGCAAATCATAAACCAAGGACCAAAATAAAAAAAGGTGCACAAAGCTAAGGTTGAGATTGAATTTTTGATGGGGTATGATTGTATAAAATCATAAGTTTAAGGTCAATTAAAGGTACAATTAGAGCAATTACAAATGGAGGGACCAAATCATACTTTTACCTTCTTAAATATTTTTGAAAATTGAACTGCATGTTCCGGCGTGCCTTGCATTAAACATTCTGGAAGCCGAAGGGCTTGTTTTCTCTGCTATAAATAGCTGCATGCAGGGGAGAAACGGGAGAAGAGGAGGGAGTGAAAAAGGAAGAGAAAAAAGAAGACATAGGGAGAAAAAAAGAGAAAAAATAACAGAGGAAAGGATGATCGAGAAGAGAAAATATTGAAGAAGACTGAGAGCAGGGAGGAAGAAAATTCACGGTTGCAATGAGAAGCATTGGAGAGACAGAGGAGGTGATGGGAAGTAGCAGAGGAAGAAAACAGAGGAAAATTGAGATTTACGTAATCAAATTGCACTTAAAAAAACCAGACGAGAATTTCTCCACGTCTCCGGCGTTGACACCATCGTCTCCATCTCGTCCCCACGCTGCAGCATCTCCCGTCATCAGCTCCTTCTCTCTCACTAAAACCAGGTGCACCGACGCCTCTCTCTCTCCTCAAACACTTGATAGCAGACCACCAGCTTCACCCTCATCACCACCGGCAGCCTCCCCTCATGGACAACATCTCCACCTCCAGAAAAGACAACCAACTCTGGCGAAGAAGTAGCGACCAACGACAGCAGCAGCAGCCTAGGCAGCCCCTTTCGACGCCCATCTGGCCATCACAGGCCACCATTTACGATGCCGTCACGACCGGAAGAACCACCTCGACCTCCTCTACCCAACGGTATTCCAAAATTTGTCATGTTACTATTCATCATCTCTGTCTTTTGCATACGGGGATTTGGAGTCACTCGAGTGCAAGGTGGAGCTGAGGCAGTGATCAATGACCCCATCCCTGAATTTAGGTGAGTGACGACCAGACCCATAGAAAAAGAAATAGAAAAATGGAAAAAATAAAAAATATATATAAATTTGCAAGTAAAAAAATATTTTTTTAGGAAATTATAAAACAACAAAAATGTGATGTTTTCTTGCATACGGCCAATACACTAGCATATTTTTTAGAGAAATTCATTTTCTTCCAAATATATATATTATCTCGGAGTTTGAAGAATAAATGTGTTTTAGCGTGGACTTCGCGAAAAAAATCATTTCTTGCATTTCTGGATTTTACAACATGTTTGTAAAACCTAAAGGGTATGGGCCAATATTCCAAAAATATAAAAACCTTATCATTTGGCGATTTCGTATTATTCACTGTCGATATTTGGATAAATAAATCCTAAAAAGGGTTAATATCCAAAATATTGGTGGGGATAATTTCGTTTATTATTCACTGTCGGTAGTTGGATAAATAAATCTTAAAAGGGTTAAGATCCAAAATATTTGACGGGGATAATTTGTTATTATTCACTGTTGGTATTTGGATAAATAAATCCTAAAAAGGTTAATATCCAAAATATTTTTACAGGAATAATAAATTATCATCATTTAACCAATATATTTTTGAAAGATCAATATTATAGCAATCATAAGACAAACAAAAGCACCACGCAGCTTACCTTAGTTAAGGCGTACTAGGGGTGCTAAAACCTTCCCTTTACGCAACAAGTCCCTTACCTTAGAATCTTTAAAAGATCAGTTCTAGGTTTCCTAGTAACCATAATACTAGGTGGCGACTCCTTTTTTTACAAAAATAAAGATAAAACCCTGACATGAATATCCCCGCTCACGGGAAGAGTCATCACGATGTCGTGCTCTCGCGGAGGGTGCGACAACAATCATCATACACCTCACCATTTTCATCATAGTCTGGTTCTTCCTCTCAACCAAGTCATTCTGTTATGGCGTGTATGCAGCGGTTAATTGCCTCTTAATTCCACTTTGCTTGCAGAAATCATTGAACTCCTTTGAATTGACTTCCCCTCCCTTATTTGTTCTCAAACATTTAATGTATAATCCTTTCTCCTTTTTGACAGTATTTTGAAAGACTTTGAAGTGCTGAAATGCTTCAATCTTCTCTACTAGCAGGTATGCCCATGACTTTCGACTATAGTCATCAATAAAACACAAAATATACCTCTTTCCACCATTAGACACAGGTGAAATAGGTCCACAAATATCTGCTTGAATTAGTTCCAATGATTGAGTTGCCCTCCACATACTTTTTTTTGGAATTGCATCCCTTCGTTGCTTTCCTATGCTGCAATTTGTATAAGCCACGTTTGTGACCTTGAACTGAGGGAGTCCACAAATCGTTTTCTTATGCAACAGTGTCTGCAGACCTGTGTAGCTCAAATGTCCATAATGTCTATGCTAGAGATGACAGAGATCTTGAGAGTATGCATGAAAACATCTTTAATCATTTGAGACTACCAGAGTTTCAACCAATAGAATAAACATTCTATTTATACTTATTTTAGTTTCAACAATCAATGCCTTTTTCGGGTGATAAATCTTGCAAGTTTCTCCTTGAAACAATATAGCCAGGCCATTTTCTTGAAGTTTTCCAATGCTCAAGAGATTGTTGTTAAGTTCAGAGACATAATAGACTTCATTGACAACATGATTTATTCCATTAAAAATCAGTTTCACACTCCACTTTCCCGTCACACTCATCTTGTTGTTATTTCCCAATTTAACCGAGTGTTGAAAGGTTTCATCAAGGTTTATGAACATACCTTGTTCTCCACACATGTGATTTGAGGAACCTGAATCTAGAAACCATGCATCATTTTGTCTTCTCTTATGTAAGTCAACATAAGACATCAGCAACATCTCTTCTTCTTGATTCAACTCTGTGTAATGTGCCTCCTTGTTCAAGTGAGGACATTCATATTGGAAGTGCCCAAGTCTATGGCATTGAAACATTCAATTGTGGCTTTGTTGTATATCTGAGCTCCTCTTCCACGACCTCTTCCTCTAAAGTTGTTCATCCCTCGACTTATGCTCCTTATTCTTTCATCTTAGACCCTTAGTGCTTGATCATCTTCTCTGGTCTTTTGAAACTTCTGTTCATGAACCAATAATGAACTTTATAGTTCATCTACTGTTAGTAGACTTATATCTTTTGATTCCTCAATTGAACAGACAATATAGTTGAACTTCTAAGTCAATGTACGCAATATTTTTTTCAACAATCTTTATCTCAGACACATCTTCCCCAAGATTCCTCATGTTATTTGCTATTAACAGTACTCTAGTGAAATATCATGCCACAGACTTCCCAAGCTTCATTTCCGACAGTTCAAAAATCCTTCGCAGGATTTGAAGTTCAGCACGCTGCACTCTAGCATTTCCTTGATACTTGATCTTTATAAAGTCCCATAGTTGTTTGGCCTATCCTTTTGAGCAATCGTTTTCAAAATTGATTTGTCAAGATCTAGTAATTTGCTGATGCGTTTTGGTTATGAGTGTTGCGAGGGAAAAAGTCGAAGCCCCTGATCGGTGATAAATTGACAAGTTCATCCGTTGAAACTTTTGTTTGAAAATAAAATAATAAATAAACAAAAGGGCCTTGAGATTATTCTTGCTTTCGATGTGGCTTTCTCTTTAATTTTGTATTTTAATCGAGACAAATCAAGATACGTAACATTCAAGCGAAGGATATTCTTAGAGCTTCAAAACTTTCTCCGGATGTTGATGAGCTCGGACAATCCCTTGTTAGAACTCCCACCAGCTCCCACTGCTTTCCTCGCTTCTTCTTTGATGCCCAGTGCCTGGATTCTTAACGATTCATTCCCCATTATTTCTCTGATCTTTCCTGCAATTTCTGCTCTATTCACCACCGTCTCTTGGCCCCATCCCCAGCTCTTCACCCAGGTCCCTAGTCCAATCCTTTCCACAATATCTGTGTTGACTTTCTGGTCACCATGTTGGGGCCATCTCTGTCAGAAGGCCAGAAGCTCCCTGGGATCTTCTTCTCTGTCATTGTCGCGATGGCAATTTTTCACGCTTCGCGCCCCGTCATCCCCGGGTTGGGGGGACAACAGCGCGTGGTAAAAAAAATAGTTTGTTTTATCGTCTTAAAAAATTACAACTATAATTATCAGGAGTCATCACCTAGTATTAATATCACTAGGAACCTATTGGTTTGCGAGAGTTTAGGTAAGGAGAGTTGTTGTTCAAAAGGAAAACGCATCACCCCCAATGCACCCTACGTAAAGCAAGCTACATTGTTGTTTGATTGTTTTTCCTAACTTTGATTTTTCGTTGTCTTTTCTAAAGTTTGACATAGACCTATCATCGTTAGAGAATCTCTACCTTGTTAGAAGTTGAAAGACTAACCAAAAGAATTTTACATTGCATTTTAAAAACATTTTTTTTAACTATCCGCGAGTGTACTTTATAATGTAATTTTACACTCGCGACAACTAAAACTAAAATAATTGTTAAATTATTTTGATATTTTGGCCAAATTCCAACGGATAATCATAAACTGATTACGATATCCAATTTTTGTTCAAAATATGAGAAAGATACAACATATATTTTTTTTATGAAAAATATGATTGGAAAACATTGGAATTATAGTCGTATACATGAAAACAACATGTTTTTATATTTTTTGAAAATTTTATTTTTATATATTTTTGCCATTTTTTAAATAATAATAAAGTTGTGGGCTGGACTGTCCAGTCCTAATGGGCCCATTAGCCCATCCCCTTTGGCAGCTAGGCCGAGAAACTGAACCCGACCCAAACGACCCAATGGAGGGAGTGAATTAATTCACTTCCCAGCGAGGAAGAAGACAATGAGCAGTAAAATGGTGGCCGACCTACCACGATGAGAGGCTTACTTGCTACTGTTGCCGAGTAGAAAAGGTCGATGTGGTTCTTCCTATGATGGTGGCGTCAAAAAAATGGAGGCATGTGGTGGTCGAAGGAGGTGTCGAGTCTGGTTGCTTCATGTCGGTGCAACTATTGTGGTTGTTGCTACCTCGCCAGAGGTCATATCTGGGTGGCTTGTGTGGAGGAGGAGATGATGATGGTGAGGATGATGGTGACGGGTAGTGTTGATTATTGTAGGAGGAAGAGAGAAAAGGCTGTTTAAACATTGCTACTTTCTAGAGAGAGAAACATCTACAAGAGGAGAGAGAGAGCGGAGAAGATGGAGGAGCTGCGAGGGGAAGAGAAATGAGCTACTAGGAGTAGCCCGCCGGCGACCAGGAAGGGTGAAGATGGAGGTTTGGGGTTGTTGCACCGGTTGCACTGTAATTTTACTATTCTTCCCCATTTGTTCAGCCTTTTCCCCCGTTCGTTTGTCCTTACAAATTCCTAGTGTTTTTGTTCTTCAAGGCATTAACAACAATGATCTCCCCTTTCGTCTGTGTATTTTCCTATGTTCCTCCTCGTGTTCCCTCTAGTGTTATTTCCCTAGTTTTATGATGAACTCCCACTGCCCCAAAATTTTTCTCCCCCATTACATGTATTATTCCCCCCCTGCTTTGTTTTCTCCTACCTATTTATTGGCAAATGAGGTAAGGTGCAGGCATGGGGCTGGTGTCTAGGGAGGGATGGCGGGTTGTGTGTTGCAGAGGGGTAGTAGGGCTAGGTGCAACATGGCAATAACAATTTTTTAATATAAAATAGACTGACAAAAATGGGTTGTTACAAAAGGAGTTTTTCGACGGGAAGAATGATGTTTTTATCTTCAATTTTGGCTCCCGATTTCACTAGAAACGTTTCATCACTGAAAACTTTGATCTTCTCAATTTAACCCAAATTCAGCTTCCAAACTTAATTTCTCACCAATTAAGCCCGTAATAAAATTAATTTGCCCATTTAAATTAAGCCCTTGCGCTTAATTAAATCGCTTCAATTGGGCTTTCAATTAATACTCGAACATAATTACACTTTAAATTGGTCGATGATTAAATTAAATTGGCTCATAAAAATATAATTATGTCTTTCAACTTAATTTTTAAGCAGATTTATCTAATAATAAATTATTTTAGCCTGGACTCTGCATTTTTCCTTCATTTTCTAGGGCAAAAAAAAAGTACGACCGGACTCTCAAAAACATCCAAAATTTCCACCTTGATTTTTTCTGCCGACACCAACCCCTTTTATTTTATTTTTGTTATTTTTGGGTAGATCTGGAGTATAACCAAAAATTAGGTTATGACAGTCATCATACACCTCACCTCTCAGCCACACCATTCTGTTGTGGTGTGTATGCAACAATTAATTGCCTCTTAATTTCACTTTGCTTGCAGAAATCATTGAACTCATTTGAATTGAATTCCCCTCCCTTATTGTTCTCAAACATTTAACGTATAATCCTTTCTCCTTTTTTACAGTCTTTTGAAAGACTTTGAAGTGCTGAAATGCTTCAATCTTCTCTACTAGCAGGTATGTCCATGACTTTCGACTATAGTCATCAATAAAACACAAAATATACCTCTTTCCACCATTAGACACAGGGTGAAATAGGTCCACAAATATCTACGTGAATTAGTTCCAATGATTGAGTTGCCCTCCACATACTTTTTTTTGGAATTGCATCCCTTTGTTGCTTTCCTATGCTACAATTTGTATAAGCCACGTATGTGACATTGAACTGAGGGAGTCCACAAACCATTTTCTTATGCAGCAGTGTCTGCAGACCTATGTAGCTCAAATGTCCATAATGTCTATGCTAGAGATGACAGAGATCTTGAGAGTATGTATGAAAACATCTTTAATCATTTTAAGACTACCCGAGTTTCAGCCAATAGAATAAACATTCTATTTATACTCATTTTAGTTTCAACAATCAATGCCTTTTCCGGATGATAAATCTTGCAAGTTTCTCCTTCAAATAATATAGCCAGGCCATTTTCTTAAAGTTGTCCAATGCTCAAGAGATTGTTATTAAGTTTAGGGACATAATACATTTCATTGACAACATGATTTATTCCATTAAAAATCAGTTTCACACTCCCCTTTCCCGTCACACTCATCTTGTTGTTATTTCCCAATTTAACCGAGTGTTTAAAGGTTTCATCAAGGTTTATGAACATACCTTGTTCTCCACACATGTGATTTGAGGAACCTGAATCCAGAAACCATGCATCATTTTGTCTTCTCTTATGTAAGTCAACATAAGACATCAACAACATCTCTTCTTCTTGATTCAACTCTGTGTAATGTGCCTCCTTGTTCAAGTGAGGACATTCATATTGGAAGTGCCCAAGTCTATGGCATTGAAACATTCAATTGTGGCTTTGTTGTATATCTGAGCTCCTCTTCCACGACCTCTTCCTCTAAAGTTGTTCATCCCTCGACTTATGCTCCTTATTCTTTCATCATAGACCCTTAGTGCTTGATCATCTTCTCTGGTCTTTTGAAACTTCTGTTCATGAACCAATAATGAACTTTATAGTTCATCTACTGTTAGTAGACTTATATCTTTCGATTCCTCAATTGAATAGACAATGTAGTTGAACTTCTAAGTCAATGTACGCAATATTTTTTTAAACAATCTTTATCTCAGACACATCTTCCCCAAAACTCCTCATGTTATTTGCTATTAACAGTACTTTAGTAAAATACCCTGTCACAGTCTCCTCAAGCTTCATTTCCAAAAGTTCAAAATTCCTTCGTAGAAGTTGAGTACGCTGCACTCTTGCATTTCCTTGATACTTGATCTTTATAAAGTCCCATAAATAGTTGTTTGCCTATCCTTTTGAGCAATCGTTTTCAAAATAGATTTGTCAAGATCTAGTAATTTGCTGATGCGTTTTGGTTATGAGTGTTGCAGGAAAAGCTGAAGCCCCTAATCAGTGATAAATTGACAAGTTCATCTGTTGAAACTTTTGTTTGAAAATAAAATAATAAATAAACAAAAGGGCCTTGAGATTATTCTTGCTTCGATGTGGCTTCTCTTTAATTTTGTATTTTAATCAGACAAATCAAGATACAGAACGTACAAGCGAAGGATATTCTTAGAGCTTCAAAACTTTCTCCAGATGTTGATGAGCTCAGACAATCCCTTGTTAGAACTCCCACCAGCTCCCACTGCTTTCCTCGCTTCTTCTTTGATGCCCAGTGCCTGGATTCTTAACGATTCATTCCCCATTATTTCTCTGATCTTTTCTGCAATCTCTGCTCTATTCACCACCGTCTCCTGGCCCCATCCCCAGCTCTTCACCCAGGTCCCTAGTCCAATCCTCTCCACAATATCTGCGTTGACTTTCTGGTCCCCATGTTGGGGCCAAGCTAAGATCCTCACCCCATGCCATGCAGCCTCCGTCACTGAATTCCACCCACAATGACTGAGAAATCCTCCCACTGCTGGGTGGCTTAATACATCCTCCTGGCTTAACCAACCCCTAACTACTAATCCCTTTTCTTTCACCCTTTCCATCAGTTCATCTCCAATTACCTCCTCCAGCCCTTCATTATCTTCTGTATCAACTTTTTTGTCCTTCACCACCCAGACAAACCTTCTACCGCTCATTACCAGCCCTTCACCCAACTCTATGACGTGCTCCCTCGACAAAGCAGTCCTACTACCAAAGCTGACATACATGACTGATCCAGCTGGTTGATCATGAAGCCAGGTTAGCTGTAACTGGCCCTTCTCAAAATCACATGGTGGAAGTGGTCCAATGGCAACAACTGAAGGTAGCCTTTTCAGGAGTATCTGGCGATCATTTAGCGTTCTGAGTGATTCTTGCTCGAAACTTTCGAATGTATTAACTAGAATCCCACTTGATTCTGCGACCTTTTCACTATCCTCTAAGAAACTGGTCTTCAGGATATTATTGCCTTTTTTCAGAAGTGGGGGGGGAATCAATGATTTGGGCATCAATTCCAGGCCTCGAATCTTGACGACATCCATCTCATCCAATTCATCCATAGCTTTTGAGTCGGCTAACGTGGGGTAGGACAGAAAAAGTGTCAGCATTTTAGCAGATGAAGTGAAGAGAACATAGTTAGGAAGGCTAATAGCTTCAGTGATGGGAATAACTGCAGAAACCAAGCTCATGTCCGTGATAAAAACAGAAAGGGGTGGACTCAGCGCAGACAGAAGCGGGGAAAGAAGGTGCGAGGATTCCTTGATGAGTCGGAAATGTTCGAAAAAAGGATCTTCCAAAGGGTTGTCAAGAGAAAGGAGATGAAACTGCTGGTGCTTGATCTGAGGGAATGAAGCAAATAACTGAGATAAAGCTTGTGACTCAGCAAGTGAGACCGTTGGATGTGGCGTGATGAAGGTGACATTGACACTTTTGGAGTGTGAGTGAAGCAGCAAGTCTGAGGAAAGGTGTGAGATGACCCATGCCAGCACTCGGGAGGAGAGCGACATGAGCAAGCTTGTGTTCACTAGAGCTTGACATTCTTCCCTCTGTTCCTGTGATTGAATTGCCTTCGCCTTGTTTTGGTGGAGCTTATTCTACTTTTATAAGAAAACGAAGAGCTTGTTGGTTGTATTTAAAAGTTTTTATTTTCAATGTGTTGATATTAAAAATTATTTTTAAAATATAAATAACGTAATTATATTTATAAGCAGTGGATATGTCTGTAGTCGGTAGATGCTTGTTGACATGGAGGTGGTTTCCTTCCATTGAATGCTCGGTAGGTGGTGGTATCCTTCCAATGAATGCATGCGACCACTTGCACCTTTTGCTGGCTACGATATCCACCACAGATGTCACCAAAACCAATAATTAATTATTCATTTTTTTAATTAAAATCAATATCTCACGTATAGAAGCAAGTCACAATTAAAAAAAAAAAAAAAAACAAGGAGGCTCCTTCTGCTGAAGTAAATAAAGAAGCAATAAATGTACATATATTATTCTAGAGCTAATTATGACAGGAAGCAGGAATCGTTTAGTAAGCCAGATCGATGGAGTCACTGGTAACGTTTTCGTCATCATCGCTCCTCTGCCAAGTCCACTTGTTCATGCCCGGAGCTTGCCTGCCTGAAAATTTTGAACTAGTCAAAACTTATTAGGTATCACAAAATTCTTAAAAATTACACAAGTTGCATAGATATCTTTATCATATAGATGTTTTAGGATATTTCAAATAATGGTTAAAATAATTATCATTTCCGAGTTTCAATTGAATCCCAAATCATGAAAATATTGGTCAAACATACAGAAACATTAAATATAGAATACAGAAACATATAGATGTTTCAATAATTATCACTTCCGAGTTTCAATTGAATCCTAAGTCATGAAAATATTGGCCAATCATACAGAAACATTAAATATAGAATACAGAAACATATAGATGTTTCAATAATTATCACTTCCGAGTTTCAATTGAATCCTAAATCATGAAAATATTGGCCAATCATACAGAAACATTAAATATAGAATACAGAAACATATAGATGTTTCAATAATTATCACTTCCGAGTTTCAATTGAATCCTAAATCATGAAAATATTGGCCAATCATACAGAAACATTAAATATAGAATGAAACACTCACCAACTAGTAAATTAATTCAATCAAAAAATTATTCACATATTCATAGCTAGGTTACATCAAAAATTCCAAAATAAAATACTACACCATACCTAAATTAAAAAAAAAACCTTGGTACAATAAATATCACTCAAGAAAGGATGATGATTTGAGACAAGTTGGACATCTTGAAGCCTATTGTTGTATCTTTTTTCTTTTCAATTCTATTCTTCTTTCTTTTGGTGTCATCTCCTATATTTTGTAGTGTGTTTTTGGTTATCTCCCTCCCTAGTTGCTACCTATATATATATATATATATATATATATATATATATATTCTCATTCTTATCCTTCATGGGAAAAGAAGTCAATTTCCTTCTCTATCACAAACTCATTTCCTTCCAAATATCACAAGCCACTTTTGAAGCAAAAAAAACATGAAAAATTAAGACATATATATTTCTACTACAATTTTATAAAATCAAATTTTCTTTTCAACGAAACCATCTTACGATTTTTTCGAACTCTAGAACTCGAGATATGGGCTAAAAAACAAGACAATATTAGGTCGTAAGAATTTCAGGTCTAATTACCCTATCTTTTGACTAACTTTTTGGGCTTCAAAACAAAAAGATTTTTACGTTTTTCATAAGAATTGTAGGCATAAATCTTTATAATGGTAAATGACATCTAAAATGAACTTGTGTAACCTTCGTTACAACCTAAAAATCAATGATTGATTTTTTGTTTGATGTGTGATCCTCGATCATTGATAGAGCAAGGAAGATTTCATAAAAGCTCTTCCATGGCACTTCAAATCTTTATTCAACTTCATTGCAGTTCATAGAAACACCTTCCTAAAGCCTCCACTTCCAACATACTCTTAGATAAGCTAATGATGTTGCTAATTCCTTGCAAACTCAAATTCTACAAGTATTTCCTTTTGCTTTTAAGCATTTTAAAACTACAATATTTGTTTAACCTCCATGTTTAATCAAAGCCTAGTTAATTTTTTTATTAATATAATTTAATGTTACAATTCATATGTGATATATATAAGTCATCAACTATGTATCTCAAGACTGGAGAGTATTTTTTTTATTTCTCAACTCCTTGTTTGAGAGAATGAGAAGAAAAAAAAACTAAAATTCAATAGAAGAAAGAGAGATTTTTGGTTTACACCAATTATAGCCATGAAAAAAATTTATTTATTTATTTCAAGTTGACTATGGAGTTTTGAGTCATTTCTATGGTTATTTAAGGTCAATAATTGGTATAGTGAGGTATATAAGATATTTTGAATAATAAAAAAGGGTTGAAAATCATTTTTTTGGCAAAAAAAACCATGATCTTCCCTCTGGTCGCTTGAAACTAGGTAACATGCCATACATTGTCAATCACAACATGTGCTATGTTTCCTATGTAATTTGTTTTTGAAATCCAACATATTAATTTAAGTTTAAGTTATTATTAAGCGAAGAAAACAAAGAAGAACTGGCACACTTCTCGACAAACCCAAAAACTTGTCAAACCCAGCTCACAGTAACGTAGCAAACCAAGATCTCCAAAGAGATTCAGCCAAAAACATGGAAGCTAGCTCAGACCGGTCTCAACCAGTCTCACAACCACCTCTCTATGATCTAATAATCTTAGGAGCTTCTGGTTTCACTGGCAAATATGTTATCAGAGAAGCCCTCAAGTTCCTTAATGTCCCTTCTTCTCCTCTTAAATCTCTTGCACTTGCTGGTCGCAATCCCACCAAATTAGCTCAAACCCTCAAATGGGCCTCCCATCCCGATCACCCTCCTCCAATTCCTATCCTCACCGCTGAAACAGCCGACCCTGCTTCTCTACACCACCTCTGCTCCCAATCCAAGCTCATCCTCAATTGTGTCGGTCCCTTTCGCCTACATGGCGAGCCTGTTGTCGCTGCCTGTGCAGAAACTGGGTACCCTTTTTTTCTCCATGTTATGTCTCGGTGTTCTTATGGATAATTGGTGTTGTGGTTTAAATGAAGAGAATGATGCTTTAAATTTGATTTTTTTGTGTGGTTTTTTATGGGTTTTTTTTTGTTGAAAATAATGCTAGATGTGATTACTTGGATATATGTGGGGAGCCTGAGTTTATGGAGAGAATGGAGGTGAAGTACCATGAGAAGGCGATGGAGACAGGCTCCTTAGTTATTTCTGCTTGTGGGTTTGATTCGGTTCCAGCTGAATTGGGATGGATGTTTAATTCCAAGCAGTGGGTGGGTCCGGCTGCGCCGAACCAAATTGAGGCCTATTTGAGTCTGGAGTCGGAGAAAAGGATTGTTGGGAATTTTGGCACATATGAATCCGCGGTTCTGGGAGTTGCCAATGCCGAGCAGTTGGTGGAGCTGAGGCGATCAAGGCCCAAAAGAGCAAGGCCAGCTGTAAGAACTTTGTTGTTTTTGTCTTATGGTTTCCTTTTAATGAAAGCAAAACAAAAGTTTAGGTTAATCCCTCTGATTGTGAACATTATTATAAATCAATTGTGGTTTATGTTGTTTGTTTGCACGTAACTATATTATGATATATTAATTATTGCTGGTAGTTGTGCATTGAAAACAAACTAATAATGCTCTTAACTTTGGTTGCACTTCACACTGTGATAATATGCTAAACTGTAATCCTGTCTAATGAAATCACTTTAATAAGTCTCGTAAATCATAACCATTTTTGACTTGCTTGCTTCTTGAACAACATTTAAGCAGCAGTGTGTTTTATATCTTTATCATGATTGCTCCTTTGTGTTTGTGCCCTAATCAAATGGTGAAGAGGTTGCATGGCTTTGGTTTATTTTACTTTCAAATCTTTCTTGAATAAAAAAAAAGAGAAAAAATTGAAGGGGAAACATATACTATACTTTGCATGTTGAGTATCGCAAAGGAACCATGCAAGATGGGAGATTGTTGCAATGGGTTGGTGCACAAGTCTTCATTTTTAGCATGAATTTATTACTAGGATGCTAGCACTGATAAAATTTGAAGTTCACCCTAGGTGTTTTCTAAAGTACTCTGGATATGAATTGTCTTCAATGTCATGATGTTGGTTTGTTCCAGAGTCAGGATAAGCCAATAGCAATAATATTTGAGTTTTACTAGAAAGTGTCCAATGCCTGTCTGATTGCTGTTTGGTTAAATTTGTTATTGATCCCTAGCTCTAGCAGGGAAGAAATATTATCATTTCCTTAGTTTTCTCTTACCATGTGCGACAACAAAGTTTGGCAAGTTATCAACATAAACGATCTTTGATGCATGCATTATGCTTCCTAGTTGCATCACAAGATGTAGCTAATGTTGCCATTTTACCTGCATTTTTGCAGATACCTGATATCTTCCCTCACAAAGTACCAAGATTCATGCATTATGCTTTCTAGTTGCATCATGAGATGTAGTTAACGTCTTTAATTCCCTTGTTCTTGCAGATTCCTGGTCCCTTTCCTCCCAAAGGACCAATCATAGATCACCAAAAGGAGATTGGTCTTTGGGCTGTGAAACTGCCTTCAGCAGATTCTATTGTTGTTCGTAGAACTCTTGCAACTCTGACTGAAAACCCTCGAGGTCTTCCTGGACTCGATGAGAGTCTTGAGCAGATTGAAAAGAGAGAAGCTTTCTGGTCAACAATAAAACCAGCCCATTTTGGCGTGAAGCTAGGCTCTAAGACTCTTCTGGGAATCTTCCGATTCATTGCAGTTGGCATGTTCATTGGCCTCTTAGGTAGTAATGCAATTGGGAGGTGGCTTCTCTTAAAATTCCCTTCATTTTTTAGCCTTGGTTGGTTCAGGAAGAAGGGTCCCTCAGAGGATGAGGTGAGGAGTGCTTCATTCAAGATGTGGTTTGTTGGACGAGGCTTCAGTGACATGAATGTTTCTCGGGACAAAAAGAAACCTGACATGGAAATAACAACACGAGTAATGGGACCTGAGATTGGCTATTTAACTACCCCAATCATCTTGGTTCAATGTGCTCTTATTCTTCTAAGCCACCGTTCTAACCTGCCGCAGGGAGGAGTTTTTCCTCCAGGGATAGTATTTGGCCCGACAGATCTCCAAGAACGGCTCCAACAAAATGGAATATCTTTTGATCTCATTTCAAAAAAGGCGATTCGGGCTTAACTAGCTCAAACTTAGCAAGAAAAGGAGCAAGACCCTGACTAGTTAATAGTGACAGTATTAGCCAGCTTTTTCTTCGTACTTTTTTTTTCAGACATCAAAGAAACAGAAGTGACTTCTGGTTATGCCTTGTTGACGTAAGTTATAGCTTATGGTTTGAATGTATATGTTCTCCATCGTAACTTGCATGTTTAGTCCCCAGGGGTTTAGTCTAGCGGCAGAGACCTTGTCATTCCCTCAAGGAGTGCAGGGTTCGAGCAGCGGGCTTCTCAACGGCCTAATGGTCCCCTGTAAGAGCCTGGGACAGCCGGAGGTTTACGCGTGCCCTGGGCCCACAAAGTGCGCTTTCCGGGTCACGTGGTTCCTCCGTTATCAAAAAAAAAAACTTGCATGTTTATTTCCCATTCTCATCTTGTATTGATGAGCATTTTAAATATTTGGTTGCAATAACAATAAAGATGTAGGTAGACACTCAAACAAGGGACACTATTTCGAAACAAGGGCTTATGGACGTGCGATAATAAAAAACAATTATTGTATTAGATCATAAATCTCAAGTCTTCCAATAAAAAAGACCATTTGTATAAGAATGAAGTCTTTAAAATAACAATAATTTTAGTTTATTTATAACATAAAATAATTATATACAGAAATACATCTAAAAGGTTATTTGGATTATCTCAATCTATAAACATAGATAAGATGCTAAATCTATAAACATGGATAAGATGCTAAAATAATTTAGTGTGTGAGAATTCAAAGAAGGATACTTACTAATTTTATATAGACTACACCTTTTCAACGGTCCATAAGAACTATAAATACAAATTTTATATAGACTACACATAGACTACACCTTTTCAACGGTCCATAAGAACTATAAATACTAATTTTATATAGAATACACCTTTTCAACGGTCCATAAGAACTATAAAGATTACTTTGTTTAATCTCACAAAGATGAATCATTGATTATTTAAAGTTGATCATAAGCAAGACTTCTTTTATTGGTATTAGATAACAAGGGGCAAGGGGCAACATTAATTCTCACACATTAAAGAAAATCACCAGAGTACAGCCATAGAGCTGGTTGGAAATGATAATCCCATCACTTGTATTAATGCACTCCACATTTCAGTATTAATATATATATATATATATATATATAAAAAAAAATATACTTGGATATAGACATGCATGGCAGAATTATCATAGAAGGTGCTTCTTTTCGTATTCTCTCTTGCCTACAGTGCTTGCAAATCCTTAACTATGACCGTCATAAAGCTTGTACTGTAAGTATATGAGCAAGCAAAACGAAGGTTCGAACCTCCATTGTGTTTTTTCCATGTTCCTCTTGAATCTATAATGAATTCAAAGTGCTTTTTTAACGCATCCCAAGGATTTCAACCCATAATAAAAAGAAACAGCTGGAAGTAAACAATCAAATCCATCTTCATAAAATTTGTGAGGAATGGATTCAGTAAATTGATTTAGCGAAGAGACTCACTCGATTCACTCTCAAATTGGTACAGGAAACTGATTAACTGATTGTTAGCCCAGGAAAGCATAGCATCGCCAAGTGAAATAAGAAAATGGAGCAAAATATTTAGATTTTACATATTTTTGCTAATGAAAGCACCCTTTAAAAAAAGGGAGGTAATGTATTGGGGAACTTCAAGTTTACACTACTCAAGTTAAATTTACTACCTAACAAAACTTTAAGCAACAAAATTCAACGACCCTTCAATTGTACCCACATTCACAGCCTAGCAGCTTCAATTTTCTGAGCTTTTCAGCTTCTTCTTCCGCTCCTTCAGCTTGCTGATGCGAGCAGTGTTCCGTTCCTTTCCTTTCTGAAAAATAAAGGGAACAAATACATCAATGAATGGGACTTCATATTTCTAAAGTTGACATTTTGTTAAAAAGATAAATGCAGATAGCATGTGAAGGCTTGAAAAAAGAAATTTCAATTTACATATCCAATTTCTATCAAGTATAAAATCATTCTCCCACCTTGTAACAGTACCCGTCCAATAGTAAGTTTGTTTGATACAGCAGACATTTTAAGTAAAGGAAACTAGGTTCAACTACAAGTCCTACCCCACAATCAAAATTGCAAGCAGCAACAGGGAAAAAAAGAAGAAAAAAAAGAAAAGCTTAAAAGACAGAAATTCCAAAATAGCAATCTTATTATAAATGTCAAATATAGGAGAATTCAATCACAAGAACGCTAATAGGAACTTGCTGACCACCATGGCACAAGTTTTCCCACAAACCATCATGATTTAGATTAAACAAATGTATTATCTAGTAGTAAAAGCAAGATTAGAGCTAGCATGATAGACTGCAATTGATAATAATATAAAAAAATATATGCTTAGGGGCAGAGAAATTATAATTTGAAACCCACCTGAATCTTAGAATAGTTTATACTAATCCGATATAAAACTCTTTTGCTTGTGTTTTATTTATTGACCACAGTAAAATATTAGCAGAACGGAAAGATTGTCATTTCCAATGTCCAATCCCAAATTACATTTACATTCTAAGAGCACTTTGTTGATCAAAGTTGATATTTCCACAATCTTATTTTGTCATTTTGTACTGTCACCTAAAAAAATTTAATGTCTTCCAGTGTCTATCTCTTTACCATGCTCTTAAGTCATCTTAGATGTATAACTTATTTTTTCTGTCAAGTGCATCAACTTTAGTTACAAAATTTTTACTCAAGACTTGATGTTCAGCAATCACAAGCTTAGTCATCATCTTTTTACATAACGTTCCAAGTTTTACATTTTTTTCCTTATTTCCACAATGTTTTTTGTCAAGATCAATTATCTTGCTTGTGAACTTCATATTGTATTTACTGGGTTTATATTAATAATAAGAAGGTGATTCAAGCTACAATCTTCAATATCGTGATTGGTCATTGAATGACACCAAAACAATTCTTGGCTGCACCATACATGGCTACTGTATCGAGAAATAACTAGAGAAAAAACACATGATAAATCAAACTTACCTCAATAGCTTCAAGAAGGCCCCTCTTTTTACGTGACATTCCTAATTTTGACATTGTGTCAATGTCCTCAGCAATCTGTTTTGGATCAGGCACAGACTCTTCACTAGTCTTTGCAAGCTCCACGGAGCCCTGCTTGCTTTTCTTCATGACTGCACCCTGAAGTTCACTTTGTAGCTCTTCATGGTACTGCTTCTCAAGAGTCACCATCTGCCATTCAAAATGGGGTCAGTCAAAAGCCATGCTGTGCAAAAGGATATGTGCTCCTGCAGGGGGAGGGGGAGGGGGAGGGGGGTAAGAAAGAACAAAATTGGCTCTGCAAATAGCATTCACTCAGAAAAATGAGAAAACAGAAACCGGATGCGAACTTCACTTTCTTTCTAACAAAAATTTCCTGCTGTGGACATTCCTCGGGTGTAATGTGGCAAGACTTTTATGCTACCAGGTGTTGGATGTCATTGATAAATTAAATACAACTATTCTCCGCAATAATATTGACAGACACCTTTAAAAAAAAATGGTAGGGCTTTTCCTCTCTTCTCACCATCTCATATAACAAGAAAAGGAGAAGACTCAATCCTCCAATACTTCTTATATATATGGTGTAGGGGGAGGAGGTTCCTTCAAGACATAAAGTAATAAGTTGCAATTATAGGAAACATAAGATGCTTCCACACTCCAGCTGAAAAAGATCCAACACCAATTGAACCTGGAATGTAGAGTTCTAGGACACTCAAGGCAGCAGGAAATCTTTCCTACTTGATACACTATCGAAGTTGTCCACAAGGCTACTACTTCAGCTATTCAATAACCTACATACCTTTTTCTTTGTCTGCGCAGCCTCGTTAGCCTCTGCTCGACTAATATAACCTTCAACCAACAGATTTTGAGGATCATCTAAATCTTCCTTTCCTACACCAGGCATGGGAAGGACTTCATTTCTGGCAGCTGCCTGCAAGCGTTTGATAGTCTCTGCATAGTCAGGAATATAGCCTTCTGCATCGTTATCAACAAAAGGCGATAGGTGTGGGGGAGGAATCCTGTAAGCAGAGCAATCATGTCAAAAAAGACATGATTTTTATGTTAAAAGCATTGTCCAAGCATCAATCCCTTACAAATGCAATCTATAATAGAGGGATGCGTTCCATGCCAACAAATGTTGATGACTTAAATAAGTTACATTTGACATATGATAGCAATGCAATCAATATTACAAAACATAGCAACTACATGCTGGTTGACACTCCATAAAGTGCATAAGATCAAATAATAGGGAAGCGGACACACTTGAACATAGGAAAAATATTTCAGACTTTTTTCCTTGTGGTGGAGACACTTAAACAAGGGGAAAAAGAAGTGTCCCTTGTGAAATATGATAGCCACACAATCAATATTGCAGAACATAGCAACTGAATGCTACTTGTCACTCTATAATATTAGGATCAAATAATAGGGTAGTGGCCACACTTAAACAAACGGAAAAAGCATTTCAGACAGTTTTTCTAAATTTACCTTCCCACCAAATAAGCCTCAGTTGGCAATATGATCCGTGCATTAATGCAATCATAAATCCACTGTGGCTGGACATATTCCCTTGAAAGGTATTTATGACCTTGAGTTGGCCTGTCAACAATCTTAAAAAATGAAACAGCTGAAATTAGGAACTTGAAACTCATGTCCATGAAAAATTATAGTAAAGTTATATGCATGTGAATGTGGATGCTTCCAAGCATTAGCAATGTCTAGGTATGTCCATGTGCATGCGCTAGTATTTCTAAGTGTATGGCACCCTTGGTTTAGGAAAAAATAACAAACCTGATGAGAAATGCTCTGGTCAGCTTCTTTATATGGAGCAGCTTCCCCATCCCAAGAAACAACCCCGCCAAAAGCAGGAATTACAAAAAGCAATGACTCCCTAGGAACCTGAAAATAGAAACAACTGGTATGCCATGAGCACAAGACCAAGGTATCATGACAGTACCCATCCATTTGAATGAAGAAACAGTAAAAAACAGTCACACGATGAGGAAAGAATTATATAAACCTCATACATGACCAAACTACCATGATCAGGTAAATTTGTTTCTACCAAAAAATGCTCTTTTCCACGACACCCAGGATCCACAACTTTAAAAAGATGTAAATGCACGCCCATGTTTACAGCAATAGACATGCTCTGCTGATTTTTTAACATGACCTCGAACAACAGTTATACAAAATAAAAGGTGTTCGATGTAGTACATGGTTGATCTTTTAAAAAAGAAAAATAAGAACTACATTTGAGAAAAGATTTGAGTGCTCAGAAATTACACATTTTGAAATTATGACCAGACAGAGAACCTAGATTTGACCAAGGACAAACAGATTATTGAAATTATCACTATGAAGATTGTCGAATGAAGCACAAGAAAATCACAAGAATCCTAGACCACAAAAAGAAATATGTATATTCAGAAAATAGAACATTATGTAGTGATGCCCCATCAACAATAAAACATGGTATGGTAACAGCAATGGACAGTCCATCTCACCTCGCGACTCAAGAAGAACTTCATATTCTTAAAGAGCCTCTTGCACTCCTTTGTATCTTGATCATCTTCATTTTCACACTCAGCACCTTCCATCAGGTGCATCAATGCACCAGGTTCATTGGAAGGAAGTTGATGCTGAAGTTGGGCAAGCCTTAGTTCAGACTCATCACCCTGCATCTCCTTCTCCTTAGCCTCTAATTGCTCAGATGTAGAAGAACTAGCAGCTTTGGGTTCCAAGGTAGAAGTTCTGGTGTTAGAAACAATGTATCTTGACAGTGCATAGAGATCTGCAGAATCAATAGCGGCATGATATGTTAAGTGCACAAAAGAAACAGAAGCCATAGAGTATAGCATGCAAAAACCATTGCTAACAGACAAATAACACAAAATTGGCATCTCACAACCTAATATGGAAATTTGTACCTACATGAAAAGACAAGGCATACCTGATGCTAAAGCTTCCAATTTGGGATCAAGAATGGGTGGGTACTTCACATTTAATGAATGGTAGAGCCTAAAATTGACAAATCCAAGGAGAGTCTGCACCCAAATAAATAATAAGTAATCACAGAAGAAGGATGCAACTAAAAAAAACAAAGCTAACCACAAAATAGTACTAAGTTAAATCATCAGAGCTAATTGCCATGGGTTGAGGCATCAAAGGTTTATCGACAATGGAATTTAGCATGATTCTTATGCCCAGCTTAGTGGGCACCATACAGCCATCTGAACAGGGATATACGTAGACAATGTTTTCATTAATTTCACAAGCTGAGCCATGAACATGTGACTTTAGTTAGCCAACTCTTTTACCTTTCTTGCTGTATGAAATAACCATGTCAAAAGCAAATGGATCCTTGTCCGCACAGGGTTTTAATAAATGTTGTTTTTGTTTCAATAAGCTTAGTTAATGTCATATTAATCCTCCTATTTATATGGTCTGAAGTTAGCAAAAAAAGGATACCAATGGCAAAACAATCAAGGAGAAAATTATGACAGAAATTAGTGAAACCCTGCATTCATAAACGTCTCACCTCATAAAACTCCAAAAAGGTTAACATAACACTGAAGTTGACATCATCTGGCAAAACTTGTTGCATTGCATGAGGAGTTAACCAAGTGATCTTTTGACCCTCAATCTCAGCCTACAGAGTTTACAAGAGCAAGTGGTAAGGAGGACATGATGCACAATCACAGATTCATCAAAACATCAAATGAATCTTGTATACCTGATAATATATGCCCTTTACGGAAATGAAAACCTTCCTCAATTTATAAGTACGACAAACATATGCTTGCCATTCATGACTCAATCTAGCGAAAAAAGAAGATTGAAAATCAGATTGAAACATGCACGAACTGTGAACACAATTAATGGGTATCCAAGTATATACTCCAACATCTGAAACCTAAGTTTTTTTTTAAAAGAAGCAAATATTACCTCCTACAATTATGTATGAGCTCCACATCAATTTTTGCCCTCTCTACGGCAGGTAATGCTGCAAAAAGATGCACCATGGTCAAACAATCATCCAAGTCTCTGAGCGCATCAACAAACTTAGGATACCTGCAACCAAAAGCACAAACCCATCAAAAAAAAATAAAGGAAAAACATTTAGCAGCCAGGATGCAATCATGCAGAGCTCACGAACCTTTCTCGAACAAGCTTGTCTAGCTTGTAAGTGGGTTCCCGAGTTCGAAGAAGAGTGGCAAGATCAGCGTTCTTCTTGGCCTCCGCTTTCTTTATCTTCTTCTGGTAAGCCCTTATATCTCTAAACTTATCGAGTAACGGCTCGTGTTGAAGGAAGGCAACATCCTTGACATGATAATAAGTATGATTATTTCCTTTGAACTTCTTCTTTGGCTCTCGAGGGAATATCCCTTTTAGAATACTTAGTCTCCTACAGTTTTTTTTTTCAAATCAAACCTTACTTTAATTTTACAAACAAAATTTATTACATGTGATATTTATTGAAAACAAAAGGAAGCATACAGATATTTACCGGAAAAAACCTAGCGTAACTTGGAGCTGCTTGATAGCTTGAGACCTGGTAATGTATCTGGCAGCGTTGCCTTCCTTCTTCTTACCCTGCAATGGAAAAGAGGTGAAGTTAATATAGGTAGATTGCTAATTGTCAAGATTAGGGAGTTAAGTACGAACCGCAGGTCTGTAATGCTTTTTCCTTGGAACCATGGAGGAATGCTTTTTCCTTGCAGCCATGGTTTTGCAGCCAGACAAAGCTTTGAGCTTGGCGGAGGCGAGGAGGAGGCTGCTGATGCTAGGGTTTAGGTGTGTAAATGAAAAAGAAAGTCTTGTCTAGGGTTTAATCGACTTGGGGTCTTGTGAGGTAGTGTGAGGTGGGCCGGCTTAGCTGTAGTTTTAGACCCACTCCATTAATTTTATTATCAAGTCTCTTTAATCAATTTTTATCCGAATTTAAATAAATTATAATTAACTCCGACATATATTGAATTATTTATCCCAAATCAATCAAAACTATTAAAAGATTAGGTCTTGTTTATGTGCTTGATTTTAGTTTTAGTATTATATGAAATTATTTTTATATTATTCTATCTTTGTCCTAATTTGTTAATCATGCTATAGTTAACAAGAAATTTAAAAAACTTAATTAGTCTTTCTAGAGTGTTAAAAAATATCATACATATATTTACAAAAAAAAAAGTATTTATATTATAAATAATTATAAGTCTAATAAAACATCCTTGATAAATATGGATAAACTAAATGAATATTAATAATCCAATGAATAAATAATTCTACATCTAATAAAAAAGTATTTATATTATAAATAATTCTAAGTCTAATAAAATATCCTTGATAAATATGTATAAACTTAATGAATAATAATAATCCAATGAACTCAAATTTAAATAAAACCCTTATATCTCTAAAAAGACCAGATAATATCTAAAAAATAAGTAAAAAAATAACTCAGCTAATTAAAATAAAACTAAAGTTATTTTTATATTTTGTTGATTTAATTAAATTCCTACTTCATATTTATAGTTCTCTCTTATTTTAGTGACTTAGAAGTGTGTGTGTGTGTGTAAACTATATATATAAACTATCAATATGTAATTCTCAATATAAATAAAATTACATTAAATCTCTTTCTAACTCCAATTATGATAAAAACGACAATGAAAGGTCAAAATTGATAAATCTAAATCTTTTTATTCCATTTTTTTCTGTAATGCTTGTATGTCAGCTTATAAGGCCTTATTGAACATAATTAAATTAATCAAGTTTTGCAATTTCTTATTTGATATCTCCTTCAAAATACACCTTAACTCATGTCTTTGAAGAAATTCTTTAAAAATCTCATTAAACCTCTTATCCATAAGTCTTGTCATTAAATCAGTTGGAACCTTTTAATGGAATTCTTGGTATTGCTTAGATCACATTAGTGTTAAGTCTCAATGATAAAAAAAAATTATATATCTATGTTTTACATAACATAAAAAGGCATGATTTAGGAAAATCTAAATAAAATTTATAGGGAAAACTTATAAGTTCTAAATAGCAACACCATCAAATGCTAAATTACATGCTCCTAACATTTATAACTTGTGCAATATTTCAAGTTAAACTTTTTCAAAATTATTGCTTTAGAATTTAACTATTCAATTTGATTAAACCAACCCAAACCATATACCTAGATGATAAAAATATCATATATCTATTTTATGTTTGTAAGGAAACTAAATAGCAACTCTTTAAATTTGCTATCATTATTATTGATCTTGGATAGTACGATTACTTTATTAAAAAATATTATATATATAAACTATTATTTGATATTTTTTATAAGTATGACATCAAATTATTTAATTTGAACACAATCGTGAGGGCTTAAAAATATTTAAAAATAAAAAGATGTAATGATGTTGATTACACCTAGTTGATTGGGCATTTAAAGATCTAGGTTTAAATGAATAAGTAAGTCATTTAATATTTTTAGTAACATTTGAAAATTATTATTTCCTACTTATTTCTATGATAAAAATGATGGAAGTTGCAACCCGTTAAAGGGTGAGTTATGGTTTTGATGTTTTTTTTTATATTTTTGTGCACCAAGTAAAGTGTAACATAGTATTTTTAATAAAACAATCACTTATATGAGTGAGAAATGTGGTTGTTTATTTGAGATTTTTCTTAAAAAAAAAAAAAGAAGCTTAATTTTTTAAAACACTTATGCAATTTAAAATAAACACAGTCGTGAGAACCAAAATAAATCTCTTTGTAGAGAGCTATATGAGTACTATTTGTTTTTCTTACTTGCATAAAAGGCTGAAAAAGTTTACGACATCTTGTTAACTAATTAGCCGAGTAAATATCTAAATCAATATCTCTCTACAAAATTTTAAGCTTTTTTAAAAACCTAGTCAAAAAAATTTCATTTATATTAGTGATTGTTCAACTTTAAAAAAAAAACATAGTTAGCAAGAACATTGAGTCCAAATCCAAAATGATTATTTTCAAGTTAAAACTTTATTGAATTTTATCTCTAACATGAGCTCATAAAACAACTCTTTTATGAGAAAGTTTTTGACAACTCTTTTTCTTCGGTTGAGAAAGTTTTCAGGAGATTCCAGGTGTTGTTCTTCACGGTTTTCCACTTTCATGATAAAAACTATTTCTCTATCAATGTGGGCTGATTGGGTGTCTTTTTTGGGGGAGATTTGGCTCTTTTCTTCCTGGTTTGACGTCGGCTGAGGATTTCTTTCAGTTTGGTTTTCTTTCAGTTTGGCTTGAGGAGTTCCCTTTGATGTTGTTTGTTTGTTTTGGTTTATCCTAGCCTCTCCCTATGTAGTTGGGTTGTGGGCAGGATCTTTGTTTTTATGATTTTTGGGCTTCGAGAGCATGTTCCCTTGTAAGCCTTTTTGTATATTCTTCTTTTTTGTTCCCCGCTGATCTTTTCAGCTTGTTTCATTCTTTGATGTATAAAATCTTACATTTGATCAAAAAAAAAATGTAGTTGTTTATTTGAGATTTTTTTTTAAAAAAAAAGCTTAATTCTTTAAAACACTTATGGAATTTAAAGTTGTTTATGGCTAAAATGAACACAGTTGTGAGAACCATAAGAAATCTCTTGGTAGAGAGCTATATGAGTACTATTTGTTGAAAATTACTATTTGTTTTTTTTTACTTGCACAAAAGGTCTGAAAAAGTTCCACGACATCATGTTAACTAATTAGCCGAGTAAATATCTAAATCAATATCTCTCTACAAAATTTTAAGCTTTTTTTAAAAAACCTAGTCAAAAAAAATTTCATTTATATTAGTGATTGTTCAACTTTAAAAAAAAAAACATAGTTAGCAAGAACATTGAGTCCAAATCCAAAATGATTATTTTCAAGTTAAAACTTTATTGAATTTTATCTCTAACATGAGCTCATAAAACAACTCTTTTATGAGAAAGTTTTTGACAACTCTTTTTCTTCGGTTGAGAAAGTTTTCAGGAGATTCCAGGTGTTGTTCTTCACGGTTTTCCACTTTCATGATAAAAACTATTTCTCTATCAATGTGGGCTGATTGGGTGTCTTTTTTGGGGGAGATTTGGCTCTTTTCTTCCTGGTTTGACGTCGGCTGAGGATTTCTTTCAGTTTGGTTTTCTTTCAGTTTGGCTTGAGGAGTTCCCTTTGATGTTGTTTGTTTGTTTTGGTTTATCCTAGCCTCTCCCTATGTAGTTGGGTTGTGGGCAGGATCTTTGTTTTTATGATTTTTGGGCTTCGAGAGCATGTTCCCTTGTAAGCCTTTTTGTATATTCTTCTTTTTTGTTCCCCGCTGATCTTTTCAGCTTGTTTCATTCTTTGATGTATAAAATCTTACATTTGATCAAAAAAAAAATGTAGTTGTTTATTTGAGATTTTTTTTTAAAAAAAAAGCTTAATTCTTTAAAACACTTATGGAATTTAAAGTTGTTTATGGCTAAAATGAACACAGTTGTGAGAACCATAAGAAATCTCTTGGTAGAGAGCTATATGAGTACTATTTGTTGAAAATTACTATTTGTTTTTTTTACTTGCACAAAAGGCTGAAAAAGTTCCACGACATCATGTTAACTAATTAGCCGAGTAAATATCTAAATCAATATCTCTCTACAAAATTTTAAGCTTTTTTAAAAACCTAGTCAAAAAAATTTCATTTATATTAGTGATTGTTCAACTTTAAAAAAAAAAACATAGTTAGCAAGAACATTGAGTCCAAATCCAAAATGATTATTTTCAAGTTAAAACTTTATTGAATTTTATCTCTAACATGAGCTCATAAAACAACTCTTTTATGAGAAAGTTTTTGACAACTCTTTTTCTTCGGTTGAGAAAGTTTTCAGGAGATTCCAGGTGTTGTTCTTCACGGTTTTCCACTTTCATGATAAAAACTATTTCTCTATCAATGTGGGCTGATTGGGTGTCTTTTTTGGGGGAGATTTGGCTCTTTTCTTCCTGGTTTGACGTCGGCTGAGGATTTCTTTCAGTTTGGTTTTCTTTCAGTTTGGCTTGAGGAGTTCCCTTTGATGTTGTTTGTTTGTTTTGGTTTATCCTAGCCTCTCCCTATGTAGTTGGGTTGTGGGCAGGATCTTTGTTTTTATGATTTTTGGGCTTCGAGAGCATGTTCCCTTGTAAGCCTTTTTGTATATTCTTCTTTTTTGTTCCCCGCTGATCTTTTCAGCTTGTTTCATTCTTTGATGTATAAAATCTTACATTTGATCAAAAAAAAAATGTAGTTGTTTATTTGAGATTTTTTTTTAAAAAAAAAGCTTAATTCTTTAAAACACTTATGGAATTTAAAGTTGTTTATGGCTAAAATGAACACAGTTGTGAGAACCATAAGAAATCTCTTGGTAGAGAGCTATATGAGTACTATTTGTTTTTTTTTTTTTTTTTTGAAAATTACTATTTGTTTTTTTTACTTGCACAAAAGGCTGAAAAAGTTCCACGACATCATGTTAACTAATTAGCCGAGTAAATATCTAAATCAATATCTCTCTACAAAATTTTAAGCTTTTTTAAAAACCTAGTCAAAAAAATTTCATTTATATTAGTGATTGTTCAACTTTAAAAAAAAAAACATAGTTAGCAAGAACATTGAGTCCAAATCCAAAATGATTATTTTCAAGTTAAAACTTTATTGAATTTTATCTCTAACATGAGCTCATAAAACAACTCTTTTATGAGAAAGTTTTTGACAACTCTTTTTCTTCGGTTGAGAAAGTTTTCGGGGAGATTCCAGTGTGTCGTTTCTTCACGGTTTTCCACTTTCATGATAAAAAACTATTTCTCTATCAATGTGGGCTGATTGGGTGTCTTTTTTGGGGGAGATTTGGCTCTTTTCTTCCTGGTTTGACGTCGGCTGAGGATTTCTTTCAGTTTGGTTTTCTTTCAGTTTGGCTTGAGGAGTTCCCTTTGATGTTGTTTGTTTGTTTTGGTTTATCCTAGCCTCTCCCTATGTAGTTGGGTTGTGGGCAGGATCTTTGTTTTTATGATTTTTGGGCTTCGAGAGCATGTTCCCTTGTAAGCCTTTTTGTATATTCTTCTTTTTTGTTCCCCGCTGATCTTTTCAGCTTGTTTCATTCTTTGATGTATAAAATCTTACATTTGATCAAAAAAAAAATGTAGTTGTTTATTTGAGATTTTTTTTTAAAAAAAAAGCTTAATTCTTTAAAACACTTATGGAATTTAAAGTTGTTTATGGCTAAAATGAACACAGCTTGTGAGAACCATAAGAAATCTCTTGGTAGAGAGCTATATGAGTACTATTTGTTGAAAATTACTATTTGTTTTTTTTTACTTGCACAAAAGGGTCTGAAAAAAGTTCCACGACATCATGTTAACTAATTAGCCGAGTAAATATCTAAATCAATATCTCTCTACAAAATTTTAAGCTTTTTTAAAAAACCTAGTCAAAAAAAATTTCATTTATATTAGTGATTGTTCAACTTTAAAAAAAAAAACATAGTTAGCAAGAACATTGAGTCCAAATCCAAAATGATTATTTTCAAGTTAAAACTTTATTGAATTTTATCTCTAACATGAGCTCATAAAACAACTCTTTTATGAGAAAGTTTTTGACAACTCTTTTTCTTCGGTTGAGAAAGTTTTTGACAACTCTTTTTCTTCGGTTGAGAAAGTTTTCAGGAGATTCCAGGTGCTGTTCTTCACGGTTTTCCACTTTCATGATAAAAACTATTTCTCTATCAATGTGGGCTGATTGGGTGTCTTTTTTGGGGGAGATTTGGCTCTTTTCTTCCTGGTTTGACGTCGGCTGAGGATTTCTTTCAGTTTGGTTTTCTTTCAGTTTGGCTTGAGGAGTTCCCTTTGATGTTGTTTGTTTGTTTTGGTTTATCCTAGCCTCTCCCTATGTAGTTGGGTTGTAGGGCGGGATCTTTGTTTTTATGATTTTTGGGCTTCGAGAGCATGTTCCCTTGTAAGCCTTTTTTGTATATTCTTCTTTTTTTGTTCCCCGTCGATCTTTTTCAGCTTGTTTCATTCTTTGATGTATAAAATCTTACATTTGATCAAAAAAAAAATGTAGTTGTTTATTTGAGATTTTTTTTTTAAAAAAAAGCTTAATTCTTTAAAACACTTATGGAATTTAAAGTTGTTTATGGCTAAAATGAACACAGTTGTGAGAACCATAAGAAATCTCTTGGTAGAGAGCTATATGAGTACTATTTGTTTTTTTTTGAAAATTACTATTTGTTTTTTTTACTTGCACAAAAGGCTGAAAAAGTTCCACGACATCATGTTAACTAATTAGCCGAGTAAATATCTAAATCAATATCTCTCTACAAAATTTTAAGCTTTTTTAAAAACCTAGTCAAAAAAATTTCATTTATAGTAGTGATTGTTTAACTTTAAAAAAAAACATAGTTAGCAAGAACATTGAGTCCAAATTCAAAATGATTATTTTCAAGTTAAAACTTTATTGAATTTTATCTCTAACATGAGCTCATAAAACATATTTGGAAGAAAAGATACATAAAATCATGTTTTTTTATGTGAAACAATCAACTAGTTCATACAACAATTAGTCTACTGGTCGAGCAAAACAATTACGAGTGATGTCATATAAATTTTCACTTTGAAGAATAACAATATTTAATATAAATATTGTGTTTTTATAACATGATAGTATAAAAATATATCATTCACTAAAATGTTTTATTCTGCCTATTTTCTTTAAGCAATTGTGCTATTTTTTTCTTTCTAAAATTCTTTTTCCTGGCTAACTTACAACCTTATCTCTTCAAGGTATGACCGTAGATGGTTTTTGCAATCATCATGAAAGCATTAGATCTCGCCAACATATCACTTGTTGCACAAATTGGATTTGCACATTGACATTGTACTTTGTGCTTGCAATTGAACTAATAAAGAATTTTTATTTCTTATCATTGTATAATTCTTTAATATATTTTGGGTTTAAAACAAGGTTGTCAATGCCATTTCGTTTTGGTCGGAATGGCCAAAACGTTCCGTGCCATTAAAAAAACCGAGACAAAACGACGTTGTTTTTGTCTCTGTTTTAATTCCAGCCCGTTCCGAAAATACCGGCCAAAACGTCTCAGTACCGTTCCGGGTGTGCTGTTCCGGGCTTAAAATCCTCCTTATATTGATTACCTTGTGATTGTGTTTCTAATGTTGAGATTATGTTTGTTTGACTTTGTGTTTATATTGTATAATTTAAAGTTAATTTATCTTGAATTTTAATAATGCTTGTTAAATTAATATTTTAATTTTTTTTTCATATATATATATATAATTAATTATTTATGAATAGTACAACCCCGAAACGGCACGCCAAAATGCTCCGAAACCGAAACGTTCGTATCAATAAAAAAACCGAAATGACAACTAGAACGGTATTAACAATCTTGATTTAAAATATTGTAAGTTATAATACTTTGCTTGATTAATGACGTAAGCAATTTCTTCTCCCTCCCTCACTTGAATGCATGTATGATGATAAAGGTGATATTGAAATTCACTTTGTTTTTTTTAATTTTTTTTTAAATATATTAAAATAAATTTTTATTTTTTTAAATTATTTTTAATATTAGTATATTAAAATAATATAAAAATTAATTTAAAATAAAAAACAAATATTTGTTTTTCAAAAACGTGTTTAATATAGCACCAAATGAGAGAACATATAAAAGTAATAAATAAATAAATAAAATTAGGGAGGTAAAATCGTAAAATGTCGACAGCACATTGTACTCTCTTGTTTAGTATTTTTGCTGTCGTGAAGTGCCTGAAACACACCATTCTTCTTCCCTCGATAACTTGAACCCAACAAATCTCTCCCAACCCCAAAAAATGAGAACCTGCAGAACACTTATCACCACCTCTGTTACCTCCCTCCCCAAACCCTTAAAACCCTTCTCTCCATTCTCCAAAACCCTAAACCTAACCCGCACTCCCTCTGTATCCTTCAAACCCTGCATACAACACGCCAGACCTCACTCTTCAACAGCAACCCAATCAGCAGTCTCATCAGAGCCCCCATGCGACACATCCACCTCTAACGACACCGTAGAACTCCTTCTCACCAACCGGGACGACGTTTTAGGACTAATGAAAATGGAAAGAAGAATAACAAAAACCCACAACGACACTGTCTTGGGTTCTCATTGGTTTCCCTATTTTGACAGGTTCAAATGTGGAAGTGTGGATTTGAGTAGCAGTGAGGTTTTGCAAGCGGTGGGGCCGTATATGATGGAAGAGAGAAGAGAGAGGATTAGGAATACGGTTCAAAATAGGACTTATTCCCTTTGTTTGGTTGTTGAAGGATTGACTGATTTCGGAAACGTTTCGGCTGTGTTTCGGTCTGCTGATGCTTTGGGGTTTCAGTCTGTTCATGTTATTTCTTGTGATAGCTCCAAAAGGTGCTGCTTCGATTCTTTTTGAGGTGAAAAAAAGGTGTATTTTATTTTATTTTATGGTTTCTGTCAATGAGATAATATTGTTCTATTAATGTTGTTTGTATTGGTGGTGGTACAGGTATAGACAGAATAGGCATGTGAGCATGGGAGCAGAGAAATGGTTGGATATTGAATTATGGGATTCTGCTAAAGACTGTTTTCAAGTTTTAAAATCACGTGGTTATCGGATTGCTACCACTCATGTTGGAATCGATGCGGTAATGAATCTTTACTTGTTCCTTGTTTTGATTTTTTTATCATGGAAAATGGTAATTGGCATTGCTGTTTAACTGTGATTGTAGCTAGTAGTTTAAACTGTGGAGTGTCTTTGGTATTTTGATGCGGAATTGTTCTAGCTGTGGATACATGTATGACTGCTTCAGTGCTGTTTAGGTATCTATTTATGACATGGATTGGTCATGCCCAACTGCAATAGTTGTTGGAAATGAAAATAGGTAATTTACTTTCTCTTCCTTTATCATTTTATCACAAAGTTGATGCTGGAGGTTTTTTTTTGGGCGGGGGGCTATGTTTCCATTAGTTTTATTATGCTGATTAGTGTTGATATTTGAAAAAAGTTTTCTTTGGACCTCAGATTGTTGCACTTTGAATGCTGACTGGCTAAATTGTTGCAATAGATTAAAGGAAGAACAATAAAAGAAAACTACATTATTCTTGCTTGCTCTTAGAAACCCCTTGTGAAGCTCTCTTTTGTTAGATTCTATCTGTAGCTGGTGATTAATTGCTACATTAAGCTTTTTGATATCTAGAGTAAAGATGTAGATGTAGACTGCGTTCTAACTAGTCGGTTGAGTCACTACTAAAGATGTAGATGTAGACTGCATTCTTTTTCGGCTTTGTATTACCAAAAGAAATCTAGAACATTTTAGTCCCTGTAAACTTTAGTAATGATGGTTGAGTCACTACTTGTAGGGGAATTAGTGATGAGGCTCTGGAACTGTCAGATTTGCATTGCAGTATTCCTATGAAAGGCATGGTAGACTCTTTCAATGTTTCAGTTGCTGCAGGCATCCTCATGCACCATGCTGTTTGTGACAGAACTTCGAGCCTGGTAATAAATACTGATTTACATTTGTGGCACAGGAATCAAGGACCATTTTTTGTTTAGTATTCTTGATTTTGTTATGTTCATTTTGTTTACTGACTCGGATTGTTTTTTAAGATTTAAATTGATAAGCTAAACCTATGTTTCCTATAGTTAGCCTTTGTCTAAAGTTCACAGCCCGGTCTATTTTTCATCTGGACAGAAACCATAATTTTGCACCAAAAATTTGCAGGGCTCTCATGGTGATTTGACCCCAGAAGAAACACAGATCCTGCTTGCCGAGTTTTCACTTCGTCATAGCAAGAGTATGATAAGCATTGCCCATGACTATGCTAAGCGAAAGGCAGCCACTCCCAAGCCAAAGCTATGACAAATGACAAATATTTAATGTGTGATTATCCTGTGGTTGGATGTCTGCAAATGGACTTTGGAATTTCTATAGAAGTTACTGCAGGAGTTACAGACATTATCACCTTGCTGTTCTAAGACAAACCAGAGAAGGCTGTCGTTGATTGCAATTAAAGGATTTCTTTTGGTGCACTGGAGGACACTCCAGCAAGAACATCAATGAATGCTTCATAGGAGAACGCTAAACATGATGATCAGCTGGTGACTAGGCATCAGTCGAGCCAATGATTAACTTGGGCTTGCAATGCCAATTTGTTCTACTGTATTTCTTTAAGCAAGAAGATACTTCATTGTTAATGGTCTTTGCATCAACTTTTCATAATCTGAATGTTGTTTTGCTTATGAAGGGAAGAGATTAGTAGTTTACTCTTCTGCTCTACTTCAAATTTCAGTTCTGGCAACTTGGTTCTGGGGGGCAAGCTGTTCATGAGCCTAGCCAAATGACCACAGCTCGGTTTCGGCAATGTACTGAAGCAAAGCCCATTTGCATCAAGTAGCTGGCAGAATCTGCCTGGAGCTACTGGGAAACCTCCGAAAGGAGAGATGATTCTTTCTAGTTGCTCGAGAGATTGTGGTTCGTACCTTATTTATACAAGAAATGTTCATATTTCCAACTTGACGGTTGATGGTGATCGAAATGCCAACCAGAAGAATCTGCAATCGCCAAAAAGTGGCACGAAAAATTTTAATTAGGGTAATTAATCTAAAGTTCTACCTCTATATTTAAAAGATAAAAAAATAATTATTTGGATTAAAAATTTCATCACTGAACTAAGAACTAAAGTGATTTCTAACATTGTTGATCAAGTGGACTTGTACTGTAATAATGATAGAGTAATTGCACAAGAAAAGAAATCAGGGTCTTATCAATACTCCAAAAATTTACTTAAGACAATATCATTTGATTAAAGAATCATAAAAAAGAAAACATGTAAAGATAGAGTGAGTATCTAATAAAAAGAATCTTGTAGATCCTCTTATTGTGAATAGAATGATATGATATTTGATTGGTAAATGATTGAGTTTAATGCAAGTACAAAAATTAGTATATATACCTTGTAATCAATTGGTTGGTTATACCTGACATGGACTTTGTTAATGTAAACATATTTAGTTATTAATAAAATCTTATTTATCTTTAATATTCATCAAATATTTGATTAATACATTTAGAATAAAAATAAAATCCTATGAATAAAAAAAAAGTTATATAAAAGAAATTATAAAGTTGTTATAATTATAGGATTTCTATTAAATCAAAATATTATTTTCAAATGTTCCTAGTTAATGTTATATTAAGATTGAATATTAATTAGACTTGTTAAGACATACATATTATGTTCTTTTATTTATGAAAGAAAGCAATTGTTTTTATAAACTTAGGGATATGAGAGATACTTAGAGCTAATATATAGGTGTTCATTAGATAAAATATGATGATCACATGAGAATTTCATATAAAGAGATTGCATGTGTCTATGATAGGCTCACGTGACAATTATGTTGTGTGATTTTTAGATCTGAGATCACTAAGTTATTTGGTATAGAAAATATTATATATTTTTTTTTCTTGTTAAATGTTATCCTAATTAAAAAATAACAAATTGACAAATATTGGGTATAATATAAATTATATAAATGTATTTAAGTAATTCATAGAGGATTCATCACCATAGATAAATTTAAAAAAAATATATTTTTTTTGTCAAAAAGTATTGATTGTTAGTTCTTATATAAGGTAGGATGAAATTTAAAAATAATTTTAATCTTATTTAAATAATCAAAGACTATTTTGTTAAGAACAAACATGGTTTGATAGAGTAGACACACTCCATGTTATAATATGTAAATCAAAACATTATTGATGAAAGATATTAATTATATTGACAATCTAGTCAATGAAAAGTTAAATCTATCCACTTATTATGATTTTTCTAATAATCTAGGATCATAAGAGGTTGTTTGAGATTGTACTTGGTATTCAAATATAAATTAATTAGTTGTTGAATTGATATAAATTTAATTATCTAATTTATTTATGATTATATTTATATTTGAGTTAATTTATTAGAGAACCAAATGGGTCACACACATAAGAGCCTTTGGTCAGGAATTAAAATGGAATTATTTATCAAGTATGATTTGATTGCAAATAAGTCTTATAAATTAAAGGTTGAAATGTAATTTATGGCATTGTAGAATTACAATTCTAGAGTTAGAAAAATCAAATAGGGACTTGATTTAATAAATTTATAAAATTATTCTGAAAAAATATATAAGATGTTTGTTTTCATGGTGCGCTTTGATACAAAAATGTTTTTTTTTTAAATTATTAATTAATTCACATATATTATAATTTTGCATATATCACTCTCCCAAAAACTCTAATTAAAAAAAAACTATAATCTATAGTTTTTATTAAACCATAAAATTTATGTAAATACCAAACATTACCTATAATATAAAAGGCATGGGCAAAACACTGTAGTAATCCACAGTGTTTTGCCCACGCCATTACAAAAGATAAACATGTATATATATATATATATATATATATATATATATATATATATATATATATATATATATATATAGCCATAACGGAAGGAAGGAAATGATATATGTATACACACACGTAAAGGCATAGCACAAGGAAATGATCATTTCCTTCATATATATCTGTTATGCCATTATATATATATATAATTCTTGGTTTTTTTTGTATTGATTCTTTTGGTTTTCTTGGACAATATTTATTTTTTGTCCATATTTATATATTTAAATTTTGTTTTATTTTTTATCATTTTATTTTTTGTCAGGATTTTATTTTTATTACTTTCCTTTCTGAAATTTTAATTTATATTGGTTACACTGTATTTTATTTTTAAAAATTCCTTTATTGTTTTTCTGTCCCAAGATTTTGATTTATTGTAGTTTTGTCATTCAATTGAAATTAATTATATATATTATTTTTTTAGTTTGACACTTATTTTTTTAATTTTTTATTTAGTATTGATTCTTTTCTTTTCTATTTTTTTTTATCTTTCTTGGACAATGTTTATTTTTTGTTCATATTCATTCATTTAAACTTTTGGTTTTTATTTTGAATTTTTGTCATTTTATTTTTTATTGGGATTTTATTTTTATTCAGTTCAATTCTAAAATTTTAATTTATGTTCGTGATCATTTTAAAATTAATATTGCTATATTGTTTTTTTGTTTTCTATTATTTTTATCTAATTTTCATATTAAATGATTTTATGATTTTATTGTTTGCACAATAATAGTGATTGTTTTAATGATTTTTTTTTTATTTTTTTGACAAAATATTTTTTTTAATTATTCGGGTCAATTTAATAATTTTAACTGTTATAGTAATGATAATAACAATATTGTGGGGATGAATTTTCAATTTATATGTTTTTTCTTTTTGGAGATAGAAAATTAACTACTTATTTTTGTTATTTCATTAATACAGGTTCTTTCATAATTTATATTTTATTTATTGTGTTTAATTTAAATTGAATTATAGAATAAATTAATCTTAATACAATGTATTCAATAATTCAGATATCTGAATCTTCTTGCTTTTTTTTTATAATGATAATTTTATACTAGTTATTTCATTAAAACCTATTAAACGAAAAAAATTATATCCATTTAAAATTCATATATTTTATAGAAAATTTGTACTTCACAAGATTTTTACACTGATTTATTATTTTATCCAAATTTATATTATAATATATAATATATTTTTTATGATAAAAAATATGATACCGACCGTAACGCATGTGCTAGCTAGTTCACTTATACATGTGATCACAAGTAACGGGATGGTGGAAAAAGAAAAAGAAACAAAACCCTGGACGGCTTTGACTTGATTAAAAAACTACAGCGAACATCTGGTCACGTCTGTTCGAGCCTCCTTCTATCCTCTGCTGTTGCTTCACCCTGAGGCTGAAACACCTTTTTAGCAACAAAAAAGTACAAACAATACACATAGAAAATCAGAAAAGAGTGAGAGATATTACTGAATCTGTGTTCATTGTTTGTAGGAACTGAAGGGCAAAAAAAATAAAAAAATGGCAATGTCTGGATATCTTTTTAGGTTCTCTACAAATGCAGCATTAATGAGTTCTGATAAAACAATGGAACAGTAGAGAAGGAATGTAGCAGCCTCAAAACCTTAGGGTCTGCCGTGACATTTCATTAGGGTTTTATAACCTTAGTCAGTATACAATTTGATCCCATAATAAATGCTAAATATCTAATTACATGCCTAAGGTTATTCACATTCCATAATAGGAAATATTACAATCTTAATATATTCCATAATACCCCCCCTCAAGTTGGAGCATGAAGGTCCCGGATGCCCAACTTGCGCAATAAAAATTCATATTGTTGCTTTCCCAAGGCTTTTTGTGAATATATCGGCAAGTCAGTAAAGATGACGTAACAAATTTAGTCGTAATACTCCCAAACCACAATGGCATCACGTATGAAGTGACAATCAACCTCAATATGCTTAGTGCGCTCATGAAACACGGGATTCTCGCGACATATGAAGAGCCGATTGACTATCACAATGAAGAGACATAGGGGTCGGATGAGACACGCCAAGACTTTCAAGTAAAGCTTTAAGCCAAGTCAATTCGCAGTCGTCATGGCCATAGATCGGTATTCCGCTCGGCGGAGGAGCGAGAGACAATGTGTTGTTTCTTGGTTTTCCAGACACCGGGGAATCACCAAGAAACACTATCCAGCCCAAGTAAGTGATCGCCGAGTAAGAGGGCAACCGGCCCAATCGGCATCACACCACCCTGTAGCCGCGGATCACTTTCACTACTAAGAAATACGCCTTGACCCGGATTACCCTTAAGGTACCTGACTACCCGCAAAGCAGCCTTCCCAGTGTTCCTCCCGTGGACACTCGCATAAACCGGGATAAAATATGCACACTCGTATGAGAGTTCGGGTCGAGTGAAGCAAAGATAAATCAATCGTCCTACCAAGCGACGATATTTTTCCGGATCGGTCAATGCTCGTATCGGTGGACAAAGCAAGACGATGATTTTGTTCTAAAGGAACAGCTGCTGGGTCGAGCCCCCTAGCAACCCGGCTTCGAAATGATGTCAAGTGCATACTTGCGTTGACAAAGTACAAACCCAGCAGGATTGCGCGCCACTTCAATTCCCAAAAAATATTTTAGGCAACCAAGATCTTTCATGTGAAAACAAGCACAAAGATAGTCTTTGAAAGTCCTGGATATCACCCGGACGATTGCCGACGAATGATGAGATCATCAACATACACAAGAACACCGAGGTGTACTTCCCCTCGCAGATATGTGAATAATGAATAGTCTGAATAAGATCGCTGGAAACCATAACTCGTCAAGGCTTGTGAAAGTTTGGCAAACCCAAAGACCGAGGAGCCCTGTTTCAACCCATAAAGTGACTTTCGAAGTTTGCAACCGCCCCAGCTTGTCCCTAACGCGAAAGCCAGCGGAAATTTCATGTAAACTTCCTCCCGAAGATCACCATGCAAAAATGCATTATGAACATCCATCCGATGCACCGCCCATTCTTCGTCGCGGCCACCGCAAGAAATACCCGTGACTGGTAACCATTTTTTGCGACAAAGCGCAAAAGTGTCCGTGTAATCAAGACCTTCACCGATGATTGCCCAGAATGACTAGACGAGCCTTCAATCGCTCAATAGTACCATCAGAATTATATTTGATCTTGTACACCCACTTGCATCCCAAAGCTTTCTTCCCCGCTGGGAGACTCTGAACAACCCAGGTCTCATTATTTTCAAGTGCGGAAATTTCACGCTGCATGGCATCTCTCCAACCGTCGTGTCTTACCGCCTCCGAATATGACATGGGTTCCCGCTCAGCTGTGATGGCTGCAAGGAAATTTCTATGGCGCACAGAAAATTTGTCACAATTCACATAATGTGCTAAAGGATAGGGTGTACCTGAAGGATGCAGTGGGACGGGTGGTGAGAGAGATGGACTCTTTTGAATAGTGTTGGTGACATAATCATGTAGTCGGATGGAGGGATACCGCTGACGATGTCCTCTTCCCATATCAGAATAAGTGGCAGATGTTTCCAAGCGGTCGACCGGTTCACCAGGATAAGTGGCAGATGTTTCCAAGCGGTCGACCGGTGAAGTGTTGTCTTCCAAGTGGTCGACCGGTTCACCCCTTTCATTGGAAGATATATCCTCAGGTATAAGATCATGGACCTCGTCAGAAGTAGCGAGGACCATATCAGTAGTGAGAGGCCCATCAGCAGTTTGAGCAAAGGGAAAGACATCTTCTGAGAACACGACATCCCGGGAGACAAAAAAATCCTGTCTTTCCAAATCATATAGGCGCCATCCCTTCTTCCCATAGGGATAACCAACAAAAATACACCGACGACTTCTACTGGCCATTTTATCCCCCGTTTTCTCATGCGCATAACACAAAGAACCCAAAACTCGCAAATGATTATAGGATGGTTCCTCCCCATGTAAGACGTGATATGGTGTTTTTCCATCCAATACCGACGAGGGGGTCCTATTGATCAAGTACCCAGCAGTCAATACACACTCTCCCCAAAATTTAATTGGAAGAGAACCTTGAAATCGCAGAGCGCGAGCTACATTCAAAATATGTTGATGTTTTCTCTCCACACGCCCATTTTGCTGTGGAGTGCCTGTACAAGAAGTCTGAAAAATAATTCCTTGATCAAAGAAATACGATTTCGTACATGTAAATTCTCGTCCCCGTTATCACTCCGGAAAATTTTTGACTTTCCGAGCAAATTGCCTCTCCACCATGGCAAAAAATCTTTTAAGCATACTAGACACTTCTTTCTTGTCAACAAGCAAATAAATCCATACAAAGACGGGAAAAGTCATCAACAATAGTTAAAAAATACGAAGCACCACATGAGGAAATCGTTTCTATATGGTCCCCATAAATCACAATGAACCAGCTCAAAAATATCCAAAGTCTTATTTTCGCTAACAGAAAAATTTATCTCTCCGTTGTTTTGCTCTTTGACAAACATCACAATTTTTATTCAAACTGCTTTTCCTGGGTTGCTAGAATTAACCTCTGGGAACTAACTTTGTTATTCGCAGATGAAGGATGCCCCAATCGCCGATGCCGAGATCCGTAGACGCTTTATTACCGATCTTCATTGCATTAATCCGCGGTATCCCTTTGAAATAGTAGAGTCCATCTCGTCTCTCACCCGCACCAATCAGCATCCTCGAAGTGTGGCCCTCAGTATAACACACAATTTTTTTAGTGAAAAGTACAAAACAATCATACTCGATCAATTAATTGCGTCACGTAAATTAAATTGCAAGTGAGTCCTGGCACATAAAGGACATTTTCAAGGCACAAATATCCGTCAACAACCGTCGTTCCCTCTTTGACCGCCAAAGCACTACTTCCATCTGGTAATCCAACCGGACACTGATCAATTAATTTTAAATCAGTAAGTTCCCCAATTGACCCTGGTCATGTGGTTTGAAGCCCCGTGTCTAATATCCAAACCGAACCCAAGTATTTGTCCCGATTAGATTTTTTAAGCTTACCGGTCATTTTATCTATTATCTCCTTCGGGCTCACCCAAAATCACTCTCAATTTTGCCCATTGCTCGTCGCTCAAGCTCGCCAATGGCGAGCCACCTCCTTCGGGCCGCGACAGAGCTTGAACCTCCGGTGGTCCCAGTGCAGCGTTAGCACTGATGGTTTCCCTTGTGACCCCCGGCCTCCTCCTCTGCCACCGGAGTACCCTCTTCCACGGCCACCTTCTCTTCTCTCCTCTCCCCTGGGTCTGTCACCCCACCACTCGGGATAGCCTTTAAGAGCGAAGCAAGTGTCTTCCCCATGTCCAGATTTGTGACAGTATGAACACACCCCCTTTTCTCTCCCGTCGGTCATCCCTGTCACCCGAGTCATGGACCCTTGCTGTCGACCGTGGGTTCGACCCATAAAAGCTACAAAATCACCCGAATCATCTCTGCCCCGAGTCATCCCTTTCACCTGTTCTTCTTGAGTGAGGATGGAGTACACTTTGTGCAGCCCCGGCAATGGGTCTTGTGCCAAGATGTTCGATCGAGTTGTCCCGAACCGCTGCTCATCGAGACCCATGAGGAACAGGTGCACTTTCTCTTCCTCTCTTCTCTTTTCCAGTATTGAACCTAGATTACACGTGCACTTTCCACATTTGCACGCGGGCAATTGCTCAAAATTGCCCAGCTCATCCCACAATTTCTTCAATTTCCCATAGTAATCCATAATAGACATTCCCTTTTGTTTGCAATCGGCCAATTGAGACCTTAATTGTTGAATTCGGGGTCCATTGGTGATGCTGAATCGGTCCTTGATGTCCAACCATAAATCCCGTGCAATCTCTACATGGGAGATGGTTGATCGGAGTGTGGATTCGATAGTGTTTCGAATCCGGGGACACCAACAAAGTGAGTTGATTGTCCACCGCCTTCACGATCTTCCGATTCTTCACCGGGTTGTTCAATTGACCCGTCGATGAACCCGAATTTCTTTCGGGCTCTCGTGGTCGTTCGGAACGAACGTGCCCACTCTTCATAATTGTCCCCCTTCAATTGGACTTGAGTAATTGTCAATCCGGGATTATCAAGAGATGTAATGTCGTATGGTGAGATTGTTTTTCGATTCTCACCAGAGACACTCTTGCTCCCGGAACTGGACTCTGTTTTGTCAACAGAGACATTCTTGTTCCCGGACATGGATTCTGCCATGTATGCTGCTTGATTATGTGTTTTGTTTCAATGGTTTGATAGCTCTGATACCATGATAAAACAATGGAACAGTAGAGAAGGAATGTAGCAGCCTCAAAACCTTAGGGTCTGCCGTGACATTTCATTAGGGTTTTATAACCTTAGTCAGTATACAATTTGATCCCATAATAAATGCTAAATATCTAATTACATGCCTAAGGTTATTCACATTCCATAATAGGAAATATTACAATCTTAATATATTCCATAATAAGTTCTAATCTCCCTTTTGGAAGCTCCATTTCTTCATCCTCCAAGGTTCCATTCCTTTTCCCATTCTTTTTATTTTTCTCACTATATTTCTTAAATTTACAGTATCATGCGAATTAGTGAATGCTTATGTTTGGTTTCTGTGCATACCCATCTTTAGTACTTGTGTGTACACCTCAAGGAGCCTTCTAGGGTTTGGCTTGGCTTCAGTTAATACATTCACCATTTCCAAATTGGGTTTTTTGATTTTATACTCATATGGCTGTTTAAATTCTTTATTTTCGTACTATCATTTTGTGTAGTCTTTGTTTGGTTTTGGGAATGTGTTGAGAAAACAGAATAAGCTCCCAAATTATTTCCCTTTCTTGCATTCATCCCTACAACTAATTGCAGGCACCGTGTGCCTATTTCCCTTTCCCATCTCTCTGTTGCCTTATTGTAGACTGATTGGGGTCTTTTATTTTACCGAATTAGCTGTGCTAATTATTCCTATAATGAGATTTATGATTGCAATTATCCATTCATCCTGCAATAATCTCTCCACTGCTGTGAGTATCACCACGCAGCAACGGAATTGTGTCCTTTTCTACCAGTTAGTTGGCAGTACTTTGCATAGGAATATAGGAACCGTGTTTTGTATTTGCTCTGCAGGAAGTAGCGTTAAGCTTTATCAAGCGCACCAATTAATGTCAAATCTATAAAGAATATGACCAAATGGTGCTCTGTTGTGGCATATACTTTGCTTCCATAACATGAATTTTGGACCTTTGTTCTGCTGTTGTATTTGAATTTGATCGATCAGTTTAATCTGGACTCATACCATGCCCTTAAGATGCTTCTGGTGAGGAGTGTAGAAATAAACAAAATGAAAGGCAGATAGATAATCTATGAGTGTTTATTTTAATACCTGATTGCTTCTTGCAGGTAGGATTCAAGGGTCACACTTGTGTAGGATCTACTAGTTGGTCCAGCAGTGACACCAAGTGTTATCGCAACCAGTCTTTTGGGATTACTGGCCACAATGAACTCATTATTGAATCTGTAAGGCAAGAGGCTGAGGGCTTTCTCCCCATTGCTATGAATTTGAGCTTCCTTGAGCGTCTAAATTTGGCATGGAAGATATTGTTCCCATCTTCTGCAACGAGAAGCAAGTCTAATGCAAAGATTGCCAAGCAACGGTTGAAGATGATTATCTTCTCTGATAGATGCGCAGTCACTGATGAGGCAAAACAGAAAATTGTGAGTAATGTTATGAATACTCTATCTGATTTCGTGGAGATAGACTCGCAGGATAAAGTCCAGCTTAGAGTCTCAACAGATCCAGATTCGGGGACCATCTACTCTATCACAGTTCCTGTCCGGCGTGTTAAGCCCTGAGTATCATGATGAGGAAGATCTTGAGGATTTGACAAATATTCAGTACAAAGGGAACCTGAGAAAGATCTGGCCCTCTTGATGTCTGGTGCTCCACATTCCAGACGAGAAATATCAGTAAAATCTTCTTGTATGATTTCTCCTTGCTAGTGTCATAAGTAGTGATTTAATCCTGTCTATGCTAGGATGGGAAACAGTGTTTTTTAGTAGATAGACCAATTTTGTTTGATTGGTTTTTGGATAATGTACTGTTAGGGAAGTAGCAAATTATTGCCATATGAGAATATCTGCCATGAGGTAGTTGCTGACAAATCTTTGTGCTGAGTGGAGGCCATAGCCTCTTGGCACATCGTTGAATCTGTTTTTTCTTTTCTTTTCAAGACTTTGTCAGACACCACTTGTTAGGAAGCAGATGACTTGATGAAAGCATGCATATATGTGCAACCTCCACCTACAGTATTTCATATAGATTGATTTTCACAGTCCTTGATTTCAGCTATAAACTAAATTAGTTTGATGATCAGAATAAGGAGAACTCGGAAATGAATTCGAAAAGATAATATTCCATGTATTTTCTCCAAAATCATTCTATCTGGGCTATGGTTTTAGTGATATAAGAAGGAAAAAGAAGGGAATATCTGGATAGAACAAGCAGTACAGACACTATACATAACTAGTTAGTCCCCTGGATTTCCAAAGAACATTATATATTCCTAGATTTTTATATTTGTTTGTAACTCCATGCACCCTCCCATTATGTTTCACAACAATTTAATTGTGTTTTTCCACTATTTATTTTCTTACTTTTATTGAAATACACTATAAATAAAAAACCTAGCAAGATATTTAAATTATTATTCAATTTTGATAATGTTATGTCTTTTTATGGGAATGTTAAAAATATCTTTTTGGCCTAATATGCAAAAAAGAAAAAAAAATGAATATTTGAAGATAAAATTTATGTCTTTAATATTGAAATGGTTTTCTGCCATGGTTTTATCACATTAACTATATATGTTTTTTTTTCCAGTCAATTACAAGCAGAATATGGAGACATTATTTATATTATTTTATTAAATCTTTTGTTTTTTAACCTATCATGGTTTTTTTTTATGAAGGTATTATCGATAGTTTATGGATATAACGTATTAATCTTATATACAAAGATTTTAAAATAATTGTCTCTTTGAATTAGAATAAAATATTTGCTTTATAATTTTTTTTTATTATAAATTCTCTATATAACTTTGTAAACTTTATTGCTCGCACATTGTTTTTCTTATTATCATATAGGTACATAAAGATTGATTCATAGATTTTTTTCAATTTAATTTGCTTTCACTATAGTAAGGAGATTTTGCTTGCAAAACAATCATTTTCATAGAAAAAAACATGTTTTTGTAAGAATGAAAAAGAAATGTGTGAATTAAAAAATATATATTTTAATTAAAAATATAGTTTTTTTTTGTCTTATTATAATTTTGCCGAACCTTTATTTTCTTATTATTTTTCTATTTTATTTAATGAAAAAAGTTGCTAATAAAAAATGTCTTATTGTCTAAACAAAAAACAATATATGAATTAAAAAAGAAACTTTTGATGGAAAAAGTAAAATTATCTTTCATAATTTTATTCATTATTTTATATGAATGTCTTTTTTATTAGTATATAAAAAATAGACTACACAAAGTTATTAAATTTAAACTCGGTCAAGTCCATCACCTAGGTGATAAGATAAACTAGTTGACCTCGTCCAATTCAATTTTTCAATTCTTTTTGAGAAAAAAAAATCAATACTAATAAACTTTTTTATTACTTGATTTTTTATATCTTAAAATGTCATATTGAGTTTCAACTAGGTTGATCCAATTATAAATAAACTTATTAAATTATCCAACTCTTATGAGTTTAATCCATGTTTTATGTTTGATGTAGGTTCTTTTATATTTGCCCCAACAAATAAGATTTCACAACCTATTATTGGAGTTTTAAGTTAATTGGTTTGAACTTCGGAGTTCTAAGTTAACTAGTTTTGATTTTGGACTTAATCATAGTTATCCATGTTATTCCAAATTTATATTATAAAGTTCCATGAATATTTACATGATTAAATCCACGTCACATAACTAGTGGTTCCACTAAATAAATTAATCAAATAACTAAACAACTTGAATGTAAAGTAAACTCAATATCTTAAGGAAGAAATACTTACATTCGTAGAGTGATTCATATTATGACTACATTAATGAATTATAATTGTTGAATAATGAGACATCCTTTTGATATATCTTATTTATAGAATTGAAATTACAAGTCTATTTTGATTATTTCTTATATAGTTTAGTGATATTAATTGTTGATAACCTTCTATTATTTACGTTTCTCCACTGATCTATGTCAACAATCAACAACTTCCCTGCTTTCAGAGTTCTTTTCACGATCTTATATTCACAAGAATTATTGTTGCCTTTTAATTACATGACTTATTATAATTCTTTATGTAAATATTTTGATTATATACACAATCTTTTGGTATGACTTTGTTTAGATCTCTAAAATCAATACAAACCCTAGTTTTACAATTTTTCTCCAATATTAGAAAACCACTTTATGCACCTAGCAACTCTAATGAACTTAGCTATGAATAACCTATGTATTTCTTCTTCCTGATCTCACATTTACAAGAGTTACTCTTGTCTTTTAATTACATGACTTATTATAATTGTGGTCACACTCATTTAACTTATAAGATTATGTTAAGACAACTTATATTTGATTTAATTTAAAATTTCAAGTGATTGAATTTTTCAAATTTAAATTAATTATAATAACCTATTATTTAATATACTTTTAAAAATAACTATAAACACGATATATATATATATATATATATATAGCTATATTGCCCGCGCGTTGCCGCGGATATTTTTATGTATATAATTTAACATAATTAAATCAACAACGATAAATTTATATTATATAACCAAATAAAAGTTATACATCAGAAGATAAAATGTAAAAGAAATTTACAGTTTATTGCATAAGCATAGATTACATCTTTTAGAATGTAGATATTACGTTATGAAAGATCACAAAAGAGCGCGAACTAACATTTTCAAAACAGAGAAAAATATTTTAATAAGAAAAAAAAATTAATAACAAAATCATTATTGTGCAAATAATTAAATTATTATTATTATTATTAATTAAAGGAAAAAAATAAATGAAAGACTTAAAATATCCTAGAAACTTTAACAAAAGATAAGAGAAAAAATAAGAGAAAATAAAAATTATCATTGCTATTATTGTAAAAACAATAAAAATTATCAAATTATCCGGAGGGAAAAAAAAATTAACAAAAGAGTAAGCAAGAAAAACAATTAAATTCTTCTTCTTCTTCTTCTTCTTCTTCTTCTTCTTCTTCTTCTTCTTCTTCTTCTTCTTCTTCTTCTTCTTATTATTATTATTATTATTATTATTATTATTATTATTATTATTATTATTATTATTATTATTATTATCAATATTAATATTAATATTCATATTATATTATTATTATTGTTGTTGTTGTTGTTGTTGTTATTATTATTATTATTATTATTATTATTATTATGTTAATAATGAAAGAGACAAAAATAAATGAAAGACTAAAAATATCCCAGAAACTTTAACAAAAGAAAAAAAAACTATCATTGTTATTACTGGATAAAAACAACAAATTATGATCAAATTATCGGGAGGGAAAAAAATAAAAAAAGAGAGAAAAAACTATTATTATTATTATTATTATTATTATTATTATTATTATTATTATTATTATTATTATTATTATTATTATTGTGTTAAATACACTTATATATACATGGACAAAAGTTACACTGAGAACAAAAACTAAAAGCATAGATGCATAAATACAAATAAAAAATAAACATTAAAAACAAAAACACATGAATTAATATCAAATAGAAAATTAAAAGAATAAGGACAAAAATGAAAAATGACATATATAAATTAATTCCAATTGAAGGATAAAATTGAAAAAAAAATGATTGGAGGACCAAAAATTAAATAATGATCAAATGCTGCCATTCTATAAAAAAATTAGAAGAAGAGGGACTGAAATCAAACTTTGTATATATTATCAATTGCAATTGGAGGACCAAATTAAAGAAATCAAAACTTCGGTACCGGAAAAATTGAAGGAATCAAAAAGAAACCGAAAAATCAAAAGTATAGGTACCGAATTGAAATTGCTTTATATAATTTGTTTTTAATTGAAGGGCACAATTGAAAAACAATCAAACTTTCAATTCAAGAAATCAGGCAGACAATCGAAATCAAAACCCCGGGGACCGAAATTAACTTATTACACACATGAGGGACCGGACCTGACATTAGGCCCGTAGGAGAGAGAAAAGCGACAGCCTCCACAAAACCGGCCACCGCCGCTTAACCTGACATATAGGACTAACACGCGCCGCGATTGGAGATAGAGGACCCGGCGGCGCACCGTATGCACCGGCGGAACTAAATTTTTGACCACCGCATGGCACCGCACGCTCCGCTTCCATTGCGCGTTGGCGTTGAGCGCCGCTGGTGCGGCCAAACGACGCGCTAGCTGTCCCTCCGCGCAATGACCCAAACAGCTCTGGCCCCGCGAGTATTTACGAAAAATACGGGCGGGAAAGGATGCCGAAGCCCCCTGTTCACTGTGCACAATTTTGTTATTATCGGGGGCTTATTTCGTCAGCGCACTATGCAAAAATTTGGAAAAAATCGAGGGCGCCCCTGTGTCCTGTGCACTATTTTGTCGTTTTCGAGGTAGAAATTGTTAATACACTGTACACATTGCGGCTAATTAAAAAAGAAAAAAAAAAAAAATCTGAAAACACCCCCAGCAAAAAATGCACACACGCCGGCTGATGAAGGGCAAAAACACACGCACACTGTCGCAATCCACAGTGGATTGTGAGAGGGTGCACAGTGCATAATCCCACACCTTTTATTTGTTTTGTAATATATATATACTAGCTAATTGCCCCGCGCGCTGCCGCGGGCATTCTTGTGTATATAATTTCAAATAATTAAATCTACAACGATACGTTTAGATGATATAAGTAAATAAAAGCTATAGCTTTGGAGATAAAATGTATAAAATTTTAAGTAGAGTTTTTTACGCAAATATAGATTACATATTTTAGAATATAGATATTGTGTTATAAAAGATAACAAAAGAGCGCGAACTAACATTAAAAAAAAGAGCAAAAAAATTTAAGAAAAAAAAAATTAATAACTAAAATCATTATTGTGCATATAGTAAAATTATAATAATTATTTATTACAAAGAGTAAATAAAAATAATAATTAACAAAAAATAAAAGGGAAAAGGAAGCAATATTAATTTAAAATATTATAACAATAGCAACATCGGAGTCTTAACATCTAAAATTATTATTGTCGTTAAAAATTAAAAAGCATGAACAAAATAGCAAGTAAGAAAAACAATTACAATCTTATTATTATTATTATTATTATTATTATTATTATTATTATTATTATTATTATTATTATTATTATTATTATCATTATGAAAGAATAAATGAATGAATGAAAGATTAAAAAAATTGTAAAAAAAAATATTCAAACAAAAAAATACAATCAAAACTAAAAATTATTATTGTCATCACTGTCAATACAATAAAAACTATCAAATTGTTCTGAGAGAAAAAAACTCTCAAAAACAGTAACAAAAGAGTAAGCAAGAAAAACAATTAAATTATTATTATTATTATTATTATTATTATTATTATTATTATTATTATTATTATTATTATTTATTTATTTTATTTTTGTGTTAATAATGAAAGGGAAAAAATGGAAGGAAAAGAAATACTAAAAACCTGAACAAAAGATTAAAAAAAAGAATAAAACAAAAATAAAAAATAATGTTGCTATCACTGCCAAAACAATAAAAATTATCAAATTATCCCAGGGGAAAAAACCCTAAAAAACATTAACAAAACAGTAAGCAAGGAAAAGAATTAAAATATTATTATTATTATTATTATAATTATTATTATTACTATTTTTTTTTGTGCGTGTTAATAATGAAAGGGCAAAATGGAAGGACACAACATTTTAAAAACTTCAACAAAAGATCAAACAAAAGAATAAAACAAAAACAAAAATTATCATTGCTATCACTGCCAAAACAATAAAAATTATCAAATTATACCGAGGGAAAAAAATAAAAAGCATGAACAAAATAGCAAGCAAGGAAAAAAATAAATTATTATTATTATTATTATTATTATTATTATTATTATTATTATTATTATTATTATTATTATTATTATTATTATTATCATCATCATGAAAGAATAAATAAATGAATGAAAGATTAAAAAAATTGTAAAAAAAATTTAAAAAAAAATACAATAAGAACTAAAAATTATCATTGTTATCACTGTTAACACAATAAAAACTATCAAATTGTTCTGACGGGAAAAAAAACCCTAAAAAACATTAACAAAAGAGTAACCAAGAATACTTATATGAATTTTTGTCCTTAAAAAAATCCTAGGTCATTTTTCCTTTCTCTATATATATTTTTAGGCGATAATATTCAATAAATATTTGAACATATAATTAATTTTACATACTTTAATTTGATATAAATATACAATATATATAATTAATTTGATATACTTTCAATAATATCTTTAATTTAAAAGACCAAATGGAAGTAAATTCAAACATTGAAATTAAATAATTTAAAACAAAACTGGAAATTAAAAGAACTGGGACTGAAATGAAATTGAAATTCATAATTAATTTGCATAGAAGGATATAATTGAGAGAAATCAAATTTTTGATACCTAAAATATTAAGGTTTTATAATAAATTTGCATGGAAGGATGAAATTGAAATTAATGAAAACTTTGAAACCAAAAAACAATTAGAATTCCAGCTCAACCCGCAAAATTAAAAGCTTGAGGACCGAATTGGAACTTCAGTACATAATCAATTTCAATTGAAGGACGAAATCAAAACAAATCAAAACTCATTTAACAGCAATAAGGGTCAGAAAATCAAATTATACCGTTCAGGGACTGAAATGAAATTTGACAAAAAACAGCTTAACTGACGTCAGCTGGCGCAGGCAGGAGAGAGAGTGGGGGGGAAAATTCAAACGACCATTGACACGTCTCTGGACATCATAGAGCCACACGCGCCGCACCATGTGGAAGAGAACATGCCTGAAAATCATTCTAGACGCCGGTTGGACGTTTTTGGACACCGGAGAACGCCGCACGCGCCGTCCGAAACACGCGTGAGCGTGGAGACGGACAGCGCGTCCGGCGACGCGCCCGCAGCAGTCAGATTAAAAAAAAATAAAAACATTGGCTAATTACCGGGAAGCCCCTCACCCCTAGACCTGTTTTTTGTCCTTTTCGAGGGAAAAAAGCGTTAATACACTGTTATGTTAAATATTAAAAAAATAAAGAACCGGTCAGTCGAACCGGGCCGAAAAAGGTCAATGACCGTTAAGCCCCTGAAAATGGCGGCGTTGTTTGTCGTTTTCGGGGGCTAATTCCGTGATTACACTGTTGAAAATCGATTTTTTTTTAAAAAAAGAAGACATACACCCGCGAAGCACCGGGTGAAAGTGCACATCCACAGTGACTCTGAGTCACGATGCACAGTATTTTCCTGTTCAAAAGGGCGACGCCCTTTAGGTTCTTTTTAATATATATATATATATATATATATATATATATATATATATATATATATATATATATATATAAACTTTAAATGAAAGAGCTATATGATAATTCACTCAAATATCAAACAGACCACAGATGAGATAAGACCCCCCCAAGCCACTCTTCCCCTCCATTCCCTCCATGGCTTCCATTTGCAATTCCCTAACACTCCCTCCCAAATTATCTTTCAACCCCAACCCTCTCTTTACTGCTTCCATTTCCACTTCTTGGAGCCCCAAAATCCGACCCACCACCCCGCGCTCTTCCTCCTCCTCAACAAGAAGTGTTAAAGATGACCCTAAATCCCCAGAACCTATCAGCATTGACAATCTTCGCCGTTTCTTTGACCTTAGCATAGGCAAATGGCACGGTTCTTTCCATGTGCGTTTTTTTTATAAATAAAATAAAATAAATTGTGGGGTTGATTGTGAGTTACTATGTGTTGAATGGGTTTTGTTCTTTTTTGCAGCAATTTGATGCAAAAGGAAAATTGATGCAAAAAGTGAGCACAAAGCTTGTAGTAAGCTCTTACGGTGAAGATGAACTCATTAGTCTTATTCAAACGTAATGCTTCTATCTATTACCTATCTTTTTCTTATACATTTCTTGATCTTTTTTTTAGCTTTTGAAAATGGGCACTAAAGATATGATAAAAACATTGATACTCTTGTGTAAATTTATTGTTTGGTTGATAAAAATGGTTATTTTGTTTTGAAAGGAGGTTGCCTATCTGATTAGCATTTCTTCTATGTGATTATTTTTGTTCTTTTGGTGGAGACGATCTTCGGTTACTGAGTGACTATAAAGTTGTCATAAGCTAGCTTAGGTGTCCAGTGGAAATTGAGTTTTGTGATTCATTCTTGTGTATAATCTATAGCTAAAACAGGAACTCATAAGATGGTCATCGATTTTGAAGGGTTTGAGTAATCTATCTGCTTCATGTTTCATAGGAGACATGCTTGATTTTGTCGAGCATGGGATGCATCTTCTTCCTTGATATCAAAGTTCATACCCAGTTTTTCTACATTTCTATTTGATGTTTCTCTGAATCACCAAATAGAAATGTAGAAAAACTAAGAATGAACTTTGATATGAAGGAATCGTTTATCGAGACAACAAAAATAAAGCAGTGTGCAGTGTGACCCTTTGTTCTATTTTTAAAATGCAGACTGCGTGACGTTTAGAGTTCATGACTTGTATAGTTGTAAACCTCTGCTCCTTTGTTGCTTAATTTTGATGTGCTTTGTAGGCTATACATAAAACAATCTTCATCAAGCACCTCGATCTCCAGCTATGATGAGGAGCCAGAATGGGCAGAATACAAAATCAAAGAAACCAATATGTTCACTGCAGATAAATATCAACAGGTGAGTTCTTCTAACCATTCAAACATTTTGGGTTCATTGATTGTCCTTTTTGCTTGTTCCCTTAATCTACGTGTTTTCTATTGAATATCCATAATGATTAGTCTGCAGATTGGCTTTTTTCCCAATGAGAGGGCTTTTTCTCTAAGGTACCAGACAGCTGGCATGTTAGAAACTGTGTTAAGGCAAGGGGTGCTGGGCGAAGATGATACTGGAGAAGAATCACCAAAGTAAGTGCTTCTTTCTCATACAGCATTCTTCTCTCATCATTAAGAAATCATTGTACCATATGAACACATAAATACAGTTTGATAAATCAACTGGTACCCAAGTGAAGGCCTTGAAACTTTTGATCGTAGGCATTGTGCTGTTATTCTTTGTTGACACAATTCTCAGCTGGAACGCATCTTGGGCATGAGCTACTAAGTCACTGAATCCGGTAGCAATAAGGCATGAAATAATGACTCTTATCTAGTCTTTGCTTTACATGTTTCTGCACAAAAGTCGAGACAAAAGTCTCACCTTTATCTTCACAGTGCTTTGTACTAGTTGGTGGTTATATATGAACTATGGGGCCTTCTCCTATATGAATCGCATGTCCTTCACCGTAGACTTGTATTTTTCTTTTATGTTTAGATCTCATTGTGAACTTGCAATTTACATGTTACGAGCTTTGTTTCAAAACATCATTGCATTGTTTTTTGACCATACAGAAACCTTAAGCTTCCTTCTCGTCAGCCTTCTATTGTTTGTGAGAATTGCCTATATTCACAAGAGAAAGACAGACGAGCAAGAGCCTTTCATATCATGGACCCTAAAGGCATTTTGGAAATGCTTCTTATCTTCCTTGAGGATAGAGGTGATGGGGTGCTTTTTCATCCTTCACTTGAAAGTAACAGTGTAAGTTGTATGACCATTTATGAATGATCAGCAGACAGTAAAGAACTAGTTTTTGCATAGACACTAAAATGTTTTGTGTTGACAGCGCATTAGTTCTGTGTACTTCATGAAATAACTAGGTTTCTTTTATTGATTGCAGGATAGTCTAAACAGGATCTCACCATTACTTGGTAAGTGGAAAGGTCATTCTCAAACAAAACGCAGTGGTGTTTATGGAGCAACAGTTGCTGAAGCTGATACAATTACTTTGCTTGAACTGGATGATAAGGGTCATCTTATTCAGGTAAAGAGACATACCAAGTTCTTGTCCTTTTATTTCTCATCTTTTTTTACTTGTTTTTTCCTTTTCAAATACTTATGGTTTATAAAAACAAGGATAATCTATCTGTCATGTCCTGGAAGAGAAAAGAAAAACTGCCTGCAATGTGGTCCTGGCTCTCTATTCATCCATTGCTTCTGTCTTTATCTTAGTTTTCTGGGAGGTTTCATATTTCTGCAATGAAAAATACCATTAGAATCAAGAACCAACTAGTCAGCTCCATTAGTTCCCTCTTGTTTTGGGGTTTTGGCTGATAATTTGATCATATTATTTCATTTCACTGCTTTAAATGATTCTGATGTTCATTATTATAGGTTCATCAGGATCATAATCCAATTTCATTTCTTATAAAAAAACAGGATATTTCTTCCACATCGGATGGCGGTGATGTTACAACCAATGTGCGCTGGATTGGTACCAGATCAGATGACTTGATCACATTTGATGGAGGATACCAAATTACATTATTGCCCGGAGGCATGTACATGGGGTGCCCTTCTGATATTGCTACGAACGTGGCAGAGTCCAAGTCATTTCATCTGGAGTTCTGCTGGCTTGAATCACCTGAGAAGAGACAAAGGCTGGTTAGAACCTATGATGTAGACGGCTTGGCTGTGTCGTCAACTTATTTTTCTGAAACAAAAATGTGAATGTCCTCCTATATCATCATAGAAATACTTTTGAGAGCAATTAGTCAACGAAACCCTGGTGATGTATCTAATTCATTTGTAACAGCATGGTCAGGTCACGATTTTGTTAAAGAAAAACATCAAGTTCAAAGTAAAAACAGAGGCCCTTCAGAAGGTGAGCCGACGTGGATATTTTCACATTGGTATTCAGCATATGTCCTGGAAACTGGAAGGAAAGTTGGGATTTCCAATTGTTTCAGAAAAGAGCAATGCGCAATGAATGTGTTAGTGAGCAGACATTGACCTGCAGAAAAAAAGTATGTCTTTTGTATTTTCGAATTGAAAACAGTATGCTTTTTGGACAGGGGGTTTGCATATTCCACTCTCCACGCATGTTGCTCTTGTTTCATCTTATTCAGATTGTCTATTCTTCCTGGCACATTTCACTTCTTTCTGCCTTTGTTTTTCTTCTGCCTTTTCTTTTGGTTGAGCCTCAGCTGTACCATATAATACATATAGTGTAGTTCCTCAACTATGCAAGTTTGTTTACCATTTTATTTCCCCCAAATTTTAATTAGTCCCTTAAGTTTCACTGCATATACATTTGGTCCTTTTCTTTTGCTTATTTTGTTAAATGGGAATGGACCTTTAGCTCGGCAATAGATTTTTAAACCATTTCTGTCAATTTACGAGCATAGACTATAAAGCTCAGCTCAGGAGTCGTCGATGACAATGGTAACATATCTCAAACTTTTGCTTATGTGCTGGAAAGGGCAATATTGCTGAGGCCCTCCTATGCCTTCAATCCCTATCTAGCAGCAAAGAAATGGTTGTTTTTTTATTATCGTGGATGTCCGGATTATCTTGCGTGTAGCTCGACTAATCCCACAGATCTTGAAATTAACAGCTATTTAAGTTTTTAGTGGTCGTTATATTAACAGAGCTGGAATCTAAGACTACAAATAATTTTTTTAATCCAAGATTGTATCACCGAATCAACTACTCAACTACTGGATGATTAAACAAATGATTTATTTAGATGCACCGGTGACAGTGAGAGAAGAAGATAGCCACTGAAAAGCCTAGAAGACAAGGGAAAGAAAGAAGCCGGCGAACCATCAGCACAGCTTTCCTCGGCAATCACGCTATTTTAGTGGAGGCGGGGGAAGTTAACTTGAAAGCTACTACTACCACCGAGTGTTCAGGTCAGCTAGCAAGGAGGCAGTTCTGATTTAACCAAGGTCATGAATTCAAAACTGGGCTTGTCCTTGGGTATGCAGTGACGCTTTGTGGGAGAGCTTTAGCCACCCTAACGGGTCTCTCTCGGCTCGAATCCGGATTAGTCGGCTATGACCGGATTACCGGATAGTTAAAAACCAAAAAAAAAAAACCTGAAAGCTACTGTTCATCGTGGCGTACGTGAGAGGTAGATTTTGACATTTTGATACATTTAAATGCCAAGTATTAGAAATAAATAAATAAATAAAATAGGATAAACTAGCACCTCTGTTATGAATATGTGTTTTTAAGTAGCGTGATTTATATTTTTAATTGAAAAATAAAAGGATGTTGTTTATTTCTAGAAAATAAACAAGATTATAAATCAAAAAAAATATTAACACTAATTAAAGAAGCTTCACTTTTCTGCTATCCATTTTATTTTACATGTTTTTATTTATTTTATGTTAGAAGTTAATTCTCAACCTCAATAGCAAACGTTTTTTTTTTTTTATAAATGTATAACGAAAATAAATAAATTATTTATATAATATATCAAAGAAAAAATTATATATAAATTATTATAATATTTTTGAAGCATTGTGGAATTAAAAAATAAATAAAAAGATCAATCACGACCTTTTAACTAACAGTTTAAACAAAAAAAAAAAGAAGAAGGTAATAATCAATATCTCAATAGAAAAACAATTATGAAAAAGGAAAAATAAATATATTAGATCATGCCAAAGTGCCTAGCCAACCATTATAAAGTTTCGGGCACACCCAAGCCTGGTTTGTTCATTTGATATTTTTCTTTAAAAAAATGGATGACACTTCATTTTTTTTCTCTCTAGGCAACAAGTTGTTTACGGCAGCAAACAACTCTGTCATTTCGATAATTTTTCCGAATATATTTTTGATACTAAAGATCTATTTTCTAACTCGTTTTAACATTAAAACATTTCAAGAACACCTTATGTGACTCAAATATATATATATATATATATATAGAACACCTTATGTGACTATATATATATATATATATATATATATATATATATATATTAAAATTTGAGTATATATATTAGACTATTAATTAATTTATCACAATACAAAAGAGTTGAAAAACTCAATAAACTTTGAGTGATTTTCATTAACTAAAAAAATTCGAGATGAAATGATAGGACTCCATCTTTCAACCTTAGATTGTTAACCAAGAACAAAGAGAATCCAATGAATATTTCCTATATATTTCTCCACATACTGGCTTCCTTCTTGGTAATAAAGCTCTCGTAGGGTTTACAATAATAATTGTAACAAATTCTCAACTAACTTGACATACGATTAACTAACCAAATTATTTTCCCCTCCAACTACTAATTCCTATCATTACCCCTCCCTTTTTTTGGTATAAACCACGCGGTGTCCCAAGCGCTGACCCAGACTAATCCACGTTCACACCGGGTGGGCCCCGAAGGGGTGAAAGTGCTCCCCAAATGGCCGGCTCCATACAAGAGGAGGGTTTGAACCCCTGACCTCTCTTAAGGGATGAGAGCGCCCTCACCACTCACACCAGGACCCCTTGGGTCATTACCCCTCCCTTTGAAACTAAGTTTTCAAATATTGAAAATTTATTACAATGATAACAGAGGTGCTAAAGAAAAACACAACTTGAGTCATTTGGAATTAAAGACAGTTTCAACCTGAGCAATGAAATAAGGAAATCTGGCCTTGAGATCATTGTAGTCCTCCCACGTGGCATCCTCTAGTGTGTGACTCTTCTAATACAATAAGACATCCACTCCTACTGCATTGCCATGTTTGTTGATCTTCCTCTCAAAAATAGCCAGTGGCTCATCTTGCGTAATACCATCTTCAGTAATTCGAGGTAATGTTAAAGAAGGAGTCACTTGAGTTTCCAAATATTTCTTTAAACAAGATACATGAAATACAGGGTGTATCTTACAACCTGTAGGCAATTTGAGTTTGTAAGTCACTGGTCCCATCTTTTCCAGTATCTCATAAATGCCATAAAACTTGGGTAAAAAGTTTATGGTAGGAGTGAGTAGCCAAGGATTGTAACCTGTAAGGTAACAATTTTTAACACACCAAATCCCTAATCTGAAATTCCCATTCTGATCAATGTTTATTAGCTTGAGCCTTCATTCGATTTTGTGCTATAAGGAGAAGGAGATTAGATTTGAGCAAGGTCAACATTTTGTCCCTTGCAGCCAAACCTCTGTTAGCAATGAAAAATCTTGTAGTGTCTTGCTCATATGGCGTAACAGTAGGTGGGGGCTGACCATAAACAGCTTCAAATGGGGTTAACTTGGTTGATGTATCATAAGCTGTATTATAGCTAAATTATGCCCAAGATAACTAAAGCAACTATTTTTTGGGTTGAGTTGCAGCAAAGCACCTTAAATAGGTCTCCAAGACACCGATTAACTACTTCAGTTTGACCATCAGTCTGTGGATGGTGACTAGAGCTTATCCGTAATGCTACATCATGCAATTTGAAGAATTCTTTCTAGAAGTCACTAACAAATAGTGGATCCCTATCACAACAACAAAGCTAGGCATACCATGTAGCTTAAACACATGATCCACAAAGATTTAAGCAATGATAGCAACTAAGTAAGGATGGGATAAAGAAATGGAATGGGCATACTTGCTCAGACAATCCACTACTACAAAAATGATAGATTTCCCTTGGCAGGGGATAACCCAACAATAAAATCCATTGAGATGTCAGTCCACACCTTGTTTGGTATAGGCAGGGGTTACAATAATCCTGTAGGAGTCATAGTTTCATACTTGTGTTACTGATAGGTGTGACATTCAGCCACCATTGTTTGCACATTATGTTTCATACCTAGCCAATAAAAACTACAAGATAATCTCCGATAAGTTCTTAAGAAACCAGCATGACCAACTATAGGAACTGAGTGATGGGCAACAAAACCTTTAGCCTTCTAAACTGAATCAGGTCTTAGGACTATTTTGGAGTTATACTTGAGGAGACCATTATCAATGTAAAATTTGAGTAATTGAATTGCTATTGAAAGAGAATGTGAAGGAGGTAATTATGTAGGACCAACAACAACTAGAATTTGTTGTTTTTTTGCTGATAATCCAAGGATCCCCCTCATTGTACCTTCGTAAAGCATCCATCCAGCTATAATAAGGATATGTAATTGCCAAGTTCTCACTATACTGTCCAACAACATCATTTCAGTGGCCACGATATTCATGACAAGGACTTGAACTGTGTTAGTAGAGAAACTGCGACTGATAGGAAATCTAGACAAAAAAAACTACTTTATTATCACCCCCTTATCTATATTGTATTTCATAATCATAGCCCAAGAACTTAGTGGCCCATTTTTGCTAAAAAGGAGTATGGGCCTTATGGTTTAAAGAATATTTGAGACCATGGTGATTTGTCTTAATGATAAAGTGTCGTCCTTGAAAATAATGATGTCACTTCTTAATGGCATGCACAATTGTCATCATTTCCCTCTCATAAGCAGAAAGGGTCTGTTTCTTAGGGCCAAGAGTCTATTAGTAAAAGCAAAAGGCCTTCCCTCCTATTGTAACACAACCCTTATACCATAACCAAAAGCATCACTCTCTATGATAAAAGGTTTTGTAAAATCTGGCATTGCAAGAACCCTAAGAGATAACATGAGTTCTTTGAGTTTGTGAAAGGCATAAATAGTATCTGGAGACCAAACAAAATCATCTTTCTTGGTTAACCGAGTCAAAAGGAAACTTTCCCTACCATAATGAGGAATAAATTTCCGATAATAGCCCGTGAGACCCAAAAAACCTCTTAGGCTATTCACTAAAATAGGGACAGGCCATTCTGCCATGACCTGTAATTTGAAAGGATCAACTGCAACTCCTTGTCTAGAGACTATGTGGCCTAAATATTTAATGGTAGAAACTCCAAAAGCATATTTGGACATTTTGACAAAAAGTTGATGATGCTTTAGAATTTCCAAAACAACATGTAAATGCCTCAAATGATTTGACCATGAAGTACTGTAAACTAGAATATCATAAGGAAAATACCAAACAAACTTTCTCAAACAACTTCGAAAAACCTCATTCATCAAACCTTGAAATGCGGCTGGAGCATTTATCAATCCAAAAGGCATAACAAGGAATTCATAATGTTCCTCATGAGTCCGAAAAACTGTCTTTTCAATATCGTCTGAATGAACTCTAATCTAATGATAGCCACTCCTCAAGTCCAATTTGCAAAAATACTTTGCCTCATGCAATTCATCCAACAGATCATCAATAAGTGGAATTAGATATTTTTCCTTTATAGTCAACTCATTTAATTGTCTGTAATCCATGCATATTCTCCATGTGCTATCCTTCTTCTAGACCAACAAAACTAGAGAAGAAAAAGGGATATGACTATTCCTTATAAAACCAGAAGCCATCAACTCTTTGACATATTTCTCAATTTCTGATTTTTGAAGTGGTCAATAAGCATATGGTCTAATACTTGGTGGTTTATAACCAGTAACCAATGGTTGATTTTCATGGTCTCTCACAAGAGGAAGAGTTGTAGGTGTGCCAAAAACTGCAGAAAACCCCCCAACAAGGCTTGCAATTCATGTTATTATGGTGAGGATAAATCATTTGCAGGTGTGGTAAAATTTTCACAATCCACAACATAGACAATCAATCCATAACATCCTAAAAACAATAATTTGTCCATCTGATTACAAGAAATAGACTATGGAGGTTGAGGTTTGGATCTGGACAAACAAATGTGTTCCTTTCCATACCAAAATTTCATAGTTATTTCCTCAAAGTTCCACAGTATTGGACCAAGAGTTCACAACCATTAAACCCTTAATACAATGTCACGACCTCCCAATGACAAAGCAAATATATCAGAAGTATATCCATAATTTCCTATGGCTAAAGGAACAATAACACAACAACCTTTACATTGAATTTGTCCACCATCAACAATCATGACATCACAAATGTGAGACTGATCTAACTTCCAACCTAGCTTCTTAACCATGCCAATATGAATGAAATTATGAGAGCTTCCAGAGTCCAACAATACTACAAAAAGACAATTCTTTATTATAACAGTGAGTTTCATGGTCTTAATAGCAGTAGGTGTAGGAATACCATACAAAACACAAGCTTTGATACAACAAGCATCCACCTCAGCTATTTATTCAAGTTGTTGTAATTCATGAACTATTTTCTCCTCAACACTATTATAACCCATATCTAACAGCAACATTTGCTTCCTAGCACACTTATGACCCCTCATAAATTTTTCATCACAATGAAACAAAGACTATTCTGCCTTTTATATTGGATTTCCTCGGGGGTTAATTTGTTGATAAACATATCATTTCTAGGTACGTTTCAATTCTAGTAGGAACTAAATCATTGTGTACTGGTAAAAGAGGTAATCTTGACCTCGAAATACCAGAAGAATATGCAAACCTCAACTTATGCAGTTTAACATCCACTTCATGAGCAAAATTCATGGTCTCATGAACTGTAGTAGGACAGAGCAACTTGACATCATGCTTAAGTACCTCTTGTAATCCTCCAATGAAATATCTCAATCGAAAGGTTAGACTAAGATCACAGATTTGGGTTGCTAGACGTTTGAATTCAGCTATATAATCCCTTAAAGGACCTGTTTGATGAAGCTTAAAGAGTGACTCAACAAAATCTTCAAACCCATGAGAGCTAAATTCACTGCAAAATGCTCTGGTAAAATCTTTACATTTGGAGAAGAAAGAAGCACATTCCTCCCATTGATACCATTGCAAGGCCTCACGATCTTGATGGAAAGAAACCAGTTTGACCTTTTTCTCAGGTGGCACCGAAAAGTAATCAAAATATTGCTTTGCCTTGTAAATCCATTCAATTGGATCATCCCCATTGTTGAATATGGGAAAATCCATCTTAAAAAAGGGCATACAATTCTTAGAAGGAAGTCCCCTTTCCCTCTCTCGATGACCCCTCTCTCCTTGCCGTTAAAATCCGTCACCCACGTTGTCATCAGATGGAGGCGGGAATGGTTGATCAGGACCGTCACAACAAGGATTAATTGAATCGAGATGTTTGTCGATGGATGCGAACTTATCCTTAAGAAGACACTGAATTGATTTCAAAATGAGCTGGTTCTTGGAATCAGAGGCTTCAAGCGTAGCTACACGAGCGTCCATTGTTGTCGAATGAGCACAAACAGGAGCATGAGTCATACACTAAAGGAACAACTTAGAGGATCAATGACTCTGATACCAATGATGAGACTCTATCTTTCAACCTCAGATTGTTAACCAATAACAGAGAGAATCAAATGAATATTTCCTGTATATTTCTCCACATACCTCTATAATGGCTTCCCTTCTTAGTAATAAAGCCCTCATAGGGTTTACAACAACAATTATAACAAATTCTCAACTAACTTGACACGTGACTAACTAACTAACCAAACTGTTTTCCTCTCCAACTACTAATTCCTATCATGAAACAATCAAATAATTCCAAACCAATTTGATTCTTTTTTTTCCTTTTTACAACAAACCATTGTTCTTTCTTTCATCCTTTTTGTAAAAAAAATCCCTATAAAAAGCTCAAATCAACCCCCAATCTATCTATATAATTTCAATTACATCTCAAAATTCAAGATAATATTTAATCGACTCGTTTTCATCCATGTTCTTATATATTTTTCATCTACACTCCAAAATGAATATTTACACTTTAAATTAGACAATTTTATTAGCATTTTTAATTGATTTGGGTTACTAATACAAATGTATTTGTTTCATAGCTATATTGACAATCTAAGAATAATTAGGTACCAATTCGATACCCCCCCACAGAGAAAAAAAATGTTTAAGGTTTTATTAATTTGGGCAACTTTAAGTATTTGTTTTTATAAATATATCAAAATAATTTATGTTATTTAAAAATTATTTTAAAATTGATTTTTTTTTTTGTTATTGTGTTTTAAAAATATTTTTGAAAAAAATTAATTTTTTTAATATTTTTAAATTATTTTGATTAAATAATATCAAAAATAATTTTTTAAAAATAAAAAATATTATAAACACAATAGCGTAGAAATATAAAGAATTAGTTTTAAAAAATTGAAAAATAAAACACTACTTTCATCTTCATCTTCTGGTTGAAGCCAGACAGGGTAGAAAGCCAGAGTTCATCAGGCTTGAGAAATCGAAAAGAAAACTCTTTCTTGTTGTCACACACAACAAAACCCAAGCAATTAGCACCCAACTAAGGAAAAGAAAAGGAAGAAAAAAATGGCAGAGAAACAAGAAAACCCTACAACTACAGCCCCAGCAAAGCCTACGATAACTCTTCCACCAAGACCTTCTATGGAGACCCTTTTTACAGGTGGTCTAAGTCCTGGTCCTATGACTCTAGTCTCCAGTTTCTTTGCCGACACCCCGTACCCTGAATCTGATTACCGTTCTTTCTCTCAACTTCTTGCTGGTGCTATGGCTTCTCCAATTTCTAGGCCTGCTTTTTTCACAGACAATTTAATACCCAACAACAACAATACTAACACGAACGCTACCACTACTGCTATTCCTTCTTCTAAAGAAGTTGGTATTAATAGCAATAGCAATCTGGGTTTTAAGCAAAGTAGGCCTGTGAATTTGATGGTGGTTCGCTCTCCATTGTTTACTGTCCCCCCTGGGTTGAGTCCTTCTGGTTTGCTTGACTCTCCTGGCTTCTTTTCTCCTCGGGTAATTCTGTGTTTCTTCTTCTTCTTGTTTTTCGATTTGTGGATTTTTGGGTTTGGTTTATTGTAATGGTTCTTTGTTAAGATACGTTGAAAGTGTTTTTTTTTTCCTGACTGGATGATGAGGGTTTGATTGCTTTGATTTTGCATGTGAGTTGCTTGACTATGGTAATAGAAATGCTTTGATCTTTTTTTTTGTTAAGGCAGGGAATTGTCAGCTTGTTACTTGGTGGTGCTTGGTTTCTTGGTTTACCTTTCAGATTGGTTTAAAGAAGGGGGATGTTGGTTTGTGTGATTGTTATTGACAAAAGGATTATATTTATGAGCAAATAATATTGAATTGCCTTTCTCTCTCTCTCTCTCTCTCGAACTAGAAGACTTATTTTGAGACGCGGTACAGTTCCAAAGAGGGAAAGCTTCTCAGGAGTTTCGATTCTGAAAGTTGAGTCGTCCAAAATTTGTTGTTTGTTGCGCGCTAGAACATCTGGACTGGAAAGCAGCTAAGTTGATTATCTTGTCACTGCATGTAATGAAAATCATTTCTTGTTTTGTGCTCAAACATCTGAAACAAGCGCAGTGCTATCAGTTCATTGTCCAAATTGTGGCAAACATTATCCTCCTGTTGCTTAAAACATACAAGGTTTTATTTATAGTGGGCTTCAATCTTTACCAAGCATTATTCAATATCTTTTTCCTCAAATGAGGAGAACTTTGGTGTAGCATAAGCATATCTTGGAGTTGGAAATGGATGGTTGGCTAGTTAAGCTGATAGGAAGAACATGGTCTAGGCTAATACTTTGATTAAAAAAAACACAGCCAGATGAGATATTCTTTTACCTGTATCTTGTTTGAGCACATAATGCTTATATGGAAACTATTGGAGTGATCTACTGTTACAATATATATGATGGAATTGACTCTTTCTTGAAAAATTTGTTGAATACCAATCCTAGAACCTTAGAAAGAGATGGCCTTTCCACAATGGATGAATGTGGGGGGCATGTTTCCAAGTGTGGAAGTATGTGGCATACCGCAGGTGCTTGCTATAATAATATTATGGTATGAGCAGTGTTAGTAATCATATGCTTGTGTGTATTTATACTTCTATTTTCCATGCAGAGTCCCTTTGGAATGTCCCATCAGCAGGCCTTGGCACAGGTTACAGCTCAAGCTGCATTAAATGCCCAATCTCAAATGCATATGCAAGCTCAATATCAGCCTTCTACAGTGACAACAGCTAAAGATTTGTTGACACAGTATCCATCCTTTAACCCCGCTGAAGCTTTGCAACAGAAGCAGCAGATGCCACCCTCAACCTCTGACGCACAGAATTCCATGGTGGAAGCAGCAGAGTTTTCTCATTCCGAAAGGAAATACCAGCCTCCTCCTGCTGGTGATAAACCTACTGATGATGGCTACAACTGGCGTAAATATGGTCAAAAGTCTATCAAGGGTAGTGAATATCCAAGAAGCTACTACAAATGTACACATCTAAATTGCTCTGTTAAAAAAAAGGTTGAGCGTTCCAGTGATGGCCAAATAACTGAAATCATCTACAAAGGCCAGCACAACCACGACCGAGCTCAAGTCAACAAGCTTTCAAAAGATGGTGATGATTCAAATGGAAGTATTCATCCTCAGTCTAAGCCTGAAGTTGTTTCACAAGCTCATGCTGGTAATGCACGCAAGTTTACTGAAACATTAACTGCTCATTCAGTAACAAGGAAGGATCAGGAATCCACTAAAGCAGATCACTCAGAGCCACCTGGATCAAGTGACAATGAGGAGGCAGGTAATGCAGCTGTGCAAGATGAAGAGAGGGGTGATGATGAGCCAATCCCAAAGAAAAGGTAAGTTTAGGATGTTTCACTGTTTAAAATATACATATCTCCTTTTTTCTGAGGAAATTTCATCTCGGAGCGCAGGCAAATAGATGTTGTGACATCTGAGGTAACTTTACCACACAGGACAGTCACGGAACCAAAAATCATCGTGCAAACTAGAAGTGAAGTTGATCTTTTGGATGATGGCTATAGGTGGCGCAAATATGGCCAGAAGGTGGTCAAAGGGAATCCTCATCCAAGGTAATTACTGGTTTGCTTAATTTTATTTATGCTCTCCTACACTGTCCAGGTGTACAGGTAGGGTCCTTTCTGTCAGCATAATACTTGCACATTACATCCAATGTGCCATCCCAGATCCAACTTCTAGCACCTTGCCATTTTAAATACTCAAAATATTTGGAAGGTTTCTATCTCCTCTAGTTTTTGTTTTTGGTATAAGCCTTCTCTTGTTCTAGAGTTTACATATTTATTTATTTGTAAAAAAATGTAAACTCTAGAACATGAGAAGGCTAATAGCTTGTTTTGGTTTCACAAATCTAGGTTAGATAGGAGAAATTGGAGAGAGCTATTACTCAGCACTTTTTTGCATGAAGTGGCTGTACTCAATATCAAATTTGCAGCTCTGTAATTGCAAACCAGGATGTTAACTGTTTCTCCAAGATCATCAGGGAAAAAGAGTTACTCTAATATTCTAACAATATTTTTCTAATAAAAAAATGTGGAATAAAATTGGTTTGCCATCATTGCCTTAAATCTTCAATCTAAGAGTTGTATTTTGATTTTTAAAGCAAAAGGTAGAGAATGGTGCTTTAAATTTCGGGTTAGAAAATCGAATCAGGTAGCACATGCAAGAGAGGGGGCAATAAAGATGAGCCTTTTGAAGAATAAAGACAATCGTGCTTGAAAGTAAGGGCTGCTAAACCTATATATTGATGACATTAGCGGACCCTGTTTCAAAGGGGTTTGACACACCTAGAAATTAATGTTACACAAACGGTGACAATCAATACTCAAAACCTTGATTGTAACCCAAGAAGACTTAACTTCTGGGCTGAAGTTTTGAATTGAATTTCAGAAAATGGAAGAAACCAATGGACAACTCTATCTCTCTTGTCTAGTTGGTCCATTTGACACGTGTAATATCTTGCAGAACATTGTTTATCTGGTTCATGACAATTAGTACAATTATTCAGTTATTCAATGCTGATCCTTCTCTATTAAACTTGCTGATGACCTTCGTTAGGCCACCTTTCATAAGAACTTTCTCTCAACAATTTGTAATTGACCACATTATGATTGTCCATTTTTTGAACATTTTGACAATTAATTTGCTAGTTAAAGCGTAGAATCCTTTAGCTTTCATGGTGTCCTAAATATCAAAATATTGAGTTACTAGAGAGGGGAATTTTTTTAGTCTGTTCTCTTTCTGATTTTTATCTGGTTCCAAAGGGCCTTTATATATATATAATGTATCTTAAATCATGAGCTGTTGTCAAACTTTTCATACAATTAGCCACATGCCTCTTTTCATCTTTTCTGTTGCCAATCTTAATATCTATGTTTGTCTTGGCTTAAAGAATTTTTCATATTGCTTCATCTTGATCACCTCGTCTAGCTCTGACATGAAAATTGTGTTTAGTGCATCAACTAAGTTGGGGAATTTTTTAGTACACTCCACTTTGTAGTTGACTCAATAAAATTGCTCACAGTTCTTGCCTGTAATGTCGTTATCAAATCTTGGCATGTTTTCCATGATATTTGTTTCCTTCATTCAGAATATTCTACTGCAATCAAATTTTCATGCATTGCATTGTGCTTCATAGCTTTCTGTGTTCACAAATGCATTTTTTTTTTGTCAACAGGAGCTATTACAAATGCACCAGTGCAGGATGCAATGTTCGTAAGCATGTTGAGAGGGCCCCAGCTGATCCCAAGGCTGTCGTAACTACATACGAGGGAAAGCATAACCATGATGTCCCTGCAGCTAGAAACAGCGTCCATAACAACACAGCCAGCGCCAACGCAGCACCATTGAAACCTCAAAAGGTGGTGATTGAGAAGCATCCCATGGATTATGGCAACAATGACCAGAGACAACTGCTTCTACGACTAAAAGATGAGAAAATTGCTGTATAAAATACTCTGCTGATACCTGCAACATAATTCTAGCCAACTAACATGGTACAAATTAGAAACGTAGAGAAGAAAATAATTATTTGGAGTCGTGAGAATCCAGCTATAATGGTTTTGTTCCTGTATCTGCCTTGTTTTTGTTTTGTTTTTTTCGGTGATAAAATGTAGTGATACACACGTTGTACCAATGATTCTGTAAGTGCTACTGTATATGATTGATTGTTCACGCTCAAGTGAAGATGACGATAACTAATGTTTGAAGATAACTTATCCCTGTTGGATGTCTTCCTTTCCTACGAGCATCCCGAGCTGTTGCACCCCACAGTCCCCAAGGGATTAGAGCAAGTCCAATGGTAGAAGGTATTTTTAAGAGGCAAATGATAGAAATAGCTATTTGAATAGTGTATAAATGGCTCTTGAGCTGATGTGGTCTCCAATGGTAAGAGCTATTTTTAAAAGCCATTTTTAAGAGTTATTTTTTTTAAACTTATTTTAAATAAAATTTAATTATTTTGTATATAGTATAATTATAGATTCATTATACAATTAATATGAGGAAGTTATATAATTAAATAATTATTTTTGAGAAACCCGCCAACAATAAAAATATTATTTTTAATTATATTTAAATTAAAAAAATGAATTTAAATATAATTAAAAGACCCACAATATTTAAAATTTAAAATTTAAGATACTCATATGTTTTTCAAGTAATTTGTATATTTTTTTATGGTTATTGTATTTAAAGTTAATTAATATTACTTACTATCTTTGAGTGTTAGAAAAACTTAAGAAAACAAAATGAACACATTAACATATAACCAATAAGTTCAACATAATTAATTACAATACCTTCCATTACAAATAATTCAATCAAATTAATTACAAATTAATACCTTTATTTTTTATGCTAATAATTATAATAATAATAATAATGATTATTATTATTATTATTATTATTATTATTATTATTATTAATAATAATAATAATGATAATAATTATTATAATTAATATAAAACCCACCCACCCCACCCCGTTTCCCTTCATTTATCACTCTCAAAAAACCTAAACTTATCTTCCTTTTCTCTCCCTCTATTTTGCGCCGCTAGCCAGCCAAATCCATCCCTCACCCACATCATTTTTTCTTAGCAACCATTTGTCCGTCTGTTCGTCCAAAAATTCTCCTCGTCCATCCTTCCATTACTCCACTCTATCTTCCTTCAATTACTCAGTATTTTTTCTTCAAAATCACAATAAAAGAGGAAGAAGATGGCGATGCGGGAGCTTGTAATGGGAGGATCAACTGGTGCGGTGGGCAATGGGTTTGTTTTTACTCAGTATTTTTTATGCTAATTTTCTGTGTTTTTTCTTGTTCGGATTGGCTGGAAAATGTATTGTGTTTTTTCAATTGTTTCAGTTGTGAATTCATTGTGTTGTTGCGTGTTTCAATTTAGACAATGCAACGGTAAAAAAATTGGCAACGGTCGGATTTTGGGTTTTGGCTCCCCGGCCAAAACCTGTGGGAATGCCTCCCGAAAATGGAAGAGGCATTTTGCCTCTTCATTTGGCTCTCCCCGTTGGAGTGACTAATTTAACAAAAAGAGCCAGTTTTTAAAAAAAATTGCCTTTGCCTCCTCTGATGGCTCCTCCGTTGGACTTGCCCTTATTATAGACATCGAAATCCTTTTTAGATGGTGTTTGACTTTGCGGTTCAACCTGTGGCTACGTTGAACTGTAGAGCTAAATATAACATTTATCAAATATGATCCTAGTTTTTTACTGTGGGTCCCATGCTAAAAATAATGGTCCGTCGTAGTTGGAAAAGCAGTGGAGAGATGCTTTTGCAGTTGCGGCGTAAAGTGACCACACATTGCAAAGGCATCTTTGACACAGTAAATGGGTGACACACATCTCCCTCTCTCCCTCACAGAACCTCGAGTGCCAGTCCAAATCCCACCAGTCCAGCCTTCTCCCTCACCTCCCTCGCTCCCTCATAGAACCCCGCCCCAGTTCAGCCTTCTCCCTCTCTCCCTCACCTCCCTTACTCCCTCATAGAACCCCCACCACTAGTCCAGCCTTCTCCCTCTCTCCCTCACAGAACTTCTCCCTCAGCCCATAGACCACCTACATTCACCGCCCCTTCCCCCTCAGCCACACCCACCTGCAACACTCCCTCAGCCACACCTGCACGGAGTCTAGCCTTCTCCCTCAGATCAACGTTGACCATAAAGAGGAGGCACTGATTTCTGCAGATCGAAGGTATGTGTATTTTTCCCTTAGTTTTTTCTTCTTCTTATGAACAATAGTTAGAATAACAATTCAGAGAACCTAAGATTTTTATTGTATAACTCGGTAATATTTTAGAAAATGTTTGTGAATGATGGAAAAAATTGAACAAATAGCTAGTAATTGAACAAATACCAATGATTTGAGATGAAAATCCAACCAACGAATTGATTTTGTTACAAGTTAGGCTCAGAATTGGGATGAAAATAGCTAGTAATGGTTTGAAATTTGTTGAAAATGTTGTGAATCTTGGCTGTCAAACAAGTTGAATTGTGCCTACGCTCATTTCCGTTGTTTGTTTCTACAAATTATAACTGTTTGTTCTGCAAAATTGTTATTCATTTACTATTTCTGCTAAATTTATGAGATAAATTTCATAAAAATTGATGCGAACACATGTATTTGATGAATAAATGTGTGTTGAAGTTTTGTAATTTTATTAATTAATTTCGGTTGTTGTGAAATTTTGTTAATTAAGTTTTTTTTAGGTTAGTTTGTTTAATTAGATTCCTTCACTTTTTGTTGTTATACAAATTGTTAATTGTTGCGAAATAATTTAAATTATAGAATGAAAGGTAGTGAAAATATGGATAAGGCTGCATGGACAAAGAAAATGTTGCATATTTTTTCCGACATATGTCTTAGGGCAATTGATTTGGGAATGCAACCTACAACGCATTTTGATAAGACGAGATGAAAATTTCTGATCATGTCATTCAAAGAATGAACTAGTCATTCATTGACCAAAGCACAATTAAAAAACAAGTGGGATGGTTGCAAAAAAGATTGGAAAATATGGGTGAAGCACATTTTTGAAACTGGGTTGGGTTGGAGTAGTGAATTGGGGACAATCTCAGCAACGAATGAGTGGTGGAAAGCAAAAATTCAGGTTAAGTTTCATTATGTAATATATTTAAATTTATTTTCCATGTTTCTGAATATCTTATAACAAAATATTTGTATGAATTATGTGTTTATGTAGGAAGTTAAAGGAGCCAAAAAATTTAGGCATGTTGGAATTGAGTCTACATTGAAGTTAAAATATGATAGAATATATTCCAACATTGTGGCTACCGGAGAGTATGCGTAGGCACCATCATCAGGAGTGCAAGGTGGTGGTAATTATTTTCAGCCTGACACTAACGATGCGGACATCGACGCAGTTGATTTGGAAGAAGGAAGTGGTGATTCGGAAGAGGATAGAAATCCTGCGTTTGACAATGATATTGCTCGGTTAGTTGGAGGGGTGAACATATCAAGTAGTAGCAACACACAAATGAGTGGAAAAAGAAAAGAGTAGGAGGCTAATGAGGGTCGTGTGAAGAAGAAGAAGAAGAAGACAACTAACATTGGCATTCAACTACTGTCAAAGTGGGGCCAGCTAGTTGACAATATATCGAGAAGGAGTGATTCGACTTTGCATATGGATAAACATGGGTGTAACATTCATGAGGTGATGACTGAGATCCATTCTATTCCTGGAATCCTCGCTGACTATGATTTCCATAACTTCAAGTCAGAATTTATGCTCCAACATAGGAAGAGAAAATGTGGGCTACTATAGGAAGTCTTGAAAAAAAATATGATTGGCTGAAGAGGATGCACAAACGTACTAAATAAAATTAATCGAAGGATTTGTATTTGAATTGTTATCAAAGTTTGTATTTGAATTGAATTGTTATCAAAGTTTGTATTTGAATTTTAATTCCCTCGTTAGTGTTTCGGGATACATAAATCGGTTGTATTGTTGTATTAATGCATGAGTGGGATTATTTTTTTATCAGTAATTTTTTTCTGATCTCGTTAATAATTTGTTACGTGTTCTGCATATTTTAATTGTTTTGTGCTCCTGTTAATAATTTTGCATGTGTTATGCATATTTTAATTTTTTCCTACGCATGTTCATATTTTTTCATAGTTGTTACGCAATTTTTAATTTGTTTTTTTTCTACTCAACAATTTATGTTTCCGTCAATTTTTTCCGATCAATTTCTTAGCAGTTTTTTGCACTTATATAGAAAAATATATCTAATTTAATTGAATTATTTCAAATATTTTGTTATTATAATTATTAATAAATATAAGAAATTATTCCAACAAAATATTTATATATAAGTACGTATGTATGTGTGTGTGTGTACATGTGTACTTTAAAGTAATTTCACAAATTGACAGTAATATGAAAAACATGGTAACCAAACACATGAAACTGTTTTTCATTAAACTCAAACTCAATTACAGTTTAACCAAATATTTAAATTTCAGTTACGAACCGCAACTAAAAGTGCTTTTTATAAATTGTTTTTTTTTCAATCTCAACCACTACAACCACAATGCCAAACAGACTCTTAAAAGTCTTTGACGGTCAAATCTTGCGATGGATGAAGATACCAATTGCCAAGGTTTGATGATAATTTTTATTTGTATGCATATTATGTATCCATGTGACCATAATTCTTGCCGCCACGTATTTGAAAATCCGAAATCCCTGCTTTGGAATGGACGGGATGGGGGTTTGGAGAGCTATCCAAGCACCTATCATGTAGCTCAAACCCCATAATATTTTGCACTGTAAAACTGTAAATGGCTGAGATTCAACCAAATAATAAGAGTGGGAATCACCTAGGAACAAAATCGGACACAAGACCGGAACAGTCCTGTCTCCCCCTTCAATCTCGGAGGAGACTCAATTTCCTTTTTCTGACGCCTAACACAACAATCCCATGCAACTCTCGCAGGTTACACAACACTCGTCATGTCAGGGAAGATTGCAGAGAATCCAAGTAAATCCAAACACAGCATCCGCAGCAATTTTACACAAAAAAGGAAAGAAAGAAAGGGAGGAGATGCTAATTATATCGTATTGCTAAACATATATCAAGTGGTTGTCAGGCAACCAGCAATTTAAAGTGGAGGGAATTGTGCGAAGAGCTCTCCTAATCCCAGGTATTTGAAGCCTATCTCACTAGTGGGCCTATAAATTTCAATCTTGTTCCACGAAATATTTCACCAGAAAACATACAAACAAATAAACAAAGGATGGGTTGCATTGCAGCTGTTCAGTGTGCCATTACAGCAATTCTTCTGTTGTCCACCACCGTCAGTTCCGATGATAAAAGTCCGATACCTGCCGATCCGTCGAGCCTAAACACCTGGTTTCAAGCCAATGTCAAGCCCCTGGCAGACCGTAAGGGCGCCATAGACCCTGCCCTCGAAGCGGCCGAAGCCAAACAAAGAACCATCAAGGTTCGACAGGATGGAAGTGGAGAATTCAAAACCTTGAAGGATGCCATTAACAGTATCCCAACAGGGAACACAGAACGAGTGATTGTGGATATTGGACCAGGAGAGTACATTGAAAAACTCAAGATTGAACGTGGCAAGCCTTTTGTCACGTTCTTGGGATCACCTGGTAACATGCCAACCTTGTCATTTGCTGGCACCGCAAGAGAATATGGAACTGTTTACAGTGCCACCTTGGAAGCTGAGGCTGATTACTTTGTAGCTGCTAACATCATCATTAAGGTTGCGTCCATGTTTCATAAATTACTATCAGTTTCCATTTCTTTTCACTGCTTCAAATAGCCCGGCTGAAGTTTGGATGTTGTGTTTTTTTTTTCTTTCCATGGATTTCCTGGCACAGAATTCTTCGCCAAGGCCAAATGGGGAATTGAAAGGAGAACAGGCAGTTGCTCTGAGGATTGCCGGCGACAAGTCTGCTTTCTATAACTGCAGATTAATTGGGTTTCAAGACACGCTGTGTGATGACAAGGGGCGGCATCTCTTCAAGGATTGTTATATCGAAGGCACCGTCGATTACATTTTCGGAAGTGGAAAGTCCTTGTATCTGGTAACCCATAAAAAAACCATCTCTCCGAACTATAATTTCTCTTCACCGATCTGTTACGGCGGTGCTGTGAAACCAGGAAACCTAATCTTTACTAAATGCAGGGAACAGAGTTGAAGGTAATTGCTGATGCAAAAGGGAATTTTATCACTGCTCAAGCAAGAACCAGCGAGGCAGAAGACACTGGATTCTCGTTCGTGCATTGTAAAGTAGGCGGCACCGGCAAGGGGGCGTATTTGGGACGAGCATGGCAGCCAAGGCCACGAGTAGTGTTTGCATACACCACCATGAGCAGTGCTGTTAGTCCAGAGGGATGGTCCAACAATTCCCACCCTGAACGAGACGGGTACGTCTTTAATCCATCTTTCACTTATAATTATTTTATATCTCGTTTTGTTAACATGAGCTTTTGCTTTCAGGACTGCTTCATTTGGAGAATACAAGTGCGACGGGGAAGGAGCTAACCCCGCCGCCCGAGCTAAAGCGAGCAAGCAGCTAACCCCGGATCAAGCAGCACCCTTCATTTCTCTTGGCTTCATTGAAGGTTCCAAGTGGTTGCTCCCTCCTCCAAGTTAATTTTTGGATATACATTAGAAATCATCATGTAGAAAATAGAGATGCTAAATAATTGTTAACTATATATATATATATATATATATAACATCCATCTTGTGAGAAACCAAATGAAATAGGAAGTTGGATTCTCTTGTTCAGATGTATCTAGATCGTATCCTCAAAGGTCGTGGCGTGGTGGCAAAGAGCTTGAGATGTGCATTGCAGGTCTCGGGTTAGAGTTAGGGCATGCCCACCTTGTGAGAGTCTTGGACAACCTAATTTTTAATTTTATTTTTCTAATTAATGCAAGGTGTGGTTAATTTCAAGGTCTGTTACTACCAGTCTTCTTTGAATCATGATCTTATCATGCATGTTAAATGTCTTTAATCTTTGTTTTTGTGAATATGTTTTTATTAAGAATTTATATATTTTTAACATTAACATAGAAAGATTATGTATAAAAATCAATTTAATACTTTTTAATTCGAGAAATATTTTAAATAAACACCCAAATCATCGATGAGCTTCAGCAAAACAATCCTAATTACTATGTTGTTCAAAGCATGTGAGATCAATCTATCTCTATTTATAATTTATTATACAAGCACAACGTTGTCAAGTGACCACTTAATAATGGAATAAGGACAACGACACGATCTTGATCTCCAAATCTTTACCGATTAAGATTTTTATCGTGTGATCTTCACATGACTTCTTTAATTTAAGTTTATTTTTAACATCGAAATATCTTTTTTCTTACAAACAAACTATATAGAGAGAATATTTTGACATGAAAATATTTTTATCATAATCTGGATCGATAGGCAATGCTTTTCCATTCAAAACAAGCTTTACAAATGTTTCACACGACTTGATCGAAACCTTTTTGACATGCGAACTAGCATCATTTCATACTCTCGTCAAAAGCAACATAAAACTTGACAATGAGATCACTTCAATTTTTTCAAGAACAAGTTTGTTTAAACAAATATCAAAATAGTTTTTGTGCTTGGAATGACTTTGAAATTCCAAAAATCGTACATGAAATCAATCTTTGCAAATAACCACCCATTTCCTACAAACACTTGAAGCCTAAAACACTTGTGAGGCATGACTAGACTGGGGGGCATCCAAAAATGCAATTGAAGTTGGCTCCATCATTCATTTTCAAAGAATGTTGATCAAAACTCAAAGGGGGGCATGTGGATATGGAAGATCGATCATCTCCAATGGTTGAAATCATAATTTACGGTTTGGGTAAGTAGAAGCGAGAAGTCGTTAAAGCCAGAGATCTAAACCCAGGAAAAGGAATCAGGAAGAAGAAAGGGGACCTATATTTCTTAGGTATGTATATATGCATCATCATGCATTGCCCACCACTAAGAATTTAGGAAATATTTTGAAGGGATTGTAATTTACAGACCTTCATTTCATCATTTTATGCATGTTTTCAAGCTCTCACCTTTTTCATATCCTATAACATGCTTTTTAGCCTTGCCTCTTTCCTAAATTTGAATGCCATCATGCATGGATCCCTACTAGGAATCCAAGAAATGTTTTGGAGGGATTGTAATTCACAAACCTCTACTCATCATTTTTGCGTGCGCTTTCAAACCCTTACCACTTTCACTTCCGTAAGTGCACTTCCAAGCCCTTCAGCAGCACAAATAGAGTGTTTTTCAACCCTATCTCTTTTCTTATCTGAGTGTGCTTTCCAGCCATCGACCAACTCAGATAGTGTGCTTTTAAGTTCTATCTCTTTCCAGAACATGAGTTAGCTTCCTAGCGACCATGAATTAAAATAGTGTGTTTTCTAGCCCTATTTTCCCCTCATCATCGAGTGAGTTTTCCAACCCTCAACCATAAATGAAAATAGTGCATTTTCCAACCCTATTTTCACTCACCGTCGATGTGTTTTCCAACCCTTGACCATCAATTAAGATAGCGCGTTTTTCAGCCCTATTTCTTCATTTTTCAAGTACATTTTCCAACCATAAATTAAGATAGTGTGCTCTCCAGCCCTACTTTCCCTCATTGCTTAAGTGTGTTTTCCAATCCTTAACCATAAGCTAAAACAATTTGTTCTCCAACCCTATTTTTCTTCCTCTTTTGAGAGAGTTTTCCAACTCTTAACCATCAATTAGGATAATGCACTTCTTAGCCATTCCTTTCCTCTCATTTGAGCGAGTTTTCCAATCTTCAACCATCAATTAGGATAGTGCGCTTCTTAGCCATTCCTTTCCTCTCATTTGAGTGCGTTTTCCAACCCTTAACCGTAAGCTAAACTAGTGTGTTTTCCAACCCTATTTTTCTTCCTCTTTTGAGTGAGTTTTCCAACCCTTAACCATCAATTAGGATAGTGCGCTTCTTAGCCATTCATTTCCTCTCATTTGAGTGTCTTTTCCAACCCTTAACCATAAGCTAAAATAGTGTGTTTTCCAACCCTATTTTTCTTCCTCTTTTGAGTGCGTTTTCCAACCCTCGACCATCATTTAGAATAGTGTGATTTCCAGTCCTATTTTCCCTTCTCTTTGAGTGTGTTTTCTAACTCTCAACAATAGATCTTAGATAGTAGGCTTTCTAGCCCTATTTTCCATTCCATGAAATCTTTACCTTTCACATGTTTCACCTGGGTAGGTCACCCACGACAATGAGACCGTCTACACCATACTCACTTGGGTAGGTCACCCATTACATTAAGACCATTTTCCTGTGTCATTCACAAACATCATCATCTTTCATCCTTTAAGTGTCCTCCTTAGGCCTCATTTCTTAGGTAGTGCGCTTTCTAGCCCTATCATACCATTTCATTCTGAGTGTGTTTTATAACCCTCATTCTCATTTCTATATGGATCAACCATTTCTTGGTTTGGTAAATCCATTCTTTTTTTTTCTTCTTTATAACGCTTACTATCTAAAGTCTTTTAAAAAAACTTTAGTCGTAAGCATTGTAAAGAGTGGGTAAATATCATAACCCAATTTCTAGGTTACTCCCCAAAATTTACCCAAAAATAACAAAAATAAAATAAAAAAGGTCGGTGTTGGTAGAAAAATCAATGGGGTAATTTTAGTTGTTTTCGAGAGTCCGATCATATCTCTTTTGTACCAAAAAATAGAGGAAAATACATATTTAAGGCAAAAATAATTTATCATTGGATAAACCTGTGTAAAAATTAAGTTAAAAATCATAATTGTATTTTTTATAGGCCAATGTGATTTAATCATGGGTCAATTTCAAGTATTATTATGTTTAGAAATTAGTTTTGGGTCCAATTGATGGATTTAATTTAGTGCAAGGACTTAAATAAACTTTAAATTGGTCAAATTAATTTTACTAAGGGCTTAATTGATGAAAAATCAAATTCTTTAGTTTTTTACAGGCTCAATTGAGAAGATTGGAATTTTTGGAGACCCAATTGAATTTTTCCAAGCTAATTGTGCAAAGTTATGAGTCAAATTAAAGATAATTGAGAGTTTAATGGTCAATTGAAGTCAAATTGTATAAATCAGAAGCAAAGGACCAAAATAAAAAAAGGCGCACAAAGTCAAGGCTAACATTGAATTTCTGATGTGGATACAATTGCACAAAATTAAAAGTTCAAAGCCAATTGGGGGTGCAATTAGAAAAATTATAAATTGAAGGACCAAATTGCATTTCCACTTTCTCCCAAAATTGTAGTCCCGCCACTGCCTTTACCTGCACTACCTACCGACCAACCACCACGCCTGCCGACAGCCCACCACCAGCAGCCACAACGCTGTTTGTTGCACACCACCACGTCGCCGATAGCCACATTGTTTCAGCTACCGTGGCAGGCCAAGTTCTCCTATAAATAACGCCACCATCACAACATGCAAGGGGGAATTTATGTCGAAGAATGAGGGGAAACCAGGAGAAAGCCAGGGAAAAAAGAAAAAAAAAATGGGGCATAATTTATGTAGAGAGACTAGGGGAAAACAGGGACAATTTACACAAAGAGAGAGCTTCATCTTTCTCATCTGCGGCGATAACCGCCCATTGTCACCTTCCTCGTCAATAGAATCGTCGTTTGCAGCTCCTTCTCTCTCCCCGACGATGCATTAGCTCCTTCTCTCTTGTCAGCCAACGACCAGCTATCTCTCCTTAATGGTGCAACAACTCCATCTCGGATCACGACCAACTCTCTCTTCTAAAACCAGTCGCTCGACAACTCTCTCTCTCCACCACTAGCGGCTAGCAGACCACACAAAACCACCCTCATCACCATTGGAAGCTTCCCCCTCCACGCCAGTAGCTCCCCAGCCATCATCCTTCCTCTCCAATGATGAACAACAAAGCAGCAGAGGCGAACGGCAACACAGCCCGACAACTTCCAACGCCTCCTCCGGCCACCACAGGCCACCATTTTTTATGCCACCACCACAAAGGACAACCACCTGGACCTCCTCTCCTCCGAAGCAGTGGAAGGTGACCCTCTTGTCTTGGTCGACCGACCACCATTTTACTGTTCACGTAAAACATGAAAGATATTAATTCACATGTTCTAAATGGTGTTGTTTTGCCTTTTCCTCTTTTTTCCCTCTCTTATGTGTCTTGGGCTTAACTGCTCGCGGCCCCGCCCAGGTGAATGGGTCGGGTCCAACCCAAGTCCATTGGCCCACCTTGGTTGGGCCCGACACGAATGTTTTTATTTTTTAATTATTCAAAAAAAAAAACAAAAAAAATTACATTTTGAAAAAAAAAATAAAAAATGTGTTGTGTTCGTGCATACAACCAAATTCCAAAGTTTTTCCTATCATATTTTTAGTTAAAAAAATCTGTTACATATTTCTCATATTTTAAAACGAATATTGGATATCAGAATCAGTTTATGATCATTCGTTAGAATTTTGCTAAAATATCAAAAAAAATTAATAGTTATTTTGTTTTAACTATTGGAGTCTAAAACTAGATTGTAAAGTACACCTGTGGATAAAAAAAGATTTTTACTACGGTGTATAATTACATTGTAAAGTACATCTGTAGATAAAAAAAAAATAATTATGGTATAAAATTATAATGTAAAGTACACCCGCAGATAAAAAATAGTTTTTGAAAATACAGTGTAAAAATATTTTTTAATTTAGAAAAAAATAATCAAACAACAATGCAGCTTACCTTAGGTAGGGTGCACTAGGGTGATGCATCTTTCCCTTGCACAACAAGTACCCTTATCCAGACTCTCGCAGACTAATAGGTTCCTAGTGACCTTAATACTAGGTGACGACTCCTGATAATTATAGTTGTAAATCTTACTGCTATAAAACACATCCATTTCACCGCGCGCCTTTGTCCCCCCAACCCGGGGATGGTGAGGAGCGAAGCCCAAAAATCATCGTTGTGACACTAACATTAAACAAATCACTGAATCATGAAAAACATTGATATCTTTATCCAAACACCACCTTAATCATATACCACAAAACAAAATAATCACTAGGAATTTCTGTTGTATCAATCCACTTTTTCTTGCAAGAAATATTTTTTTTCTTACCTTTTAGATAGAAATTGGTATCTTTAAATGTGATATTAGATCTGAAATATTATGCATAAAAATATTGTAAAAGTATTATTTAAAAAAAATATCGACCAATGAATTAGTTGGATTATTATTTTCCTTGTTATTATCATAATTGTTAAATTGTTGTTAAACTGTCACAATTATTATAGTTGCTATTATAACTATTATTGTAAGTAATCAATATTCTTATTATTATTGGTAGTATTATTGTCGTCACCATCGTTATTGCTATAATCATTGTCATTATTATCACAATAATTATCATGATAATTAACACCCTTATTTTTATTAATATAATCAAAATTATAATTAGCATTTTTTTTGTCATTACTGATATTTTTTATATTATTTAATGATTTATTGTTACTCTTATCATCAAAGCCATAATTATTAACACTATGAGCACAATAATCATTATAATAAATAACAATTGCTATCATTATTATGATTATAAAAAAAAATATTAGACCATTAATATTTTGTTGCATATTAAAAAATTTGTTTATTGCAACGACAAATTGGAGAGCAATTGGGTTGTATATTTTTTCACTATAGATAATTTGGCCTAATTTTTTCACCCATTTTGTCTACGTTTAACTTCGTATATTTTTTCTTTATATGATATTAGATATGAAATATCATACATTAAAAAACCCGCAAAAGTTAATCTTTAAGAAAACTAATATGAATTGATAAATTATTTCGATTATTATTCTCATTGTTATTATCATGATTATTAAATTTTCACAATCATTATAGCTGTCATTATAAATATTATTATAAATAATTATTTTATAAGATTTATTTCTCATATTATTATATTAAAAATATTGCAGAACATTAATATTAAATTATTTTTTAAAAAAAAAAACCTAGGTCACTAATATTAAATAAATTGGATCCAATGTAGAAGTATCAATCTTCATAATCTCCATTTATTGTTTCTATTGCCTTTGTTTAATCATTAGAGCTCGTTGATCTAACATAATTTTTCTGTCTTGTTTTTTTTCTACCTTAATTTCAACAAAAGTATCCTTGAATTGTTGTAAGAGATTTGTTACACTTGTCTCCCCAACTTTCTCTTTTTCTTGTTTGCGTTAAAGTCGTTCCTTTGCAGCTTTCTGACCAATTGGTCTATTTTGGTAAGTAAATGTGTCACTATCTTCTCCTAAACTAACAGAATTAGTAATTGATGGATTTGAAGAAGTTGGGCTTGCATTTCCATGATTTTTTTGTTTCTTGTTTGACTTATGATGAAGACTTACATGTTCAAATTGTCATTTAGGTTCTTTTTTTAAGATAACGCAACAATGTTCTAATTGAAATCGTTTGCCAACGATTGAAGCATATATTTGTTGAGCATCATTAATCTGGTAAATCAAATTCAATAAATGAAACTATGTTATATAATAAATATGTTAAGCAAATAATTTAATATGGAAATGTTAAAAAAAAAACATTATCCTTGATTCTTCAGTTGTTCCACGTTGTTGACGGTTTTCAATTTGGGTAACAAAGCCAAAAAAAAATCCAACTTCTCTATTTATTTCTTGCCATCTATTTAAGATGTTTATTTGAGAACGATTATTCAAGTTTCCTCCATTCTCGACGAAGTACGCATGTACTCGAGCCCAAAATTGTCTTGTTTGTTGGTCAACTCCTGTAATTGGATCTTTGCTAGTATTTAACCATGTAGATACAAGTAAACAATCTTCCTGCGGTGAGAAGTTTTTACTTCTTTGTGATTTTTTAGTTGTATGAACAATTAAATTAGAGTCTATGGAGTCATAAGATTAGGATCACTTTGTTGAGAAATAAACCGTTCAGAGTCACTTATAAAAAAGTTGGTGAATGAGTTTGGCAAATTTGAGTCCATCTACATAAAAAATAAATTATGTGATTGCCTCATGTTACATTCTATCTAAACCAGATTCTATCAAACTTACAATATTAATAAACTTATAAAAACATATAGTTAATACAAGGAAAATAACAGCATTATCAACATGCAAATTACGAATAAATTCAAAGCAGCTCTAAACACAAAATTTACACAGTTTATAAATCTCACGATAAATTTATATCATGTAATTAAGCTGAATGACAAAAAAAATCCTAATTGATAATAACTAAAAAAAATCCTAATTATGTGTGATTATCAACATACAAACTATTATAATTATTAATAATAATAATTAATATAACCCACCTGTCCCCACCCCACGCCACCCAAACCCTACCTTCCTTCTCCTACACAACACATTTCAACGCCGCCCCTCCCTCGCCAGCCCCCCTAGTTTACTCCCCCCAGCCCTGCTCCCTCGTTTCCCTCTTCCTTCACCACCACCATAAAATTCCAGCCCTATATATAATTAAAATCTCACCCAAAATCAACTCAACTCTCAGCTCCTTTACCACATGAAATTTGTTATGTTGTTTATGTTGAAAAAGTAGAATAAGTTTGGAGAACAAACCTTAAAGGTATGTTGATCGAAGTTGTCTAATGAAGGTATGTTTATGTTAATCAAAGCCAAGATTGAATCTGTTGTGTTGTTTTGTTTGTTCTGATTGGTTGACAAGAGAAGGAACAAGTGCAAATGTTGCTGTGTTTTTTTATTGCCAAGTGATTTTTGATTATCTGTGTGTTTTTGAACTATGATTTTATGGTTTTCATTGTTGATTGTTGTAGCTATATTTTAATATGTTCTGCAATGGTATAATTCCTTGAATCCCAACAACTCCTTTTCAATTTGGCTCTCCATTCTCTCATATGTAGGAATGCCTTCCCGGTTGAATAAAAGGCAAAATATCTCTCGAGATGCCTCTCCCAGTTGGAGACAATAAATAGAACAATAATAGCTAAAATTTAAAAAATTTGCCTTTGTCTCTCGGGATCCCTCTCCTGTTGGACTTGCTCTAAGGTCCGAAATGCAAAACACATATATAATAATTTTATTTAAAGGACAAAATTGAAATAAATGTAAATTAAAGAATTTAAAACAAAATCGGAAATTAAAAGACTGAGGACCGAAATGAAACAAAAATATATAATCAATTTGAATTGAAGGAAAAAATTGAAACAAATTAAAATTTTGATACTGGAAATATTAAGGATTTCAAACCAATCCAAAATTAAAAGACTGGGGACCGAAATGAAACTACAATATATAATCAGTTTCAATTGAAGGACAAAATTGAAACACAACAAAACCTATATAATAGAAATTAGGACCATACAAAACAATCAAAATACCAGGGACTAAAATGAAAACCCAATAAATAGTAGGTTCTGACATGTACTTGCGCATGCAGGAGAGAAAAAAAGGGGGATTCAACCGAACATTGACACGTCTTCGGCTACCTTGGAACCCCACGTGCCGCACTCTAAGGAAGATAACATGACGGAGAATCATTCTAGATGCCGGTTGGGTATCTTTACACGCCACATGCGCCGTCCAAAATCCGCGTGAGCGTGGAAATGGATTGCGCCTCCAGCGACATGCAAACAATACCGAGGCAGAAAACATACTAAAAAATAGTAAATTACCTCCACACCCCTAAAATCCACTCTTTGATTTTGTCTTATATGAGGGTATTTATGTATTTGACCATTTTAAAAAAAAAGTGTGCAATGACCCTATTGAGAGTGTATTTGTATTTATCCATTTATAAAAAACGTGCAATAACCTTAATGCCCCCAATGGTTTCTGTGTTGTTTTGTCTTATGTATGAGTATTATCGTTATTTTACTGTGCACAAAAATGCAAAAAATTGAAAAATACCTCCGCACCCAAGGCTAAAAAGCACAATAAACAGAGGGGCAAAATAGTAAAAAGCACAATAAACAGAGGGGTAAAATAGTAATTTTACTATTCCAATCCACAGTGCCTCCGAATCTAGATGAATAGTGAAAATCATTGTTTATTACTGTTGAAAACTCCAATATGTTTTATCTTTTAGTGTAATGTGACCATACCAAGTGGTTGCACCCAAAGGATTATTCTTGCCGCCAAGTATTTGAAAATCCTAAATCCCTGCTTTGTAATGGACGGGATGGGGGTTTGGAGAGCTATCCATGCACCTATCATGTAGCTCAAACCCATAATATTTTTCACTGTAAGACTATAAATGACTAAGATTCAACAAAATAATAAGAGTTGAAATCACCTAGGAACAAAATCGGACACAAGACCGGAACAGTCCTGTCTCCCCTTCAATCTCGGAGGAGACTCAATCTCCTTTTTCTGACGCCTATCACAACAATCCCATGCAACCAGCAATTTAAAATGGAGGGAATTGTGCGAAGAGCTCTCCTAATCCCAGGTATTTTAAGCCTATCTCACTAGTGGGCCTATAAATTTCAATCTTGTTCCACGAAATATTTCACCAGAAAATATACAAAGAAATAAACAAGGATGGGTTGCATTGCAGCTGTTCAGTGTGCCATTACAGCAATTCTTCTCGTGTCCACCACCGTCAGTTCCGATGATAAAAGTCCGATACCTGCCGATCCGTCAAGCCTAAACACCTGGTTTCAAGCCAATGTCAAGCCCCTGGCAGACCGTAAGGGCGCCATAGACCCTGCCCTCGAAGCGGCCGAAGCCAAACAAAGAACCATCAAGGTTCGACAGGATGGAAGTGGAGAATTCAAAACCTTGAAGGATGCCATTAACAGTATCCCAACAGGGAACACAGAACGAGTGATTGTGGATATTGGACCAGGAGAGTACATTGAAAAACTCAAGATTGAACGTGGCAAGCCTTTTGTCACGTTCTTGGGATCACCTGGTAACATGCCAACCTTGTCATTTGCTGGCACCGCAAGAGAATATGGAACTGTTTACAGTGCCACCTTGGAAGCTGAGGCTGATTACTTTGTAGCTGCTAACATCATCATTAAGGTTGCGTCCATGTTTCGTAAATTACTATCAGTTTCCATTTCTTTTCACTGCTTCAAATAGCCCGGCTGAAGTTTGGATGTTGAAGTTAAAATGTGTTTATTTTTTCTTTCCATGGATTTCCTGGCACAGAATTCTTCGCCAAGGCCAAATGGGGAATTGAAAGGAGAACAGGCAGTTGCTCTGAGGATTGCCGGCGACAAGTCTGCTTTCTATAACTGCAGATTAATTGGGTTTCAAGACACGCTGTGTGATGACAAGGGGCGGCATCTCTTCAAGGATTGTTATATCGAAGGCACCGTCGATTACATTTTCGGAAGTGGAAAGTCCTTGTATCTGGTAACCCATAAAAAAACCATCTCTCCGAACTATAATTTCTCTTCACCGATCTGTTACGGCGGTGCTGTGAAACCAGGAAACCTAATCTTTACCAAATGCAGGGAACAGAGTTGAAGGTAATTGCTGATGCAAAAGGGAATTTTATCACTGCTCAAGCAAGAACCAGCGAGGCAGAAGACACTGGATTCTCGTTCGTGCATTGTAAAGTAGGCGGCACCGGCAAGGGGGCGTATTTGGGACGAGCATGGCAGCCAAGGCCACGAGTAGTGTTTGCATACACCACCATGAGCAGTGCTGTTAGTCCAGAGGGATGGTCCAACAATTCCCACCCTGAACGAGACGGGTACGTCTTTAATCCATCTTTCACTTATAATTATTTTATATCTTGTTTTGTTAACATGAGCTTTTGCTTTCAGGACTGCTTCATTTGGAGAATACAAGTGCGACGGGGAAGGAGCTAACCCCGCCGCCCGAGCTAAAGCGAGCAAGCAGCTAACCCCGGATCAAGCAGCACCCTTCATTTCTCTTGGCTTCATTGAAGGTTCCAAGTGGTTGCTCCCTCCTCCAAGTTAATTTGTGGATATACATTAGAAATCATCATGTAGAAAATAGAGATGCTAAATAATTGTTAACTATATATCTATATATATATATGTAACATCCATCTTGTGAAAAAATAAATCAATACGCGCGCAGAGAAACCAAATGAAATAGGAAGTTGGATTCTCTTGTTCACATGTATCTAGATCGTATCCTCAAAGGTCGTGGCGTGCTGATAAAAAGCTTGAGATGTGCATTGCAAGTCTTGGTTTTGAGTCAGGACGTGCCCACCTTGTGAGAGTATTGTATAATCAAAGTTTTACTCGCTTAACATGGACCCACAAAGAGTACTTGAAGAGAGATGAAGTTTTCTCAGATAAAAAAAAATATCTAGATGGCAAGATATTCATCGACAAACATCATTTTTAATTTTATTGTTCTAATTAATGCAAGGTGTGGTTAATTTCAAGGTTCTGTTACTACCGGTCTTCTTTGAATCATGATCTTATCATGCATGTTAAATGTCTTTAATCTTTGTTTTTGTGAATATGTTTTTATTAAGAATTTATATATTTTTAACATTAACATAGAAAGATTATGTATAAAAATCAATGTAATACTTTTTAATTCGAGAAATATTTTAAATAAACACCCAAATCATCGATGTTCTTCAGCAAAACAATCCTAATTACTGCGTTGTTCAAAGGAGGTGAGATCGATTTATCTCTAGTTATAATTTATTATTCAAGCACAACCTTATCAAGGGACCACTTAATTAAGGAATAAGGACAACGACACGATCTTCATCTCGAAATGTTTACCGATTAAGATTTTTTATCGTGTGATCTTCACATGACTTCTTTAATTTAAGTTTATTTTTAACATGATTTTTTTCGTACAAAAAACTAGATAGAGAAAATATTTTTTGTACAATGATAAAATACACAAAAAATAATATGTATTCTCATGGAAAGACTTCGCCGTACATGATTTTTTTTAAAAAAAAAATCTAACTTTTTGTATTTTTTTTTAACGCAAATGCAAATTTGTAATCATGATTCAAAAATCCTACATTGCCGGGTGTGTATATAATGTTAGAGTGTATATTCTGGAATACTAAAAATATATTCTAGAATGTAGTATAGGATTTTGACACATGTATATAAAGCTGTTACTAGCATACGGTGTGTGTGTACAGAAACATTACAACATATTATATTCAAAATTTCCTTCTCTCTCTGAACTCTCTATCTCTCTTCTTCTCTGCACAATTTCTTCACTCTTTTACTAATCTCAACATATAATCATAAAAAGGAGCATTAATGATCATAATTTAATCTTACCTTGCTAGGTGTGTATATGATTAAACACTAAGAAACAACTCTAACCACATTCTCAAACAAGTACTTAATCTAATATGAAAACATCGATTTCTTTTTATCTATCTTGTTTTATGCTAACATTAAAAAAAATCACTGAATCATGAAAAACATCGATATCTTTATCCAAACACCACCTTAATCATATACCACAAAACAAAATAATCAATAGGAATTTATGTTGTACCAATCCACTTTTTCCTGCAAGAAATAAAAAAAATTTCTTACCTTTTAGATAAAAATTGGTACCTCCAAATGTGTAATAATTCATCATTGAATTGAAACCAAAATAAAAGAACAAAAATCCCAGGGCATGTATCTATCCATAGCTACTTTCAATTTTTATTTCTTCTTCTAAATAAACAAAATTAAATCTTACAATTTACACTTGCCATTTTCTTTTATTGATAATTTATACATATTCTTTTAATTATGTTCTTAATTACATAAACACTTAAAAAACAGGAGTTTTTATGGTGCTACCATTCATATAAATAGTTAAACACTTTAATATATTTGGTTTAATAATTATCGTATCTCAATTGGTTAAGGAACTAAGTCCTAAGGTACAAGCGGGGAAGGTTGCAAAATTGCGGAATTGAATCCTATTAACAATATTTTTACTAGAACTACTTACTCTTTAATTTTCACATGATTCTTAAATATTATTACATAATTTTATTTTATTCTTAAAATATTTAAATATATTTTTTTACCATGATTTTATTATATTTATGGTTTTTTTAACTTTCAATCACCCATAAAATAAGAGCATATTATTTGAATTACTTTAAAATGTTTTTTTTATATAAAAACAATAATTCAAGTTAAAAATCTTGCATTGTCTAATAAAAAAATAATAAAAATCACTTGATTATTTTCTTAAATGATTATATTTTTAAATTTAATTATAAAGCAAAAAACTAGTTTACAAACTTATCACCGCTTTAGAGCAACTTCAATGGCAAAAGTCATTTTGGAGAGTCAAATCTCTAAAATAGCTTTTTTGAATAGTGTGTATATGACTTTTTTGTTGATGTGTATTCCAATAGTAAAAGCCATTTTGGAGAGCTATTTTTTTATATTATTATTATAAATATAGTGCAATTATTTTGTATATAGTTTAATTATGCAATTAATTACACAATTAATAGGAGTAAGTTATATAATTAAATAATTGCTTTTCAAAAAAACCCTCCAACAATAAATTTATTATTATTTTTAATTATATTTAAATAAAAAATGAATTTAAAATAAAATACCTGCAATATTTTAAATTTGAAATACAATATTAATAAAATTACAGTATTAATAAACTCAAAATTCTATCAAACTTATAATATTAATAAACTTATAAACAAAGATCCATTTAATACAAGAAAAATAACATTATTATCAACATACAAATTACGAATAAATACACAACAACTCTAAACATAAAATTTAGACAATTTATAAATCTAACAGTAAATTTAAAACATGTAATTAAGATAACTAATAAAATTTCACATACCCCCGTCATGGGATTGGCAAAGGGTGGAGAAAGCTATTTTTAATTAGCTTCGGCAACAAACATTTTTATTTATTTTAATATTTTAGTGTTTTGGTTGAGGTGTTACAAATAGCATCTAAAGATGAGAAGAGCCATTTTGACTATTGAAATTGTTCATGCGTTGAAGTAGATAAAAAAAAGAACAAAAATCAAAAGAATAATTTTTTAAATATGCCTTCTCAGTTGGCTTAGAGGTTGGAGATGCTACTAGATGAGAGAATGTCTCACCATCACATACATACATGGTTCTCATTAACCATCTCATATTTGAAATCCCCAATGCACCCTCAACACCTAAGCATTATTTCAATGCCCAACATAGGACACAGCTGCCATTAACCAACTATTCAAAGGGCATTCCAGGTCGAGAAAAGTAAGGAAAAAAAATAGATTTTGTTGTCTTCAGAGGTGAATTTGCAACTCCCAGAGAGAGGAACCACAGAGAGAGAGAGAGAGAGAGAGGGTGAGAGAGGATTAACAACAAGAGTTATTAATTTAATACAAATTAATTATGTTAATCCATGATTAGAACTGTCTCTTCATAAAACATCACAATCTCCGTTTTCTGTTTCTTTTGAGCTCGGTTTTGTGACTTCAGCGACAGATTCTCCCATTCTCGGTATGTCTTCGATTGTAAAATGTTTGACTTTTTTAATGTCTGGTTTTAAGATCCGTCGGGAAGCTGGGGTTCATTACTTGATTTAAGAACCCCTTTTCTTGTTTTCCCATTCCTTTTCTTTCCTCTGTAATTGGATATGATTTTGATAATTTCCCAATCTCCTTTTCATTTATTCTATCTCTTCTTTTCTAAAGTTGAGAGTTGTTCAAATAAGGGCTACGACTTGCACTGACATGTTTATTGAATTGGGTAAAATCATCGATTAATTGAGTGATTGAGCTGTCTTGCTTGGAAATGAGAAATCTTGGAATTTATGAAATTCTTGGGAGTAATAATTCGGTGAAATCTCACTCCTTTTTAAAAACTGAAATGGGTTTTTGAAATTGTTTGTGATCTCAGCCGTGCATGACTACTTATGGGTGTGCTTTTTTATTCACGTGGTGTTCTTGTTTCATCAAAATTTAGGGAACTGAGGAAATTGCTTAGACAGTAGAATTTATTTACGGGTAGTGTTGAGAGAAGTTGTTTATTGAAATATTTAGATGTTCTATAGATCTCACGGTTGGAGAAATTATCGTGGGAACTCCCACTGGTGGGACTCACAATCATGGTTTTTAATTTTCGTTAGGATTGCTATGGTGTGGCGACTGCGGGTTAGGTAATGGTAATGGCTGTTGCTGAGTTATTCTAGTGCACAGGTTTTAACAGTTTTACTATAAACGACATTTTTTGATACTTTAGATGAGTAAATACCTTAGTTTTCATGGAACATACGCTTGTTACCTTATTACCTGATTATTGGCAACCGAGCTTAATACATGCATAGCTAAGAGATTCTTTCAATTCTCTCCCAGAAGTAATACATTCATAATAACGGCCACAACATGTTTAGTGATCAACGCCTGTTACTTTCCATCAATGGCTGTTAGAGGTGTTATTCTGAAATTGTTCCTCATTCACTGAACAGTGGAACCCCATCCCCCTGGTTTCCTTTATATGGCAACTATTTGATTCCATGCTCACAACACATGGATTTTATCAATAATGAGATCTGTAGAGTGTACAAATAGCTGTTCTTAAAGTAACTGTTTCTAGCATGCTACTAAAATCTCCACATCAGGTTTTCATAATTTATTCCGAGTACCCCTATTGGGTTGTTGATTGTTTCATGTGTGTTAGCATTTATGCCATCGCCTGAAAGGAGGAGGTTTCTATGCGTGTATGAAATGTTGCTTTTTAAGCCACTTTCTTTTATTTATAATTAAACCAATTTCCTTGAATTGCCATGCTGAAATGTTTGTATTTATGTTCCAGTTTCTAAAGCCACCTCATCACGCTAGTGCATATATACTAACACTGATATATTTGTGTGATTTGCTTTCACGTTTCTCTGAACTTCTGTTTTTTCCATTCCTTTTGAATAGGCAAATGGATGGGCCATCTTACAGAGGCAGCAGTAGTGTGGATGTGTATTTACCAAATTATAAGCTTGGTAAAACACTTGGGATTGGTTCCTTTGGCAAGGTGAAAATAGCAGAGCATGCATTGACGGGGCACAAAGTTGCAATCAAGATACTTAACCGTCGTAAGATAAGAAACTTGGATATGGAAGAAAAAGGTATGTATTGCCTGTAACTCTTTTTCTATCAAAAGAAGCAGATGTGATCGGCTATTCTGCTGTTTCCATTAACTTCAATGATTGATCCTCCTATTTGTGATGTGAATGGATGTTTTCTTTCCATAGTAACTGTAATACCATTTATATGACTAAAAGGAGGCCATTTGAAACCTTTAAACGAAAAAAATGCTATACTGAGACCATGAAAGATTTATATATGAAGTTATTTAATCATTTTTCTTGGGAAGTCAAGTAAGGTTTTGTTTTTTTCCTTGTGGGTGGGGTGGTAGTTTTGTTCAAATTTTCAAGGATTGCTTCAGCTCAATTTTGACAGGCTTATGCCCTCTGTTGTCTTCCCTTTTGCAGTGAGAAGAGAAATCAAAATCTTGAGATTGTTTATGCATCCTCACATTATAAGACTTTATGAGGTTATAGAAACACCGACTGACATATATGTTGTCATGGAGTATGTGAAGTCTGGGGAGCTCTTTGATTATATCGTTGAGAAGGGTAGGTTGCAGGAAGATGAGGCACGTAATTTCTTCCAGCAGGTATTGTTGCCTACTAATATGCATCCCAAATTTCCTATAATTTATCTTCATTTACAGTATGCCAAATTCTGTCTTTGTGCAGATAATTTCCGGTGTTGAATATTGCCACAGGAATATGGTTGTTCACAGAGACCTTAAGCCCTGAGAATTTGTTATTGGATTCTAAATGGAATGTGAAAGTTAGCTGACTTTGGGCTGAGCAATATAATGCGAGATGGTCATTTTCTAAAGACAAGCTGTGGAAGTCCAAACTATGCTGCCCCAGAGGTATGGTGTTGTGGTATTACTTGTTAATGGATTTATAAACATCTAATTGATAAAATGAAGATATCTTTTTCTTTTTTTTCATTTAAAATACAGCTGTTCTATGTATTGGTTTTAAATTTAAGGTTATTGCTGCATTATTTGTTGATTTATTTATTTTGTAGGTGATTTCTGGGAAATTGTATTCTGGACCTGAAGTAGATGTATGGAGCTGCGGTGTTATATTGTATGCTCTTCTCTGCGGTACACTACCTTTTGATGATGAAAACATTCCCAACCTCTTTAAGAAAATAAAGGTATTGGGGATTCGTTTGACTAAGATCAGTGCATGCCTAATAAGGACTTTTCACTTGATGCTTTTCATGGCTTTAGATCATGAACATCTTTGGAATATTGTCCAAGTAGTTTGTAGACTTATTTATGTTTTCCACTTATCTTACAGATCCAGTGATGCATGCTTGGACATGAATTTTGCATTTCTGCTGACTGCTCTGGATCCCAGAGTTCATTTCTGTGTTTTGATAATTTTTTCTTAGATTTGAAGACAGCTATATAATTTGCATGCATGACTTCACTGCACCTCACTTGTTTTTTTGGTATTTTTTTTCTTCGTGGATGGCACAATCATCAACCATCTTACTTGAGCAGCTAGTTCCCTTGTCATTGTTTTTTTTATTAACAATTCACTGTCTAGTAATATTTTCATTTTGTTTTCTTTATTTACTGGTCTTGGAATTATTGATTTTGTAAATTATTTTCAGATAAAAAATACACAATTTAAAATAAAGAGTATTGGCATGGTTTATAATGCGAAGGGGAAGCGCCCATCTTAAGCTTTTGAGTTGGTTATAAGTTCTCTACATAGCACACTGACTGTCCAGCTGTGACCCATGTTACGTGATGTGATCTTTATGGCTTGTTCTGCCATGTAGATATCTCTTGCATTCGATGGCTCACCTAGCATGTGTCAGAGTTCGATTTAAGAATATGAATCCTGTATTGTTAAGAGAAGTAGTGTGGCCATGGCTTGTAAACATTGAGGACTTTGCCATCTAACAACATAAGTTAATGGGTGGTCATGATATTTCTAAGACTAGGATCATTTGATCATATTTCAGTGGCCAATGGATTTATGCTATCATGTTTTCTATCTATGTCCTTTAGGGTGGGATATACACTCTTCCCAGCCATTTATCACCTGGTGCAAGAGATCTTATCCCAAGGATGCTTGTGGTTGATCCAATGAAGCGAATGACTATTCCTGAAATTCATCAACACCCATGGTTCCAAGCTCGCCTACCCCGTTATTTGGCTGTGCCCCCACCAGATACAATGCAACAAGCTAAAAAGGTTCACTCTATATTTTTTATTGCATATGTATTAAGAGATTTCTCAAGCAATTTTTTGAACCATTGACTGTCATTGCTACAGATTGATGAGGAGATTCTCCAAGAAGTTGTCAAGATGGGATTTGACAGGAACCAGATAATTGAATCTCTTCGCAACAGAATGCAAAATGAGGTTTGGTCCTTCTGAAACTCTGTGACTGGTCTATTAAAACTCCTTTTGTATACACTAATCAATATGGTCTCATCACTTACCATGGATTTTTCAGGCTACTGTTGCTTACTATTTGTTATTGGATAATCGATTTCGTGTTTCCAATGGCTATCTTGGAGCTGAGTTCCAAGAAACTATGGTGCGTTTGGTTTCCAAAGTCTACTTTAGAGATGAAGAAAATGTTTCCTCATTGTATTTTTATGTATGGAGTCATCTTGAATCGATAATGATTTTTTAAAAGAGACTTGGGACCTCTAAATTTTGGCATGCCATGTGTGGTTGTGATGGCTGAGGTGGGATAGTACTCTATGCACTGCTGTTTCAATCCTATTTTGATCAATGGTTACATTTTTCCTTCATAAGTTTTCCATTAGATTTTTTTTCACTTCCTTTTTTTATTTGACCAAGATAAAAACATTGGACCCTTTTCTGTTTCCATAGTCATTTTGATCCTTTTTGTTCTGAATTTTATAGGAATGTGCATTCAATGGAACCCATCCTAATGAATCTTCTTCTCCAGCTGGTGGACACCACCTTCCAGGATTAATGGACTATCAAGGAAATGGTTTGATATCACAGTTCCCAGCAGAGAGGAAATGGGCTCTTGGACTTCAGGTTAAGTTTCTTTGCTTTTTAGGTTTTTCCAATGGTAGAATGTTAAGAGTCAATTTCTAGTATGAATCAAGAGGGTTTTGAATGTTTGACGTGCAAAAGAGTCAAGGTCATATACAACATGATATACAAGGAATGTTGAGTTTTAATTGTTTAGCCCATTCTGTTTGGGAAATCTTGGCAATTTTTTGAAGTCATGTAGTTTGTGGAACATGTGAAATGATGGGGTGAACACCTTTGTCACGACTACCTGTGGTTATGTTACAATTATAATTGATCATATATTTCCCCTACACTTTGACAGTCTCGAGCCCCCCCTCGTGAAATAATGATAGAAGTTCTCCATGCCTTGCAAGAACTGAATGTATCCTGGAAGAAAATTGGTCAGTACAATATGAAGTGCAGGTGGATTCCAGTCATTCCTGGTCCCCATGATGGGATGGTTAATGATCCAGTGCACACCAATCATATCTTTGGGGGTGAACCCGCCATTATTGAAAATGACGGAGTCACAAATTCACCAAATGTGGTCAAGTTTGAAGTGCAGGTAATGTCAGCCATTCTCATTGCTTCTTCAAATATTGCATTTGGTTCCTCCTAGAAAGAACTCGCAAGGAAAAAGTTGTCATTTATTGGGTTCAGTGCGTGGACAAAAGAAAACAATGGAGATTATTATTATTATTATTATTATTATTATTATTATTATTATTATTATTATTATTATAGATGCTCTAAATATTGTTTTGACATCGACAACTGTAAATGTGTACTGCTGAAAAAGCATCATTTTTCATGTCAGTAGCTTTGTAGATTATTGTATTCCAGAGCTTGATGGCTAAGATTGAAGGTTTTACTAATATCAGTGCTATTGCAATGGTTTTGACAGCTCTACAAAACTCGTGATGAAAAGTACCTGCTCGACTTGCAAAGAGTACATGGCCCGCAGTTCATCTTCTTGGATCTTTGTGCAGCTTTACTTGCTCAGCTCCGGGTTCTTTAGGAAGACTTTTGAGAGGACCGTTGCCCGTGGATCTCTTTGTCAAGCACGTGAACAGGATTTCACTCGTAATGTATATAACTTATCCGCCCGAGCTTGTCTTTACTTTAAATTTTCCCTATGGTTTTATGTGGGTAGTAGCTGTGTGAGGCCAACACCCTACTCTGCTGTAGTACTGTTTCTGAAAGTTGTTTTATCTTAACTAGGATTTCATACAAAGTTATGTGACCATGGAGAATTTTTCTTTTTATAATTTCTAGGAAAGGATTTAACCAAATCTAGTTGTTTCCCATGAAGTTATGCCATTATTGTAATAATAATTGTGCATGCATTTTTTTTTCTCGAATTATATGTTTCAAACTATGAGCTATGACTTTGAGGTCCTAGTTTCACCACCCTAACTTCACCATCATTGCTCAGAGAAGAGGAAGAAGAAGACCCCATTTCGATTGAGCTTTGGTGTTGGCGGCAAGCAAACAGCTACAAATACACTGATTTATTTTTGGAGAATTTCAATAATCTTCTTAAATAGATATAGAGTTGTTTAAAATTTATATAAACATTATTTAAATATAAGGTATTTTTTTTTACTTTGAATAATTACTTCAATGATGAGATATTGTAAAACCACAAGTTCGTTTAAGTGTTTAATTTCTAACAATAATATCAATTAATGAGAAATTTTCTAAACTCTTTTAGAAGGGATGAATTGTTATGTCTTTGAATGCTAACTTTTTCTCTTTAGTGTTTCTTAGGTGTTATGGATTATGATATTTTCTACATAGAAAATAAAAGGCATAACATTTTATTTAGAGAAAAACCTAAGAATATTTTAAAAGATAAAATATTAATTATCCCTCTAAACAATATCACATTTATTATTTCAGGATGATTTTATAAATATATTTCATCAAGTCTCTACTTGATTTTTCTAGGGCTAAAATTCTTTATATATTAAATTTTAGCTCTCAATTTCTAAAACTTATTATAATTAAGTCACACTTCAATTTTAATTTCTAACCAAAAGTTATTATGTGTGTGACCTATTAGATTTCTTAATAAAATGACCCAAATATTAATCATGATCCAAAATAAAATAAAATAAAATGGTTTTAGTGGGATAATATCTTAATAAGAGAATCTATAAGATTCTTTTTAGTAGGCATCCACTTTATCTTTACATCTTTTTCTTTATATGATTCTCTAATCAAATAGAATTGTCTAAGCATATATTTACACCATTGATGTGACCTTGATTACTTTGCTTGTGCAATGACTCCATTGTTATCATAATACAAAGGCTACGAGATCAACAATGCTAGGAACAATATGAAGTTCAGTGAAGAACTTCTTGATCCAAACAATCTTTTTTTATCCTCTTAAGTATAGAGGTGTACTCAAATTTAGTTGGTTCCTCCAACTCAACACTATTATTTAGAGTAAAATATAACTCAATTTTTTTTAATTTCATTTTCAACATCTGATTGAAACTAAAATTCTAAAATATTTAAACATATAAGCTATTAGTTCATCTCCTTTTTACCTTTACTCTAAATTTATTAATTAAATATTTAATGAATATTAAAGATAAATAAAATCTTTATTAAAAATTAAATATATTTACATGAATAAAGTTTAATATCACGTGTAACCAATCAATTATTACAAGGCATTTATACCAACAATCTTCCACTTGCACTAAATTCAATCACACATGTATCAAATATCATATCGTTCTACTTAACGATAATGTTTTTACTGGAGATAATGTCTTGATAAAGAGAATCTATAAGATTCTTTTTAGTAGGTACTTACTCTATCCTTTACATCTTTTTTCTTTATATTATTCTCTAATCAAATAGAATTGTCTAAGCATATATTTACACCATTTGATGTGACCTTGATTCTTTGCTTGTGCAAATGACTCCATTGTTATCATAATACAAGGCTACGAGATCAACAATGCTAGGAACAATATCAAGTTCAATAAAGAACTTCTTGATCCAAACAACATTTTTTTATGCTCTCAAATGTAGGGTGTACTTAAATTTAGTTGTAGAATCTACTTTGGTATCTTATTTTAAGGTAGTTGTAGAACTTCTTGATACAAACGATCATATATTTCATGAATTTAGTTGTAGACAAAGCTTTAACCTAGAATTTGAATGGTAAAAAAGACTTAATCAATAAGGTCTTAGTGATAACCAAAAGATGATAGTTCTTACACTCAACAATCTTATTTTATTATGGCATATAAAGAAATAAGTGGTGTGAGACAATACATTTCTAATGCAAAAAATCATGAAATTCATGAAACATATTCCCCACTTAAATCATATCTTAATACTTCAATACAATTAGAAAATTGAGTCTTGATGTAGGGGGAAAATGTCTTAAAAACATCAAAAAAAAACCTTTGACTTTGAACAAAGAAATACACCCAAATAAATTGACCGTAATCATCAATAAATATCACAAAATTACTTATCAAGAGCATTATAAATAATAAAGGTAATACCTCAAATATTATTATGAATAATTTCAAAATACTTTGTAGCACGACTACTAAGGGAAATGAATGAGAAGGTTTTAATCTTGTCTAATTTATGTAGAGTAAAAACATTAGTAGAAGAAACTTGATGTTTATTTCCTAACAAACTAGAGTTTAACAAACAAGACAAAACAATATAATAGAGTTTGGATGGACTAAACATTTATGTCACACCTTTATTGTGAATAGTAGTACAAGCAAAAGATAGAAAACAATAAATCAAAAACAATATAGCGTAAATAGCCTTTTAGATCTTTTCACAATCCCGACACATGATCTTGCACAAGACAACTAATGCAAGAGAAATGCACAACACAACCATTCTCCACCAATGAACAAACTAAAATACTTTAGTGATACAAACACATTCTTAAAAGTTGGATTGATATCCCTAACTTTTTGGAATAGGCATATAACCTCTATTAGCAATTTGAATTCATGATGAACCATAATACTTAAATGCTTGCATATATTTTTAAGCATAATTGGATGTATTGGTCATACTAAGATGTGGTGGTGATATAAACTTGAGAATTAGTATTGTAGCCATAAGGCTAAAAAGGTCAAAACAATTATTTATTACATCATTTCAAAGATGGGCTATATACGCCGCAACTTAAAAATACACTTCTTAATAATATGTCCTTGTTTGCAATAATTGCATTGTATATTGCTCATTGTTCTTACCCTTTTCCTTTCCTCAGGCCACAAAAACAACTCTTAACAAAATTTTCTTGCTTGAAGATGGCTTATGTAATGAGATGCTACTCCACTAAGTAGTTCCCCGAAACAAACATCTAAGGATTGAAAGGATCTTGGTTCATTAAGTTTGAGCAAACAATTTCAAATTCAATTCACAGATTCATTAAAAATTGATCATGCCTGCTTTGGTCACGAACCTGTTCAACAATAGAGTGAGATTCTATGGGCGATTTGGCACAAACAATATAGGTATCCTGCACATGAATTTTAAAACTAGAGTAATAACCCTAACAGGCTGCTTTAAGAATAATTAAAAAAAAAAAAAAAAAAAACATTTTTTAATTGAAAACATCTAGCAATATGTATATATTGAAAACATCTCCCGCATGGCTTATGCTGTCTTCCATTGAAGCAACTTTGTAAGATCATTGTGAGCTAGATCACTCCCATCTACATGAACTCCACAATTCTTTCTCTGTGACATACTTGACACTGAAATTCCTAGGCTGAATAATTTTTCTTCCAGTGAATCAAACACTAAGCAACTCAGAATTGTTTGATGTCATCTTCTAGACAAACACAACAAAACCAGAAAAGACAGCCAAGAATTACAAAATAAAAAATCAAGAACAAAGAGCCCCCTATGTATCAAGATCTAATAATACCCCATCAAGAAAACCAGCGAAAAACTATAACAAGACATTGGAATACAGATTCATAAGTAAAGATCTAATACCATGTTAATTTGGTCGAATGACCCTTCTCCATAAGAATCCCTCTCGTTAAATAGAAATAATTTTGATTTACATTCCAGAATCAGTTAGTAGCCCTAATTACAAAAATCTATTTACACTATAATTACATAAATATTAACTATTTTCTTGACAAAAATAACTAACATTTATATAGAGACTATTGATTTTAATGAGATGGTCCATACTAAAAACAAAATTATTTGGTACGCTACATATTTCAGAATTTTTGCACAAATGAATGGGTGTGGCAAGGTATCTTCTTCTCATTTGCATCCATAGTCTTAACAAATGATGCTAAAACAACACATGGCTACCTTGTTAAGATTAAGATGAGTATTTCCAAATGAATTCAAACTCATTCATAAGAAGAAAAAAATGAGAGTTCAAACTTCAGTACTGTGAAGTAGGGGAGAAGTGTCCCTGTCAGTGTTTCTGGCATACTGAACTGGCATCAGAGCTGGATCTTGATATGCAGTGACTAATTTATCATAAAACTCGGTCATGCCTGCTTCATTCTGCTCTTTTCTATCTTGTTTTACCAAACACTGCAGAAGCAGAACACATAACATATAAACATCTGGATAGCAACCACATAATCTCTCGTAAAGGAAATTATCAGAACAGAATATGAAATATTGGAACAGTCGGGATGTGTTGATATATAGCAACTAAGCAACTTTGTCAAACATTAATGGTCTCATCAAAGAGGAATCCTGGGAGGGAGAATTTAAAAGTCCTATCTTCCATTGTTGAAAAGTGGCCCTGTAGACTAAAACACCCATTCTCTTCATGCATTCTTTTCCTTTCTTGGTTTATGTCAGGCACAAGTTCATCACCATATAAAATGGAAAACTAAAAAGGTAAACTCAGCACAGGGAACAGAATTCATGCTGGGTTCAATCATGATGGTTACTCTATCAAATTTCATGACCTCTAAGAAGTTAAAAATGTGTGTTTTGGAGAAAGAAGCCTATCAGTGTCTCTATAAGATATTGCAAGCAAAGAAGATGAAAATGACTAAACTAGAATTGTGGAGAAGAGTAGACGTTGGTCAAGAAATTATTTCATTTACCAGTTAGCCATGAAACCTAATTTGTGCATTGATTCAAACACATGATTTACATAAGAATTAGAAAGTTGGCATACTTTTAACACTCAATATGTGATAATTTTAGCAAAATCAACTAAGTCTTTTTTTAAGACAAAAACATGACACAAGGTAACTGAATTAACATAATCACTGCGCCATTCAATTAAATAAAAACACAGTATGGAAGGGAATGTTAAAATATCCCCATCTATAAGACAAACAACATAAACTGGTACTGTAGTTGTGTAATGGAAGTGAATGGGAAAAAAACGAAAGCAATTGAAGAGAATACCATGAATGCGCAAGTAAAATAGAAGACTGTTAGAAACAGAATAATAAAAATAACAGATATGCGCCAATGTACCTCAGTAGGATAAGCTTTAAATAAAGGTAGGAACCGGTTCTGACAGTACGCATTGAAGATAAGAGTAAGAACAGGAAGAGGAATAAGTAAAGTAGATGCCAAAGGTAGCTTCTTAAGCCCAAATATTCCAAATGCAATAATGTGCATCAGTATCAAGGAAAGAACTGTCGAATTGTGCACTATAGGCCAAAACTTTCCATTTGTTTCATACTTTGGGGCATACACATTCAACAACTGCAAAAAAGTAAAAATAAAAATACAATGAAATATATATTAATGTAACTTTCTTTAAGAACTCAATTTTGAAATTTTAGATGACACAATGTACTAATTAATTTGTAGTCCTGAAGTGTCAATTATATTAAGAATGTAAGATACGTTAACATGGGTCCAGTAATGCTGTTTCCTTTCAAAGCAAAAGTTCTGCCAAAACAAAAGTAACCAACTATCAAATATGTCAATTTGACTTATGAAATAAGGCTCTAATCATCAAGACTTCAAGAGAGAGGCTCTAGTTTTATAGCATCATGGTGGATAGGCAAGAGCAAATGAAAGTGAATTGAACTGCTCAGATATTGACCACAAGCAAGTACAGAGCAAATTGCTACTACACTACCATTACCATAAGTCACATGTATATTGACATCTAATTGTTAAATTTCAGAATGTTTTGCATCAAATGGAACAAGGTAACTTTACATGTCAGACATGTCCATACCCAAATTAAAAACTTAGATATATCAAAATTCACTTCTGATCCAATTTATGATAACAAAGATCTAAGGGTTTTCTAATTCAAGATCACATGTCATCATGAAAAATTAAATTAAGTCTTCAGGAATTGTTAATACTCTTCATGATTGCTACGTTGAAGACTTGATAATCATCAAAATTGATATCTAACATGGAAAAAATAATTAATGAATAAAAAATAAAATAAGAAAGAAATGTTTTGCTTACCTGGTTGCGAAAGATTATGTATCCAAGGCAAAAGTAAACCAAGAGAAATGGCAGAATTAGGGGAGCAAGGAAAAAGTACGTTATACCCAGAAGTCCAAAGAAGAGAATAGTGGGGATATCATTATAGTAAGGAAGTGATGGAACCTCAAATTCATTCCCATCTTTTCTTGAAAATAGTCTTTTCCAAAAACTGCAAACCAGTGGAATCAATCGGAAGAGTTCTGATGATAGTTTAGTCCACCCAGAAGTCACAACATATGAAATGAAGAACGATGCCTAATAAACCCAGAATAAGGAATCCATTATACTTGTGAATGTAACATGTAGCAGAAAGGAATTTAAGGCTCGTTCTAAATCACAAAACTGATAAGAAACTCTTCACATATTAGGGAGAAAAGGCAAAAATTGTAAAAGAATATACAGAACAGAGATGCATTCCCACCTGACCTGGGACAGCTTCAGCTAGCACCCTGGGAATATTTTTAGGCTCGAGGAAGACATTGACTTCATAGAGAGCTGACCCTGACAGTACATTTGCAAAAAAGACGTTCCATATGATAAACCATAGCATCTTGGAACAAGCACTTCTTTCTATTTGACTGCGAGAAATGTATCCTTGAATGGCAGAAAATGTTAACATAATTGGTGGAACAAAAAGACATAAACAACTGAAGAATGAGACTTGGAAGATATCCTGTAATTACTTGACTGACAACAGTTCTGCAATTCAATAAATTGTGCATATTAGTTCCATGTCTTAATAATTAGAGTAATCAATGATTTCAAAAAACTTAAAAACTTCAAGGGATTTGAAATGCTTGAAATCAGTAATTAGTTCTTTCTAAGCTTCTCTAGATCTACAACTTCACACAAAACAAAGCACAATCTATCTCTATTTTCCAATCAGATCATGATGCCTGACAACTATCTAAAGCTGAGGTTCAGAACAAAAACAAAATAAATTACAAACTCTAATTTCACATTAGCTTTGATGTGATTGCCAGGAAACTGATACTCAAAATCAGTAGATCTGGATTGAAGCTAGAAGGAGTAAAACATTTATCTATGTTGATTATTCATTAAGTTATTGACAATATTTGCAAGTTTTCGTAGTAAGGACATGCATTGCAAGCATGTACTCGATAGGTTCTAAATATATAATGATAGTTATTCATTAAAATTATCATATTACCATGAACATTTTACAGTTCTGTTACAACAATTTTTATTCAAATTTAAAAGTTCGTTGCATAAAATATTCAATGTCTAGCCACTATCCATGTTTTTCATGGTCTAATATTCAATGTCTAGCCATTATCTATGTTTTTCATGGTCCTAAAGTTTTCTTATTAGAATTTGTTTAGACTAAAAAAGGGGGTCAGGCAGGCTATTAATTGAAAAACCAAGACACCACAGAAACAAATTTCTGACATGGTTACAGCCTGCTTCCTCTTCAGACATTAAAAGCATACAGTTCAGCAGTGAATGCCACATCACTAATAACTGTATATGCATGCCAAGTTTTTGAGACAATAAAAAATGTTTTTGCTTGTAACAGATTTGACCACAGTTTTTCACCTATATACATTAGGCAATCAGTAGTGCTTCCCCTACTTGATTGAATTCATTGATTCGTATATTCAAACAAATCTTTAATCATTTTCTGCATGCTCAAAGTTTTAATGGAAGGTATGCAACTTAAAAAGGTAGTTAGAATATTATAATATCTATCTACATAAAATAACCTCAAATAGCCTCATGGGTAGCCCAGGATTGGCTATAATATATATCTACAAAAATAACCTCAAATAGCCTAGGGCCAATAAAGACTTAGAACATTGACTCAAAACGTTATATCAATAAGAAATTACAATTTTCACTTACAGGCTCAGTATGCCTTTCAGAAAAGGAAACCATGTTTCCAGCTGCTCCAGATTAGCAAGACCTTGCACTATCACAACTGGAATAAGATAAAGAACAATTAGAGCAAAACATGCAACAGGCACCACCAGTTTGAAGATCCATCTTTTAATGAATGATGCAGAAAAGAAAGCCCAGTGAACATCCCGAGGCTCCGGAGCTTGCTCAGTGACCCATTCTGTGGGATTGACACCCTGTTGGATGTGTAAGGCTACTGCAGCACCAAGCCGTGATTTGAATGAAACAAAAGCAGCTGGAACTTCCTGAAAAAGATTAGGTTTATAATAAGAACAATAGGTTGCATGAGATGTCATCTTTGCATTGATATCTAATGCATGAAATGGATTCTGTTAGTGTACAATGTGAATAAGGGTGATTCCACACTTCCAGAGAACAGAAGATCAGATTTGAACTCAAAACAAACGAGAACTTTCATGTTTTTTGTGCTGTGTTCTATATTCTATTGAGAACCTAGGATGAACTCTTACAAAACACAAGTATAAGTTTGCTTGAAACACTCAGATGCTGGGAGAATATCTGTTGTTCAATCAAACAACTATGGCATTAAACAGCCTTACAAAGAAAAACTAAAAGCTGAAAATATGCAGCCCACATTTTACAATCCTAACAACGTGGTACACAACTAAATCTGAATTAAAGTCAAATAAAGAATAGCACTTGATAACAACAACCGAAACATCCCTACAAATTAGGACAACTTAACCCTTACAGCTAGGAAATCTTAACAACTTCAACATATTTCATCCATCTAAATGCAACAATACTCTATTACTATTCCTAAAAGTTCTTCCAAACAAAAGTGCATTTTAATGTCATGAATAGATGCAGGAGCTTTTTAAGCAATAACATCCCATGAAAAATCTAGAGTCTTAGATTATAAATGAAGAAGAGTGCATAATGATTTGCAGCTCATCCTATAAACTGAAGTAGCTAGCACATTCATAGCTGCCCAATCTTGAACTCAGTTGGTCCTACAACCATCAAATTCATAATCCACTTTATCCAAAAGCTTCAGAAAGTTAGAATTATACACAGATCACCCTCCTAGAAACGCTTCCACAAGATTGGTAGGAGTTGGCATTTATGTTTTTAAAGTTAAGAGATGATTGACACAGAAAAACCTGAAAATTGTTCCCTCGTGCTCCAGCAGTTGCATTAATGACAAAGAAAACTTAAAACTTAAGCAGATTAAGTGGACACTATCCTCCACATAAATATCACTAGTACCATTTGAATGTCTTATATAATTATTAAATTCAAATACCAAGAACTGATGCCACGCACCTCTCCAGCCAATAAATTCTGCTCCATCCTCACATTATCTTCCAAATCTTCCAGCTTCTTTTCATAGTGGTCTGAAAGACTAACTTTGCGTCCAGTGAGTCCTAAAAAGCCATCACGTCTAAATTTTTGCTGAGAATGGTTGTTCGATTTCATCCAGCCAAGCTTTCTATACAGTTTGTCTGCATCATTCTACCAAGGATAACACAGTTTTAAAAAACAGTAAGATTCAAAATGATGACAATCAGATTTATAAACCAAGATGGCATTGTTATGTTAAAAAAAGAAAGCATGTGAAAAAAAATAGCACATGTGATATGTCAAACACAACCTTTTCGAATTCAACAAATATCATGTCAGTATGGGTCAGTGCTTCTCCATGTTCCATGAGCATACTGAAATTTACATGATGAAAATATACAAAGCTTTCTAGAACATTTCAAAAGTTATGTTTGTGCATGACAATGAAACACACAACTTCATGACCAGCCCTTTTCCAAAAGAAGCTGATTTGATGCATTAATGAAAAGATGAACTTTTTCAGGGCAATCAGGCTTGAATTTTCAATTGTAAACATTGTCATGTATTTTAATCTTATGTCAACCCTCAGTTTTCCAAGGAGGGTATCATCAGGGATAACTGAGAGAGTGTAATTGACAGGTCCAAAAACTATTAAGTAGCACATAAATACAAGAAAAAACATGATTGGAATAGAAAAACAAGTTAATAACTATGGTTCTGAAGTGTAGGTAACCACAGTGGCCTGAAATTAGTTAAGTGGTTTGCACATTCACCTAGAATGCTTACAATGAGATTTTGAATTTTGCTAGTTCGATGAACCACTGAATGTGAAAGATAAGTAGAAGGATGATTCTCAGTGAAAAAACTCTCAACAGTTTCACTAAAGTTTCTTCCAGATGAGGAAGGAATACTGCGGACTAATATAGTAAACTGATGAGGCTGTGGTTTGGATGAATAGAAGCATGCAATCCTTTTTGCTGACATATAGTTATGCTCCTGCACATTGTGTAACTAATAAGTTAGAAATTCTCTGATGACTTTCATTTATATGAAGTAATGAACCAGTATGCCTGGTGGCTTTTGCAGAAGAAATCACAACGGTACTTACATAATACAGAAGATAGCAGACAACTCCAGTAAAAATATATGCAGCAGAAAAGTGAACCCATAACCTTGAGAGAAACCAAAACTAATAATCAGGGTAACTTTAACAAAGAATAGCTAAATGATTGCTTGTGATGCAATAAAGAATCATGCAAACCAAGAGAATCTAAGAGCAATATAGACAGCAATATTTAGATGAGACTATTTCAACAAAATGAAATGTCCAACTTTACAACTAATATAAAGTCGGTAAAAAGCAGGAAATAAAGAAGAAATAAAACTTCAATATAGCAGGATAAAAGAATAAGAATTTTCATTTAAGGCAAAGGAGAGCTATGAGAAATAGCCCAGAGGTAGGGTGGAATACAGAAGTATCAGACAATATGTAAACAGGAACATTTTGTTACATGAAAATAAATTAGAAAGAACACAATTACAGACTAGAAAATATGAAACTAAAAATGAAGTTCAATCCATCTCAATGATTTTTTCTTAACAATGCCCATAGTTTGAATGTACTGGGGGCGATGAGCATATATTGGAGTTTTACCTGACCAAAATGAGTTAATTGCCAGCCAATCTAGAAGTTACCCTTAGGAAAAAGTGAAAAACTATGGTCTAAAGTGAGCTGAAATGACCTTTCCAGTAACATTCAGCAACTTTATTTTCTTTATATTGGTGCATTCCAAGACATGTTTAATCCACGTCTCAAACTATTATCCCCATTCCCAAATCAGTTAGCATAATGATCTGATTACTGGTCATGACATTATGGAAAAACCAAACCAGCAAGATTTATAACAGGTTGTCTAGTAAACCTGGATAAATGGTCAATTTTATTCCCTTTATTATTTACAAGGTGCAAACAGCAAAAGAATGTGGTTCCTGAACATCTAACAGCCATTTGAACTACAAGTAATTATCCCATTTACAATTGCCAGATTGCAAGATATAATTGTCACTGACTACTAAGGGCTTCGGAAGTCTGATTTGGGGAAACTTTCTATGCCTGGGAGTGCCACAAACTACTTTTCATCATTAAGGAAAACACAGAAAAGCTCAAGTTTCTGGAAATGAACATGTCTGCTGTTCTGGGCTTCCTAGGATTCTATATTGAACTTCAAATTTAAGAAGGCAGGCTATGAGAGCATTACAAAGAGTAAGGAAAGGGCCAATGAGAAACTTTCATCAATAGATAGGTACTTATCCCATCATAATTTAGTAGAACAATCTGTTAATAGGTTGCAAGACAGACTACTCTCAGACAAGGTCAACCTATACATCGACAGCTTTCACCACCCCAGTTAGACAAGCACAAGGAAACAGAACCTGTAAGGAAACTCAACTCCATTTCCATATCAGAATTTACACAAACATTTCTTGCACCAGAGTAGGTTATTTTTTATTTCTAAGTTTTGGGTTTTCCCTGCATCCTCATACCTAGGATGCATTGCTTTTAATGAAGTGCCGGGTTTTTAAGAGGAAAAGGGGAGATTGATGTTCTTTGGTGATGCCTAGTGTTTACAATTATTCGGTCCATTTGACCTCACTCAAGAGGCTTTTAAGACAGACTTTTACATGTTCAGCTAACTAGGGATAAAGTAAGTTTCTTGGCTTAAATATGGTGCACTCTCTCAGGAACCTTTGGAAAAGAATATCTTTAATTTTTTATTAGTATGATATTTTCCCCTTTCTGAGGAGGATAAGCAATCCTTGAATTGCACAGCCCTCATTCTCCTCACTTAATATCATTCTTTCTCTATCAAAAAGATAAAGAAAAAGAAAACAGATGAAACATTTCCTGGTCACTCGGTTACTCCTAGTGTCCCTCCATGTACAAATTTCAAATTTTCAAAGAGCACAGAGAATGCATTCAGCTAAAAGGGTGAAAAAACAAGAAACATTGTTACTAAAAATAAAAAAGAAATAAACAACGTTATTACTAGAGATCTTCTCGAGGGAACTTTTTTATCAAATAAATTTCATGTTAAGTCATATGGTTTGATCTTGCAAAATTGAGCAATGACATTCTGTTCATCTAGCCAACTAATGATTACCTGTTGGAACCGTCATTGACATTTGATATACTAAATGAATCCAAAGACTTGTTTGGCAAATGACCAAAATCATCACTTAGCTGGTTCCCAAAATAATTAACTGGAAGAAGGATGAAAATTCCGATAACCCCGGCAATGGTGAACACTCTCAAGCTGCATTAAAAGCAGGATATGAAAAAAAAAGCTGAATGAAAATAAGCATGAAAGAAAGTCAAGAAATAATGATTGCAGTGTAAAAGAATCATTATGCATAGTGATATACAAATTGATTGTGATAGGAATACAGGCAGTGGACCTGATATGCATGCAAAGTAAGTGGAGAGAAAAATGCATAAGTGTTGCTTCAGATAGTATATACCTCATTAAAAAGAACGATTCAAAAAAAAGAAAGCCAGCAAGTACTGTATGAATTGAGTCTCAACACACCTTTATAGACACTCCTACTGTATCTTGCCACAAACTTTTTCTCACAACCATATGTCGAAACCCCAAGCATATATTTAGCCTATCAAGTAAGGTTTTTAATCGAGTCCATGACAGATGATTACTTCTGTTAAGTTGAAAGTTGTTCTCTAGTGTCTAGACAATCAAGACATTCTTTTCCAGCTTTGTACTATGCATTCTGCTTAAGAGTAGCCTAATTAATTCCTCTGCATAGGTTGTAGAATTCATCCTCAGCCAACACAAGTGATATAAAAATTGTTAAGGAAAAAAAAAACTTTACTGATCCTTAGCAAGAAATTCACCATCCTTCTGTCTTAATAAGAAACTTATTGGATATTCCCCTCTTTTGTCTACGTTATTTCTTTGTTTGCATTATTTCAATCGAACCGAATACAATTTTTCATCGTGAAATCCACGAACAGGGATCGGTCAGTCATCTTTATTTTATTTTATTTTATTCTACATCACAATTCCATTGATGATCATTGAGTCTCTATTCTAATTTAAAAATAAAGTTGTGATTTTTATAGATAACCCGCATACAAAAAGAAAAAACTCCACCCTTTTCAAGCCCTGATTAAAAATTGAAATCTTTTACACAACTAAATGGAAATTTAATTTCCTTACCTGAAGGTGAAGATCCGAGTGAAGACGAGACCATCTAAACCCGAAACTGACAAGATCTCATCTTCAGAAAGCTGCCAAGCATTTCTAACCCAACCAGCAGAAGGCAATAACCTTTCCAAGTCAAAATCACCACTCTCCTGTTGCCGAGATTTCTCTTTATCGACCAAACGGGGTGCGTACACGTACAAATTACCAGGTTGCTTCCTCAATATTGAATACAAAGTGAAAAACAGCAAACACAGTCCAAGATTGATTCCAACTGAAGTCAAGAGAGCTGAAAGTAACATTTTTCTTGTCTTCAAAAGAGGCTCACGAGTCACACCATCAAACAATTATAAGAGCTCAAAAACCTGGAAAAGGTGCTCCAATGTTGAACCCTCTTAGAGAAAAAGCTGTACCCAGAAGAGTAAAATCGTCATTAACATTTCAAAAAGAAGAAGAAGAAAAGAGGCAAACTGTGGAGGATAAATACTCTCTGTTATATTCGCTTCATTTATGAGTCAACTGTCAATAGAAAACATGAAAATCAAGTGCAATAAGAGAAAGCGAAGTGAAACCTGGTTAAGAGGGAGGAAGATGAGAGTGATGCAGGAGTCGATGAGGAGAGGGAAAGGTGTATTGATTAGGCTACTGCCAAAGCTTTAACGGATGTAGCTGCATGAATGACTGCAACTCATGTTCAGAAGGGATTTGTTTTGTTAGATCTAGGAGCTATACATTTGTTTATTTCTTGTAAATCTAAAAAAACAAAATCTGCATGTGCTTTAGAAGTAAACTATAAAAAATATTAGTTTTTTAGTACACTTTGAGGGAGAAGGTGGATGGATTGGTTAAGCATTTCTCATTGTAAAATGGATTATTAGACTACGGTAGTAACACTCAACGATGTCAAATGGAAATGAGGTGGAGTTTCATGGAGAAAGAAATTTTGTGTTCAATAGGTTAAAAATATCTTATGGGAGTGCGATTGCGGTAGCTTTTTTAAAATATTTTTCATGTTGAAATATATTAAAATAATGTTATTTTATTTTTTAAAAATCATTTTTGACATCAACACATCAAAATGATCTAAAAACACTAAACCGCTGGTTTTTAAAATGAAAAAAAAATCAATTTTTTTGAAAACACCGATTCCAACGCACTCCCAAAGGGGATAGTAAATATAGATTATAACAGGTAGGATATAAATCCTGATTTGAACTCAAGATCTATTATGCAAATCACAATTTTTTTATCATTATATTATACACTTTGAAAACTTCAAGGACACACTCGGACTATAACCCTCTTTTTTCACATAAAAATTACGAGGGTCTCAATGAAAATCTCCATCTTTGTCCTTAGAGTTTATTTTTCTAATTTTTCACAAATTTATACTTTTTTTTTCTAATCATGAAATTTTATTGAGAATTATATTTGTTTTTCCAAAATTAATTAAAATTCTAGAATTTAAGAAACTTAATCTTTGATCTAGTTTTCATGTAAAATAACTTCATTTAACTCATCAAGAATGTTCCTTTATCATTAAACATGCATAAATTTTCAATAAGTAATAGAAATCGGTCGAACTTATCTCACTAGAGTGTAGGTTTTCTGATAAAAAAAAATAAAGAAAAAAAAGAGAGCAAAAACTTAAAAATAAATTTAAATTTATTGCATGTTAAGGATCGTAATTAATGTTAGTTTTGAAAATATTTTTTTATTTGGAAATATATTAAAATAATATTTTTTTATTTTTTTTAAATTATTTTATGATATTATCAAATGAAAATAAACTAAAATACTAAAAAAAATTAATTTAAAATGAAACAAAAATTATACTTTTTGAAAAAACATTTTTGAAATGCTTACAAAATTATCGACGGAAGGAGTACACGAATCTCCCCTAAAAGCGCACATGACGCTTGCAATTGTGAAAACACAGCAAACATCACACAATCAAACCGACACGTCTCCTGCCATTATACCATTTCGTGTCCCGCGTAAACCTGCATCGTCGGTTGGAAAAACCGCCGCCGCCGCCGCCGATTCGAGAAGATCCGGTTAGCCGGTTCCGGCAACTCTCTCCTCCGATCGTTCCAGGTAATTGAAATTCGGATCGTGATTGATTGATAAATTTGTTAATGGAATCGAGGATCTGATGTCGTCTGGGTTTTTGATAGATAGAGAGGTTAAAAATTGGAAAAGATGAGCCAAATATTTGAAGGATACGAGCGTCAATACTGCGAGATCTCTGCTAATCTATCCAGAAAATGCACCGCTGTTGTTTCTCTTGATGGAGGTACAAAATCACGATTCTATATTTTCATTTTTGTTAATTCTGAATATTTTTTTATGCATTTGTTGTTTGAATTTTTCCAGAGAAAAAGAAGCAAAAGATTTCCGAAGTAAGAGCTGGATTAGAGGATGCTGAAGCATTGGTACTAAAAACATATCCTGATTCTTCATTTTATTGTCCTCAGGATCTTGTTTTTATTAATTTTGATTTTGTAGATTCGGAAAATGGATCTGGAAGCGAGGAATTTGCAGCCGAATGTGAAGGCTGTTCTTCTGGCTAAATTGAGGGAGTACAAGTCGGATTTGAACAATCTAAAAACCGAGGTTAAAAGAATTGGTTTTGGTAATCTTAATGGAGCTGCTCGCGATGAGCTTTTGGAAGCTGGAATGACTGATTCCTTGATGGTATGCCAGTACTCTCCATATGTTTCCCACAAAATTATCATGCTCCTCATTGGAGTTAAGAATTTAGCATGTTTGATTTAACTCGTCAATGTGGCTGCTGTGTAATATTTCTTGTGTTCGTATTTTGCTGTTTGTGTCTTGGATGAAATGCAGAAAGGATATAACGCCTAGTTTTTCACTTTGATTTCCCCTTTTGTTATGTTAGATTTATGATGGAATAAGATTTTCAAATATGTTGTCTGGACTGTTTGTCGTCTGGTCGTGCCTCGCTTCTGCAACCAGACACCACAATAATCTATATTCTAGTGCAATGTCAAACCTCAAAAGTGATCTTGCTGCTGCTTGTTAGAAATGGCACTGTAGGTGTCTATTGTGAGGAATGAGTAGCGCGTGGAATGAGATTTATATTGCTTTGCGGATATTTCTATTTGAATCTGTAATACAGCTTTGTGCACCATCGTTCTTCTTTGCAAGTGTTGAAAATAATTGACAGTTATGGTCTGTGCAACTGGAATAGGCCTCAGGAGATCAAAGATCAAGATTGATGATGGCGACAGAAAGACTAAATCATTCCAGTGACCGAATTAAGGATAGTAGAAGAACTATGCTTGAAACAGAAGAACTTGGTGTTTCAATTCTTCAAGATTTGCATCAACAGCGACAGTCGCTCTTACACGCACATAACACGGTATTCCTGCATTGAATTTATTGATTTTATTTACATCAAACCTTCATCACCAATCATTGTTTACTTTCATCCCAGTGTAGTGAAATTTGAATTTGCTATATAGTCATAGTTTTACAGATCCTGATGCATCAGCGAGGCAGCCCTGGTCGCAGACTGCAGCTTCCTTTTAATTCTTTTTAGTTTAATCCCCATTTTACTGAACAGAGTTATGCTTGGTTGGCCTTGAGTGCATATCACTCAGTTTGAGATTGGAACTACTTGCATCCAAATGTTGTGTGCTAATTTTGTGGTTCTTCCTGTGTTATCAGCTTCATGGAGTGGACGACAACATAGGTAAGAGTAAGAGAGTATTGACCGCCATCTCGAGGAGGATGAACCGGAACAAGTGGGTTACCGGTTCCATCATTGCTGTGCTTGTTGTTGCCATCATCTTGATCTTGTACTTCAAGCTCAAATAGCCAGGATATCCCCTGTTCCAGTCCTGTGTTTTACCAAGACATAACTCGGAAGTTTTTTTTTTTTCCATTTGACTTCGATTATTTACGAGTTTGCCATGAATTGCTGATGTGAGTGAAGCATTTAATTTATATATATTCTTGTTCTTTTTGAATCATTTTAATTACATGGAGTGAACTTCATACTTGTCTGGTATCTTTTCCCCATTATTATAATGTTCTACAATTTTTTGAGAGAAAACTAAACCTAACAATGAAAAACAAGTCTCAAAACATGAACAAGGCCGAATTCACTACTTCTATTTTCCCATCTTTTTTTGGATAACAGTAGTAAAAAACAACTAGTTCCCAATTTTCCCCACAAAACCTTCAAAAATAGATAAGAAACTTGACATCATAAACAATGTTCTTAAAAAACCCATAAAGTCATACTTTCTCATTAAAAAAAAACAAATTTTGCTATGCTGATTACACCATCAATTTTATGACATGATTGAAATGAGTCATCTTCAAAAACCTATCAACAATCATAAAGATAAAGTCTCTACCACTTTTCACCCTAGGTAAATTGAAAACAAAGTCCATAAAAACATTTATCCCAGGCTCTTAGGTACAAGCAAAGGAGCATGCAATCATGTGACCTTAGACTTATCTTTTCTACATATAATGCATTTATTTAGAATTATTTTGTTATTTTTCTAGCCTTGTTTAGGACATTTCACCTAGAGTAAATAGGTTATTTAGCTTGTATTTAGATTTGTTTTAATATTTTGATTTAAAAAATAATAGTGTGTGCAAGGTGACTCATACTCTTTGTTTTTCATTGAACTCTTGAACTTTTCATCAAAAATCACATTTTTATGGCGTTCATCTTTATAATTCTAGTTTTTTATTCTTTACAATCAACAGGTCCGGATTTTCATCAGTTCTTTTTGGTTTAAGAAATCACTAGATTAAGTTCTTTTCAACTTGATTCTACCTTTCTTAGATTGTTTTCAATTTTAATTTTTGAATTCTATATGGTTCTTACCCTTGAACTCGCACCACAATGTTCTATAGTAATTGAAAATGAATGTAGATAAAAACATTAAATTTTATAAGATGCTTATGATTGAGTTGAGAATTTTAGCTATATGACTTTAATTTCATTTTTTTGAAATATCCAAAGATTTGTTCATAGTTGAGGTGTTTTTTCAAAGTAGAAGAAGCTATTATGGGTTTTTATTTATATTTATTATCATTGTTCTCTTCTTTTAATTTTTAGACTTTCTCAAATGTTATAGTTATCGTCATATCTCCTTAAAATGTTGTGGCAACCACATATAATTGGAGTTTTTGTTGATGCTTTTCCAATTCAACCAGAATAATCCGAAACCAACTCGGATCAAATTGAAATTTAGGATGCTTTCCATGGAATCATTGATCTCTACGTTAGGCTCTATTCTTCTTGAAACTCTACCAAGTTTCAGTTTCTTAGTGCTGTGTATGGCAATGTCTTTAAAAACCATGAAATAGGAGAAAACAACATGGGATATCTTCGATACAATACAGCTCGACATTCTTCTCAGAAAACAACAATGGTGATTTGCATGTCGGCTTCAATTCAGGGTGTAGAAAATATATTTTGTATTTTATTTCCTATGCTAATCAGTATCAATCCCAATTTCTTAATCTAACTCATTTTGTTGCAGGTAATTGAATACTGGCATGGCTGCAAAAACCATTCAAGGTAACGTGCAATCTCAACTACTCTGAAACGCAACACAAAGCATCAAACTTTATCATCCTAATATTCGCAGCTGATATCTAAAATCTTTACCAAAAAACTAACTGCAGAAACTGAAGTCACGCTGCAATCCAAGAACTCAAACTTCTCGTAAAGCTTTGGATTTGCTTGCAACAATGTCAGGGAATTACAGGCAGCAAGAACATGAAAATCTTTAAGCTGCAAAGCGCATCCCCTGTGTTCATTATTTGCACATTAAGGTTTAGGTCGGAAAATCAATAAAAATCAATGATCCCAGACCTCAGTACGTGTGCATTAAGAAATCTAAACAAAATAAACCTTCTGGGGCATCCGATCGAGCCAGAATATCCAAAAGAGAAGAGAAGGGAGGAGAGGAGAAAGGGTTTCAAGAACTCACCAGTTTCTAAGCACAGCCGCCACTGATGTGAAGAAATGTTGAGCGAATGAGGGGTATTTATATGGTGCTGGAGCTGTCATTAGGGCATTACTTGTAAATTTTCAATTCCTGGTGTACTACCACTACTTTTAAAAGGTAGGTAGTAAAATTAAAATGACGTGGTAAATTAAAAAACATATGGTAAATTGGGATTTTTTCTTTTCTTTTTTACTTTTGCCTATGCGTTTATTTTGACTAATCGAGAGGTTAATTAAGTTTTCGGCTACTCTTTTTCAATGAAAAATGTGAAGAAAAAAAAATATATTAATTTATTGAGAACATAAGGAAGTTTTTCCAATAAAATAAAATAAAAACACGTCAAGGTTACAATTATTTTATACAAAAAATCAAAATAATAATTTATAATATTTATCTTAATATTTTGTATTTGTGATATTCTAATTATAAAATATTTGTTTTATTTTATTTTATTCAAATTAAAGATTATCACGAAGATATTTATATTTGTTAACTCCAAAACGGAAACATCTTTATATTATATTTATAATAATAAAATAAATTTATAATACTTATTAAATATGAAAATTATAAAAAATACAATGATTTTAATATTTTACCTTGCTAAAAAGTGTTTGTATATGCATACTAATATGAATATTAATCATATATTTTGTTACATGAATACAACTCATATATTTAAATTTTCAATTAATATAAAATCAAAAACCCAATTATACATACTAATAATAAAATTAACTATCCTTAAATTAAACAGGAAGGATACTTACTTGCTAAAACACTTAAAATAATGAATTTTTTGTTGTTGTGAATGATTAACCATTTGTTTTTAAATTTTTATTGCTCGTCACTTGTTCAACTAAGATGTTTCCACTATATCTCCCAATATTTAACAACACCATATTGGTTTAGATCCACTTCTAAACAAAATCTTTGAACCAAAGATTATATAATTCAAATATCACTCAACAAGATAAATCTAAACTCTAGATTTATGAGGAAAATTAAAGAAGAAAAATGATAAGAAAAACATTAAGAAAGAGGTCAGAAAGAGTGTAAAATCTATTAAATTCAAGTTAGAAACTTTTCCTACACACCTTTTTATTTTAAATTCTAAAATCTAAAAGGGTTAAAGAATTAATAATAATAAATTTCCACCATTATTAATCTCTAAGTAACTGCCATAAATTAAAGAATTAAATATAGAAAAAAACTAGGGTTATTTGAGTTGAAAAATAAAAGGTTCTTTGAGCCAAACATTAAGTTTTTCTTAGTATTAACAACATACAAAATATTGTTGAGGTGAGAAGCTTTTTAGAGGTCATGTTCCATATAACATTTCTAACACCCAGTATTTTGGAGGGTGATGAATTTCTTATGTATAGATTTTCTCTATTCACTTTTATCTTCTTAGTGCATACATATCTTGGAGAACCAATGTCAATCCATCCATTGCATATGATCAGTGATAAGGTTGATTTTGGAAACAACACAAGACAAGTTCATTTTAAAATGTTATTAGTAAAGATGATCAACCTTAACGACATTGACTTGAGCTATTATTTTTATAGATTTTCTTTTCTTACCTTTATTTCTATAATCCTTGTCTAGATGCCAACTCTTGTAGCAAACAAAAGACTTTCCATTAAATTTCTTGGCAATTCATTTACATTTCACAACAAGCTTCTTTTGATTTTTATTGTAGGACATTATCATTTGTTTAATAACATTTTCTTTTGGAACATTAGAAAAGCCAGTTCTTCTTTTGATAACTTATTGTTCTCCTCTATCATTAACCTCAAAATAATCTTCATTTTCCCATCTTTTTGTACTTATACTTAAGATAAGTCCTAAAGTCCTTACAATATAAAATCATTTTTTTTACTTGGAATGACTCATTTAAATATATACTTTCACCATATATATATCATGCAAGATGAGTTGAAAATCTTCAACTTCACTCATTACAGTAATTGAATTAACCATTTTGAAATTTATAAACTTATCGACTATGAATATCTTCATGACACCATTTTTTACTTTGTATTTTTTGTCTAAAGCTCCTCATTATGTTTTTTCATTCTTGATTGAACTATACATATCATATAATGTATTTTCCAACACATTTAAGATGTAGTTTTTACATATGAAATCAGTATAATTCCATGCATCCATATTCATCACAATAGTAAGGTCTTTTTATTTCTGGTGATTTTAGCATTTTCTCAATCAAGAACTTTGCCAAGTTTAAGGTGGTCATATATAATACCATTTTTTTCCACCAATTAAAGTAAAATCCATTAAAATTCCCAGGTTTTGTACTATGCACCATAAAAGGTGATTGTAGAATCCTCACTATCAAAGTGGTATTTGACGAAACAACATTTGTTAACACAATCAAATATTAAGTTGGAGTAGCAGACATAATATAATCAATAAAAAAACAATAACCAATAGTTTTTGTAAATAAATATCTTGTCTTTATAATAAGCAAATAACAAAATTAAAGAATTAAAAAACAAATTTATTGAGGTATTTAAATGTAACACTATATACTTAAGAGAGAATAATTTTATAAAGTAGATATTAGGGTTTTCTAGGCTATAAAAAGAAAGAGAGAAGGAGAGAATGAGAGAGAGGAAGGTAGTCATAATAAAGAAACATTATTACTCTCTCCTAATATTTCAAATTCAAGCATTCTTTCATCTTTTATAGTAGTTTTTTTCAATAATATATAGGGCTGAACTATTTTTCTTGGTTGCAAGGATACAGAAATCTTAAAATTTCAAGAATTGTCAAATTTATTTTTTTTATCTATTTTCAATTTATATGATAAATGAATATTTTTTTTTCTTATTCATATTTTCTATAATTTTTTGTCATCTTAATTGCTAGAGTAGTCTCTAAATTGTTATTGTGAACAATGTATTGCTAAGTTTGCTATCAAAATCAGAGTTGTGGTATATAAACTTATGAAACAATTGAGCTTAATAATTATAATAGATTTATGTTATTTGTCTTAGGAATAACATTTAAATAAATCAACATGAATTACAAACAATTATGTTGTATAGGTTAATCAATTTATCTTGTTCTTAAAGTTATCATTGAACTAAATCATTAGTGTCAACACTATTATTGTTTGTTGATTAAAGTTAGTTATATAGCGGATCTGTTAACTAACTAATATTAGAAAAAAAATGATAATATAAATTGAAGTTTGTTTCAAGGATAGGTTTTGATTTCTGTTCATGGATGTATACTTATGATCTAACTTTGTTTTCTTGATAAATTTTAGTTTTATTTAAATTTTTTAATTGTTTAATTTTTCCTTAGTCTATATAATCACCAACCAAACCTCCTAATTGCATGAAAATATAAAATAAATCTTTCTCGTGGGATCAATCTTTTACTTTGCTTAATACTATTGTGTGTGATTTTAACTAGGATAATTTATTTTGTGCGACCACGAAATCGCAATAATGATGTTGCTGGAATATTATAAGGCTTATTGCAAGAAGCAATAAAGTTTTAAAAACAAAGAATTCATCTTTGACAATAAAAAAAAAAAATCATCATTTTTAAAGTGCTTCAACAGGTAATTACATTTTTTTTATTTAGTATGCATGCTAGGATTGTTTTTCAATCTCTCTTATGCTTATTTGAATAATATTATCATCCAGACAGCTTCTCATCCACATACATTTATTGCAACTAAAGAAGATAACTTTCAATCCAGGAAGCAGAAGCTGACAGGAAACTAACAGCAATAAAGACTCATAAACACCTCTGAAGCTTATTGAACTCGTCGAAGTCCATGGTGCTCAGTTAATGCATGACTGTTCAGTCTATAGCATCGGACGTTACAGAGACAAGATTCATGGGCAATCACTCATTCACATCTCTTAAACCTCATCTTGAACGAGTCCAAGTCCACAATGTACAGTCTATAGCATCGGAAATGGCAGATTTCTCATGGATTTTTCATATCTCAGATCTAGATGAGAGCTCGTAGATAGCAGGAACACAATAAGACAATGAGTATGGTAAGCTTCCCATTAACTAGGTTGAGAAATGTTGGGAGAGTACTCAATTACATGACTTTGTAATTAAAATAATTAATAATGAGAGTTTATTGCATTAGAACATACATGGGTGGTGGGTTAAATGGGGGAAGAATTCACCAAATTGAGAATTCTATTCCAGTAATTCTTATTGTCTTCATAATAGTCGCTACCAGTGCCGCCGCCATGGTCAGAATCCTTGCCATTGTTCTGCAAACTCCTCTCTGCAGAATCACAGAGCAAGAGATGAGTGAACCCTTCTTCCATTACATTTCCGGCATGAACAGTACTGTTGTTATCAGCCCTCGAAGACTCAGGATTCCATGGAACCTCCATGGAAACTGTCACGTCAGGAAAACTTGAAATGACAAACTCAGTCATTGGAACTGAATTCATGACTGGTGGTGCATTTTCTGAGAAAGTTGAAGGTGAGCCTGAGCCTGAACCTGAACCGGGAATGTAACCTGGAGTAGTCATACTGCTAGGCTGGTGTTGAAATGAACGTGAACGTAGCTTAGATTCCCTAACCAATCTAGCTTCTGCTTCGAGCCGAGCACTTTCCCATTGAGCCACGTGGCTAAGATTTGCAGCATTCTTGGTTTGACCGTCATTGGAAAGCAAAGCATCAATTTTTGGCTTGTGGGTTACCGGATCAATCCCCATTTTCGCTAACCTTTTCTTAAGATGTGTATTCCAGTAATTCTTGATCTCATTATCTGTCCTCTTTGGCAAGTGAGTGGCTATAGCCGACCACCTGAAGACAAGATAACACGGTGGTTAATTTTAGGATAGATAGGATTAATCAACATATATGCAAATTAACTCAGCAATATATATATATATATATATATATATATATATAAAGCCTAGGAGTTATCATCAACTACTACCAGCATTTTCTGTGCTCTGAAATCAACGGATTAGCATTTAATAAAGAAACTTTAATAGAAAAAAAATAAAAACAAAGAAAGAGATCTCATTTTGTGTCACAATACAGAAGAAAAAGAAAGGTAGGGATACTGAGCATTTGACAGCAACCAATAATAAAATTTGATTCAGAAACTGTAAGCAGAGACTACTGCTCGAAATGCAGGTCGAGAAAATCTGTCGAGATGATAATTGTAAGCCAAAACATAAAACACAAAATTACAAGAACTTCACTCTAGCAAGTCGCATTCGGTGAGACCTGCATTCAAGTGAGGGAATGTGTTCCCAGAAATTATGTTCGTAGAAAATTAAAGACCTGTGAAGAGAAGAACAACAAAAGTAGCTTCACATCAAAACAAAATGACAACAGATGGGAAAATGTGTACCTGTTCCCTAAGAGGGCATGGAGTTGAATAATTGTCTGTTCTTCCTGCTGACTGAACTTCCCTCTGTTGATATCAGATCTGAGATAGTTAGTCCATCTAAGCCTGCAACTCTTTCCGCATCTCTGAAGACCTAAAAACCATGAGACACGATAAAGTTAGGGCTAGCTAGACTTTCACCTTTCATCTTCTACATTTCAGGCAGACTAGCTGCAGAATCGATCAGCTCGCCTAAATAAGTTAGTCACCTGCTTTTGCTGGCAAGGCACGCCAGCTTCCATGGCCATGTTCTTCAATGAAAGCCAAGAGCTTTTGATCCTCCTCTGGTGTCCATGGCCCTTTCTTCAAGCCCACCTTGTCGCAGCATGGTGATCGACCCATTGTAATTTTCTCAGCGAAGAAGATGGTTGTTTTTTTGGCTCCTCATATAACACAGGAAATGGACTGGATATGATCAGTTGACAGGTGAGAGTGAGTGTGAGAGAGAAGGATTTTGTGTGTGTTTGTAAATGATGAGATGATGAGCATAGAAGAAAAGTCAGCGATTCAGATGACATAAAATAAAATTAATTTGATCAGAGTGTTATAGGTACAACCCACATGACAGCACGACACCCTTAAATTCGAGCTACATATTTGGTAGCATGAAGAAATAATACACATTTTTAATGTCAAGATAAAATAAAAACTATTTAACGAACCAACAAATTAAAAAATTCAAATAAACTAAATAAAACACCATTCAACATTAAAAAAAATTAAAATCGTGAATAAAATATTTAAAATAATGATATTTATAATTATTTAGAAATCTAAAATGTTAATTAATATTAAAAATAAATGAAGTCATCTTATTAGTGACTTGGCTAAGTAAGTAGTAGCTAGATGAAAAAATAAATGAGTAACTCACAAGTGTAAGATGCATATCTAGATTTTGCTCAACATCGGTATGTATACTTACATTGTAATATACAAACTTGATTTAAAATATTTGATCTGCTTTAAAAAAAACAAAAAACAAAATTAAAATCCTCATTTCAAAAATATAAAAAATATTTTGTTTTCATGCGTACAGTTGAATTCTGAAAAAATTCTAGGTATATTTTTACAAAAAAGAATATTGCATCTTTTCTCATGTTTGAAAATGCAAAAAATGATACTGTAACCAATTTATGATTATCCGTTAGAATCTTATCTAAATATCAAAACCTCTTATCAATCATTTTGCTCACTTTACATATTAGGATTTAACTATATATTTTAATATTTGAGGGTGTAAAGTTACATTATAAAGCATGTCCTTAAGTATTAAAAACACAAAAAATAAAATATGATGCTAAAATTTAGGCCTTAGAACAATTATGATTTTAACCCAATGAGATAGAGACTTCCTCATAAAAAAGATATCTATCTTGAACCTTAGAAAAAAAATCAACAAAAATAATCAAACAATAATACAGCTTATCCTAAGTAGGTTACACCATGGGTGATGTGTTTTCCCCTTGTACGACAAGTCTTCTTCCCAAAATTCTCGTTAAGGGTAAACTAAGAAATGATTATTTAGAAATCGATGTGGTAAATTTATAAAATAGATAATAGTAAATAATCATTATGTATAAAGCTATTGTATTTTGTATTAAATAAATTTCCAAGTACCTTACAATACCGTATCAAGTAATGGATCATGTATTTGTATTTTTATTTTTATGTGTTTTTGTTTTTTAAAAAAAAATAACATCAATAGAAGAAATGAATACTTTTTTTTGTACTGTAATTTTGTATCCAAAAATATGTATATATCTAAATTAAATATGAATGATGTGTCAAACATAGTTTTTTTTTAAAGGGTGTCTGTAATTATATTATACTCCTTTCTACATTTACTTTTACTTTAAAATAATTGTGTCTTGATTTATATTATAATTAATTCAATTGTCTTATTATTTATAATGTTTATTAAATAAAACAATACTTGATTTATTTAATTGAATATTGGAGAAAAAAGAGAATTTGCTCTTATAGTTGGGTTTAATATAAATAAAAAAGTCTTGAATGGTGAAACAATGTTAAGTTTGTTATTTGCAGGTTATGAAAATTGTAAAGTCAATAACTTGATATTAAAAAATTAGAGGAAAGTTTGTCATTTCTTATAGAATATTAAAAAATCTTATACTTTCAATGATAATAAAATATATATACATGGATTTTATAAAATAAAAAAAACTATATATATATAGACATATTGTATGTGTGTTTATAGAAAGATAAAGTTTGTTTTTTTTTACGAAGACTAATTACAATAGTGAAACTTGTTGTTTGAAAAGAAATAAATGGAAGCAGTAAGGTCCATTTTTGGGGGGGAAACCAATGGGACAATTTAGTATCATATTTAGAAATTAATCATATATTATTGATATTAGTAGATCGTGTTAACATAATATAAAAGATTTTTTGATACTTAGGTAACCATATTAATGGTAACTAAGGATATCTTGTTGATATTAGTCAATTGTATGGACAAAACTCAAGAGATGTGTTTTGATTCTTAGTGTTGATGGAAAATAAAGGGATTTATTTTGTTATTTATCAAACCTTGTAGATAGTGATTAATGTGAAGAATACAGTATTAGTCATCCATATTAATAACAATTAATGAAGCTAATATAAATCTTGGTTTGGTTGCAATGGCAATTACTTAACTGATAGCTATGGACAAATAATTACTTAACTGATAACTGATAATCTTGGTGTGGTAATTGGGCTTATGCAGGGGAATACACCGAGCATGGACAGAAATTACACTTTAACCATGCAGATTAGAGATATGCTGGAGAGAGATTGGGAGATTCAAACGGTTCATATTTATAGAGAGACCAATTGTGTGGTTGATTGGTTAGCTAACTATGGGCTAAGTAGGGATGTGTTAGATAGTCAGACTGATGTATTAACGGATCCACCGTCCGGATTATACACTATGTTGTACTATGATCTGATTGGGTCTACTATTCCAAGGTTAATCTAGTAGGGCTTTTAGCCCCGATTATTATCAAAAAAAAACTATGGACAAATAATTTTTTTGTTGCTGTAGTAAAAAAGAATCGAGAGTTCTTACTAATATTAAGTTGATTGTCTTTGGTTAATAATGGCATAAGTTTCTTGATAAGGTTATTAAGTTCTTTACTAATTTAAGAAATATATAATTGTATATATATATAGTGAAAATTAATAATATTTTTCAATGTTATCTTCTTTTCAAGGCCATCTCATTTTATTGACCTAGTTCACTAGATTATATTTTGTTAGGTATATAGATTAGTCATGTTGTTGTAATAATTTCATTTTGGGACTTGTTTAATGATGAAACTTTAAGTTTTGTAAATTAAGCTCTTTTGTTACATCCACCCATGTATCTATTATTTTGAATATATAATATACTAAAGGAAGGAAAATTAAAATTTATATAACTAACTATGAATGAATTGTTGGAAAAACTAATGGACTAATAAATGAAATGGTGGTATGGTCGAGGCATTTGTATGAAAGTTATGATAATGTGTTTTATATAGACAATACCTCATATAAAGGAGGCTCTACTAAAATTTTATTAAAACTTGAAAGATTATCAACTTTAAATAATAAATGGATAAGCTGAATCAAAAAGTCCATACTAAATAGGATTATTGTTTGAATTGCATATCAAATGATGGGGTGTTAGAGAAAAAATATTTATTGTCTTAATATATAAAAAGAAAATTAACATAACTCTTAATTTTTTTTATTGAAATAAAATATGATTTTAATCGGGTCACGTCATATTAGTTGCTATCAGGTTCAATTCAAAACTAGAGACATGCATCGTCTCAAGTCGGGGGTCTTCAGGCTAGCCTTCCAAGTTGGGTTACATCGAAAACCAGATTGTGGGAGTGAGGGGCCAAATCCCAGGATGGCTCTGGTTTGTGAGAGTAATGAGCTACATCGAGATGGATGATCAAGCAAATATCTTAGTTTTGGGGGCTCCTTGAAAATGGTGGCAACCAATTTTATTGATGAATCTTTCAGAATGCAGTGCCTGTTTCCATAATCATGCTTCTGCCATCGCTAATTCTTAATCTCATCAACTCAAGTTCAGTCACTAGCTTTTTCATCCACGCTAGATTTCTTGTCAAACTGCTGTTAGTTCCTTACATGAACAAACAAGCTTTTGACAGTACAAATCCTCAGCTTATAGGAAACTGTCACACAAAATCAATCAAGAAGTTTGTATCTCAATCCAACTGGCACAAAGCATATGCAGGAACTTTTTGCCTTTAAGGTAAAGCAAAAGGCTGCTTAGCCTAGCTCTGCTAGCATTAGATTATAAGAAGCTTGTTTAAATGTTGAGAGCAACCAGCAGAGAATATAAAATGCGACATGAGTTTTCTTTTAGATTACAGCTAAGAGTAAAATATATTGCAGATTGAGATGATATGTCATGTTGATGTGTTAGCTGACTACCCTTCTATTCTGTACAAAATTTTAGATTGTTTGATTTGCCACCAAGCTCTCATCTCTCTCAATCCCACATACTAACAACTCCCAACCAACCTTGAAAGCTGCATATAAACAAAAAGTACTGAGATTTATACTTCTGTAGTTGCTTTCTGCTCGATAGTTGATACAAAAGAATGTGACAGACAAAAACTGGCAACTCAGTCTAGATCAACTCAGTCTAGATCAACAATAATGTTTTTGTTCATCTTTTCCATTTGAAATACTTGAAAGAAAACAACATCGCAAAAAAAAAGAGAGAGTAAAAGTTCTACTACAGTATCAGAATTTCATAGTAATCTGGCCTGGCGCTTCGGATTCTCAACAAGGAAGCCTCTCCAGTTCATAGATGACATGATATGGTAGAGGAAACAAACCAGATGAGTGTAATTGAGACTTATAAGCGACAGTAGCAGATAGAATCTACCTCTGTATGAACTATCCTTGGACCATAAATGAAACCCACCATCCTGTATCTACATTTTGGAAACTCATGAGAAGGAAATTCCAGATTCATGTTCATCTTAGTTGGCTATAAGACCCAACCAGTGGCTCATGCTTGTGGGAATTTGCAGGCCACCATGACTCACACCGGACATCATTACTGGCCTCTACAGAAACTATGTAAGGGACATTCATATTGAGAACATCACAGATACCGGAAACCTCTTGTTTCATCGCAATATTCTGTTCTTCTCTGGCTCTAGGAAAATGAGCCCTTTTATGACCTCCCAAAGCTTGGCCAGATACAAAAACTTTAAAGCAGATTGAGCATTTGTGCTCCTTGCCATCCTTTGACTCGCAATCTCTTACAATAACTTCATCACTTTCCTGCCTTGCTAACTCCTGAATACATTGAAGTTTGCCTGTAGCCTCAGTTTCAGCAGAAACATTAGCCTGGATATCCTTTCGGCAGCTATCAACCTTCACCTCTATGGGACTCTTTCTATGGAATGTTTGGTGACCCCCAAGTGACTGATAAGTGATGAATTTCCTGTTGCAGATTCTGCACGTGAAATCACCTTTCTTGCTAGGACCTTGCATGATATCAGAACTTGAAGTGGTTACTGCAATCTGAAACCGAGATTCCTTTCCCATTTCAGCATTGCAAGCATCAAACCTTGCTTGATTACTTGGAATAGATTTCTCAAATCCCAAACCAGCACAATCCAATCCAACTTCACTCATCAGATCCTGACTTGATTCAGCTTCAGTGCGATTGGTAATCATTTCATCGTGATCTCCCTTCTCTATATCAATACCACAAAATTCAACTCCAGATTCATCATCCAGTTGAGGGCTCTGGGATTCTGTATCCTGGAGAAGACTCTCTTTTGGAACTTCCGATCTAACTTGATTTTCCTCAACACGCCCCGTCTCAGTATCATCGTAACATCCATGCATACTAATCATAGAATCCAAATCACAAGAGTCTAAACTATCCTCTCTGGGTTTCTTTGGCTTGACCAGTTCATTACCATATAAAATATGGCAGTCCTCAACTCTCTTAATTCGCTTATTTTGACAAAATGAATCAAACCCATTACACTCACACCTAGACATCATAATCAAAGCGAGAGCCGCCTCTTCAACTTGTTGCTCAATATCAAAACCAGATACAGATTCATTCAAGCTAGAAAAAGAAGAATTAGAAGCAATCTTGTACCTCATTCTACTAGATCGCTTTCTTCTCACGAGATTCACAGCCCCGGTAGCAGATAAAGCCATGACAACCAGATTAGGCCTACAACTAGCCCTTGATTCACTTGAGATCCTAAAATTCTCACGATGCAGTCTCTTGTGATTACTTAAAGATTTTAAAGACAGAAACCCTCTTCCACATTCTTCGCAGTAAACTCCTTTTCTTTCTTTGGCAGAGTGATGCCTCATGTGACCATGAAGGGATTTTTCTGACCCAAATTCTTTGCCACAAAATCTACATTTCACTGTTTCTTGCATTGAAACACTATCACCATGATTCAAGCCTGAGAATTTCCAAGATTTCTTGGGCTGTTCTCTTAGGCCATAACTATCAGAACCCACGTTGCTGCTTTCAAACTTGACATGTCCCTTACTAGATTTTCTAGTTCCATGAATCCTCATGTGACCACCCAACATATTCCCAGTCAAGAAACTCTTCTTGCATAACTTGCACACATGCAACTTTTCTTGATTCGTCTTCATTTTTTCAGGCAAAAGAAACTCCAGATCGGATACCAAGCAAAACCTCAACTTTCTCAAGAAACATAGCAAAAGATGCTTCTTTGACTTTCCAGGAAAACTAACACACCAGAAAGTTGAAGAAAACAGAGGAGCTAGTGAAAACCCAGATCAAAAGGAACCTAAATTTGGAGCCAAGTTTTGTAAATTCATGGTCTTTTGAAAAGAGAAAAGAGGAGACTATGTGGGTTTTTGTGATCTAATCAAGCTAACTAAGAAATAAGTAAAAAAAAATCCTATACAAAGAGTGATCCCCTGTGATCCCCTGCCCCTGTTGCTCTATTGCTCTGCCTCTCTTATAGAGTACTGCTTTCTTTGCAAGTAAATGCAATGCGAGAGACATATTGAAGTGGAAGTGATGGGTTTCATGACTCTTCTTTACAAGCAAGAGAGAAACAAAATGACCCCCCTCTCCTCTCCAGTGATGGTTTTTGTACTCGCTTGAATTTGATGAAGGACAATTTTCGGCCACGAAATGATTTGGCATTTGAGCATGTGATTGCTTGTGATTGAAGTTATTTGTTAGAGCTGCCTTAAGCTAGGTTCCTTTTGAATCCATATCATGTTGTTTGATTTATGGTTCCTCTTGCTGTCTATCTTGGATAAAAATTACCTGAATATTCCTAATAATATTTCATATAAATTTATAATCATTATTTAAATTCAGATCTGGCAGGTAAGTTAACCTGAGTCATTCTAAACTTTTATGTAAAAAATAAAATCATGTTCATGCATTGAAACGACACCAGATACCGATCAAACCTTAACGAAGAGTAACTAGTAAATAAGATTTACTTTTAGGCTGTCTTGTTGTGCAAAATTCTCCACTCCAATGAGCTTTTCTTCTTTACCAACTTGGAAAGTGGATTAAGCTATTAATCAAATGCTTTGTGGGGATTGACAGGCGAGTATAGCTAGAGCTTTTTGTTTGAAGAGTAGAGAATAGCAATGGAGATGGAGTTCATGATCCCGAAGTGGAAGAAAGTCATGCACTTGAATCATAGATCCAATTTTTTATTTTATTGATTTGTAAAGTCTTGTAATCACTGATGCCATGTTGTTATACAGGATCGCACGAAATTTCGTAGAATGTTTTATCAGTTTTCTAATTGAGGTGAAGGTGTCAAAATTCAAAGCATGCCCATGTCAAAATTCAAACTATGTTAACATGGATCAGATCCAAAAATTGGGTTATTTTTTATGCATGAACCAAAGTTTTATTGTCTTGGTATAATATGTGTTATTTTTCATCATTTTGTTACCAACATTGTATTATTTTGTAATTTGCACAACAGGTCTTGAGTTCGAATCTGAATATGCATCTCTTGTAAGAGTTTAGGATAGCCGAGGTTTTACTCGCGCACTTGAATCCACAAAATACGCTTTCCAAAAAATAAGGTTTTCTAACATAAAAAAAAATAGTTGGTAGTTAACAAATGAGAGATGTTCTGATAAAAATTCAGAATGTTAAGAAAATCATCGTGTTTGAATAAGAGATTTTTTGAATTGCTATGAAGTAGAGAGATGATGACTTTAGATTCTTATTTCAAGCACTTGCCTTTGAAGAAAGACCTAGCTCAAAAAAAAATAGATCTAGCACGTAGCTGAGTTAAAAAAAATAATATATAATTTGGATAAGAGAAGATGTCTAACTCACAAGTATTTAAGATGTCATTTTTTAAAAGTATATATAATTTGTCTCTTAATTAATTTATTCAATTAATTCCTTTAACTTAGCAAAATTAGTCAAACAATTTAAATTGGTTGGTGAATTGTTCCCTTATTTTAGCCTTAAAAATTAGAGACAAGATAAAACAAATGATACTAGAGGAATAACTTGTACCATAAACTAACATTTTAGTACCTAACTTTTTGATACTTTTTGTTTGATTGGATTAATTTAATCATATATGTGATTATTTTCTTGATTGTGGTTGATGTCATTGTGATTTAGTGGAATTTTTGTTTTCTAAAATATCATATAGTAGTATTCTAAGAGTTTTGTCAAAATGTACGATTTGATATGTAAAACTTAATTTGATTAAAATTATATTTATGATAGAATATGATGGTTAAAAAACTTAATTTCAATTAGGGTCTTTTTAAAATAAAATAAAATATAGGAATCAAAATAAATTTCTAAAACAATTTCAAGAACCGAATGTATATAAATAAAGAAAATGATATCACTCCATTTTTCAACGTGTCAATAATCCAGCTAATAAAAGGATATAATGATGATATATATAACAAGAAAAATAATAGTCCTGTGGTAAATGCTGCTCATGTGTTGTGTGGTCCATCTCAAATTCCTTGCTTTCTACGGACCACAGATTTAGCATCTTTTGCTGCAATGGCTGGGCTGCTGGGTTTCCATCCCTGTGCAAGAGCTACAGACATTTACATGGCCATCTTTTCTTCAAGAGATCTTATATCGAGAGCTCAAATCTCCATCCTCGATTGCTTTTTGCTCAAACCTACCCATGCATTCAATAAATATACAAACTGGAACCACAGCTCCGCCATGCACCGGCTACTGTCATCGGTGTCGGAACATTCCGATCATTCCGATAAGAACTTGACCGACCAGCCAGTTTAATCTCTGCTAGAGAGTGGATGCAACAATTATCATATACAAGTGAGGTGAAAAACGTGAAATCTCACCATTCTCATATGAAAGGATGGGAAGTATCTCATCTAAAAAGACACTTTAGAGCCATAAATGCTGCTGCGAAAACAGCACTCACATCATTCAAGACCAAGTTGCAGGAAAACTAGTATGATGATCACTTCCAGTTTGAAGAGCTTGCATTTGCATTGCACAATCATTCACAGCTTCTGGTGGCAAATTATTTGGAGCGACGACAAAATAAACAGAAACACGCATAAGTGGAATATTACTGAATCTTATTGTCACAAATATCGGTACACTGGTATGGAGTTCTCTCTTACAAAGCTAGAGCTAAACCATCTACAAAATCAATGGGAACAATAAAAAGACTGGCAGAACACTTACGACACTAAAACCATCGCTAGGATTATTGGAAGCAGGGAACTATCATGTCAAGCGGGGAGGGGGGGACCAAAAGAAGAGATGAAAAGCCTTTTTAAGACACCATTCCATTCAGATGGTGAGCCCAGGGTCTTCCCAACGTCAGGGTGAGATAGCTGCAAGATTGTTACCATGACACTGATCCATCTGAGATAAAAAAGAAACAGGATTCGAAGTCATGCTTAGCAAATTGCGCACCCACAGCTATGCAAATTACCGCGGGCACTCCTTTGGCCCAGCCATGAAAAATAAATCACCTTTTATAAAACTACTCGCTTCTTGCAGCATGCTTTCGACCTAAATATTCAAAATTTTGCAAGCAAAACAGGATTTTGCAGTAAAATCTCCAGCAACTGTCAATCAGAAATCGTTCTTTATTTAGCCAAGTGAACCTTGAAATGCCTGCCGAGAAAACTCTGGCACTACCAGACCCTTTAAAACTGATTCCTACAACAACCAGCTTCAATTTGGAAAGATGTACAGTACAACCACTGCTTCCCAGTAATCATCAGTTGATACCAGAGATCAGCCTCTCCAAATTTCCATGAGTGATTGAATTAATTCCTTGACTTTCCATAATAATATCAAGTCTTGCAAACAACAGCAGGGAAACCAAACAGATCCCTTAAAAATCTTCCTCTCTCAAACCATCAAGAATATTTACCATTAAATTATCACACTTAACTACAGTGTCTCCCATCAGCTCCTATATCAAATGGACCACAACAATCAATGCTGTCTTGATGATGATCATATGATGTGCATGAATCATCTTGAACATCAAAATCATCTGTGTAGTTCCCAGAAGTTTGACTGATATGTTTATGTCCAAGATCACCAGCATGATCACCATGGTAAATCCCAACTTGTACTCCTGAAAAATCATCTACATCTCCCTCATACTCCTCATCAGTTGCAACTTTAAGGGCAACATTATCAACACCATCTTTAGAAGCAACAACTCCATCCTCATCCTCAACATATTCATTCCAATTCTCTGCCTGGTCGTCTTGACAATACACAGAGGAATCTTGACCAGTCAGGGATTCCACTGCAGAACCCTCATCATTCCCTACTGTTTCACCCCCAATTCTTTGCCACTCATCATCATCACTATCAATATTTAGTGGGTCAAACCTGTTCTGCTCAGCTCGTTTCTGGAGCATGAACACATTGAAATAATAATTGACAAGCTCCTTTTTTGTTCGGGAAGGAAACATTGCTGACAGATTGTCCCAAAAGTTTTTGCCTGAAGATACAGGATTAGATAAGACAACCTCATGGAAGATTTGCTCTTCCTCAGCGGTCCATTTATTTGCTACCACTTCTCCCATATCACAGAACCCCAACCCCTCAAATATTTCTTCCCCCAGGTTTTCCCTAAGTTTCAGCCTAGCTTCTGAGACATGTTGTTTTATGCATCTGATAGATCCTGTATCAGGGCACCCACAGTCACCTTTGGTGGCTTCATAACAATAATTTGCAGATGCTTCCTGTTCAGGCATGGGAAGGACACAAGTGCCCCTCAGATTCTCCTCATAACAACCATCAATTATAGCACCAGGGCTATATGACTGTGCACGTGCAACTTGAAGGTTAGACTCATCTATCTGGTTCAAGGAGGTGCTTGAACCCTGTGAGCCCCACTCCGGAACATTAGCTTGATGCTCTGGTCCAATTGAAACCGACTTCCGAAAAGGATAATCAAGAGATGAGCAGGCCTCATCAGGCTCAAGTAAAGCCCTGAGCTGGTGTCCATGGTCAAAATATTCTGGGAAGTACGATAAATTATCAGCTTCAAGAAACCCATTGCTGATCCACAAAAACTGTGGAAAACAACCATTGTCACCAGTTTCAAACTCCTTGCTTGTTCCATTAGAAATTTCAGTGACAGAGTCACTTGCAGACCTCCCTACATCTTGATGCTCTCCAAAACTGTCATCACCTTCATCATCATGTTGATAGCAGGTCAGATATATAAACTACGAAACTCCATAAAAGAATTAAAATATGGCATGTGATTATGAGAGCACGAAAGTGATTTAAAAAACAATGTATTTTCAATCCCTAAACGATCTGTAAAACTAGAATGTAAGCATCTTCCAGCGAGTTCGTAAATTTGTTGAATTCTAATATGCAAAAAAAAATGATGGATAAGGTCCGGAATGAATTTGTTGCCCAGATTTATCAGAATCATAGCAAGCATATAACAGCAGTCATCATGAAAAATCCACCAATAGACTCTTACGAAGTCAATGGTATAATGATTGATTATCCAAAATGCACATCCCATAAAAGCAAGAATCTCATCTATAAGGTCCTTATCAATATCAAGTCATCAGATTGGGAAGGCTAAATGAATAGGAAAAGAGACTCAACAGTTATTTACTCCACAGTCCGCATGGTAAGAAGGTTCCAAGTACAAGGAAAACTACCAACAGTCCATTACCTGAAACTAGATGCGTCTGGTGGGCATTGTCAAGTGGAAATGTAGGAGCAAGCTGATCAATATGCTCCATTGTCCTGGGGTACTTACGAGCAACCTCATGTGAATTATCATCAGCAAAAGCACGTTTCTGAATCATTTTAATTTTAGCTGCATATAAGAATTATCTTTTAACCATATTAGCGACAGCAAAAACAACACAAGGATTCAAAGAAACAAGTGCTTTCAATAAACTACTATGCAGCGAAATGGTTTCACAGCGACGAGAATCCCCTGATTATGACATTAGCAGCCTAGAAGGAATAATTTTCTTACTACTTTCTATTACATTTCTCAAAAAGTTCAGGGTAGAAAGGTAAGATTCCTATAACATGACAGACAAGAAGGGGCCGTGTGGAAACTACCCAAATTGAGAAAGGGACAGCAGTAGCAGTTGAATAAGCTTTTGAGCATTTGCGGGTTTTGGTATCCAAAATACTATTAAAAATGGTCAACCAAAGGGATAGCAGTAGCAGTTGAAGACTTTTATGCATTTGGGAATTTTAGTATCCACAGTACTAATAAAAATGGTCACCCTATACTCTAAATATGTAGCCATTAAGAGCTCACTATACAGACTTCATTTTTTTTTCTCGCGCCCCATAAATTCCTTTCATGATTAATTAATTATGTTGGGTATCTTATCATTTTTCGTTTTCTTTTTTTTTAAAAAAAAAAGGAAAAGATCAGCGAAACCATCGATGATTAAATTTATTACTTCAAAAATAAATCAGTAATGAATAACCTTGAGAAGCTTGATCTTACCGTAAAAACTGGTCTTTGCACAGTAGATGATGGCACGTGATTGATGAATTTGAAAGGAAAAAAATCCAAATTTCCAAAAATCTTAATTCTCAAATAGAAATTTATAGATCCCTAATTTTGTAGTATCGGAATAGCATTAATTTACACGCACAAAAATCAAAAACACAGGGGACAGGTGAAACAAGTTGAATCGAACAAAAAATCGATAGAAAATAAGGAATTCTAAGAGACGCAAAGTTTTAAAAAAAAATCAAGTGACCCAGATAAATTTAGGACAAGAAATACAAATATACAAGATTAGATTTAAAGATCGAACAAAACCCACCTTTGAAATCAAAGAATCAAAAAAGAGTCCCAAACCCTAACCTTGAAATTAATTTAGAGCACGGCAAGGGCTAAAATAAGGTTCGATATATGGAGTGGTAAAAAGATAGGTGGAATACAAGATCGAATTGAACAGCAGAGGAAGAAAGATGAGATTGAATTGAACGAAGATTTGAGATCGAAAAGTGGTAAAGTTAGGCACGATTTATATGAAATTTAGGGATAGGGCAGTAAGAAAAAAGAAAGGAAAATACTATATGAGGAAAGAATCAGAATAGAATTTACAGAAATTACCAGATTTGGATTCAAGGATCTCGAAGGACAGATCGGGAAAACGACTTGTCTGATGATGACGATGATGTAAAGAAGTTTAGGAAAACTAGTATTTTGACACGCGGGACTGTGTTGATGGGACATAAAATTCAGTGTTAATTTAGCCCGGGAAGTTTTTTTTTTTTTTATAACGTGGAGAGGAGTGTTTGGTTGGGTGTGATATAGGTTTTTTTTTGTATTTTTTATTTAGTAATATATTTTTATTTTAAAAGAATTATTTTGTATATTAGTGTATTAAATAATTTATAATAAAAATAAAAATAACTTATTTATTTATTTTTAAGTCATATTTATATTTGTTAGTCATTACAAGGTTCAAAAAAAGTCTTCCTCAATAAGGAGGTTCCTACTTGTGGATTTAAGATGATCCTCCTTGGTAATGAGGTCTTTATTTTTAGGTGCTTAAGACAAGTCCTTGGTGAGAAGGTATTTTATGAGATTAAAACCTAGTCATTCCAAGACTTAAATTTTAATGATATATTTATTTATATTTTATATCTTTAATGTCTAGGGATATAATTTACAATGTGATTTTATACCCCTAAATATTAAAGTCAACAATCACTTTCTAACATTTTAATACTATGTATGTATGTATGTATGTATGTATGTATGTATGTATGTATGTTACCTTAATAATTCATACTCTAAATATTAATTAAACAAATTGATTTTTGTGAGGTTTATGATATTTTGGCCAAATCCTAAAGAAAAATTACAAACTTGTTATGATACTCATTAATTGTTTTTTGTACTTTTAAAGTAAGATAAAATACAATTTTTTATTCTTTTACATCAAATATGCATTAAGATTTTAGAATTTAGCCATATGAACACAAACAAAAACATATACTTTTTGTAAAAAGAAATTTTGTAATTATTTTTGAAATTTTGAAGAAAAAACAAATATACTTGATAGAGGGAAGTATCTTGCATTGTAAGTTCCCAACTCAAATATTAAATGAAATGGTTGAAAAACTTGCAAGGGACCATAATTAATTTAAAAAAAGGTCCCTTAATCGTTTTAGATTTTTTGAGAATTATTTGGGGTTTGTTTGCCAAACATCGAAAAGATAAAAAAAAATGTATTTTTTTTTGTAAGATCCTGCTCAACCAAACAAAGCCTTAGCTCGGAATGAGCTTAGCCCAGCTTAGCTGAGGCCTAAACACAAAACTATGAATGCATGTTCATCAATAGTTTTCCTAAAACAATAAGGGATTAAATAAGCAAGATACTAATAAAGTTTAAAATCGAAACTAAAAACCTAAACATCAAGGATTATATATATAAAATTCACAGACTAAATTGAAGTTAATATGAAAAGAGGCTATTTTTATTTATTTTATGTTAATATGAAAGGAATAAAAATAGAAAGGGAATAAAGTTAGATATAGGAAAGATGATGAACAGTGCTAGTATATTGCACAGTAAACCACACAATCATGTGGTTCAAAAGCACAGCAGAGAGAATCTCGAAAAACAAGAAAAGGATGCCAAAAGCTCTCAGGAGAAGAATCAATGCTAAATCGACATTCAGAAAGCGCCATGGAAAATTGGTTTATGGAATTCACCATTTCATTTATGACATCAAAATCAAGTATTTATGACAAAATGTAAAGCCCTCTTTCTTACTTCCACCATGGCAGGCATGCAAGCTGCCCCAGAACTAGATGAAAGAAAGAAAATAATGACAATATTAAAAAACAAAAATCCGTAAAGAATCAGATTCGCCACCCATAGCATGAGCCAACCACCCGTCAGCTTATGCGACAGCAGGCATGTCCTTGAGCCATGCATCCAGTGGCTTACCAATTGAGTACACAATGAAACCAATCTCCCTGAGCTTATCTGCATTCACAACATTCCTTCCATCGAACACAAAAGCGGGTTTCTGCATGTTGTCATATATCTTCTTGTAATCGAGAGTCCTGAATTCATCCCACTCTGTCAAGATGCAGACACCATGAGCTTCCTTCGTTGCCTCGTACGCATCAGAAGTTACAGTCACTTGCTCAACAGCAGCACTGCCACTCTTCGGCTGGAGATGGAGGGGATGATCCCAGTCAAACTTCTTCATGATAAGATCCCTCTGAATATGTTCTTTCTGGACCTGTGGATCGTATATGCTCAAGAGAGCCTTGTCCCCCAGCAGTCCCTGGCACACATCAATGGCAGGGGTCTCCCTCGTGTCGCCAGTATCCTTCTTGAAAGCGAACCCTAAAACAGCAATCTTCTTTTGAGAAACTGTGTTGAACATGGATGAAACTACACGGTTCACAAATCGGCTCTTCTGGTAATCATTGATCTTGATGACTTGTTTCCAGTACTCCGCCACCTCTGGCAGGCCATTGCACTCACAGATGTAAACAAGATTCAGAATATCCTTCTGGAAGCAGGACCCGCCAAAACCAACACTAGCATTCAAGAACTTGGGGCCAATCCTCGTATCCTTGCCAATAGCATAGGAAACCTCGGCAACATCAGCCCCGGTTGCCTCGCAGAGTGCTGACATGGCATTGACGGAGGAAATCCTTTGGGCCAAAAAGGCATTGGCAGCAAGCTTGGACAGCTCTGCCGACCAAAGGTTGGTGGTTAGGATGCGGTCTTCAGGAACCCAGTGAGCATACACGGCCTTCAATGCTTGGATTGCCTTCTGGCCTTCCGGGGTTTCCCTCCCTCCGATGAGGACACGATCAGGTTGAAACAGATCACCGATCGCAGTTCCTTCTGCAAGGAACTCAGGGTTTGAGAGGATCTGGAATTTGATCCCCTTGCTGTTGTGGGTCAAAATCTTTTCAATTGCCTCGGCAGTTTTAACTGGGACTGTTGATTTCTCAACAACGATTTTGTCAGATTTGGACACATCGGCAATTGTGCGTGCTGCGCTCTCCCAGTACGTCAGATCTGCGGCTTTGCCAGCTCCAAGACCTTGAGTTTTGGTAGGGGTGTTGACCGAGACAAAAACTATATCAGCCTCCGCGACATGCTTCTCCACATCTTTGCTGAAGAAGAGATTCCTGCCTCGGCATTCCTTCACCACTTCATAAAGGCCTGGCTCATAGATGGGGAGCTGGTCACTGTTCCAGGCTGCAATTCTGGGTTCCCAGATGTCAACAACCACCACTTCAATTGAAGGGCACTTGAGTGCGATGACAGCCATTGTAGGCCCGCCGACATACCCAGCTCCAATGCAACAGATCTTCACCATTTTCCTTGCCCACGTTTACAGCCTGAAAGAAAGGAAGTTCATCACATATATGAAGGAAAAAGAAACAAATCAAAACGATCTTCCATGCAAGCTAACCTGCCGTTGCAGAGGAAACAAATATTGCATTTTGCAAACCACATCCACATTGAAGAATCAAATCATTACCATCGACAAACCCAAAGCCAAACAACATATTCGTATCTCTTAATTCATTCATATGCAAGTAGATCACAAATAAAAGCTCACAGAGCCCACCCGCGACTCCATACCATTTCCCCACACCCAAATATATTAGACTAGATCTAGACTTCAGATCAATTACCGCAGCTGAGAGTACTAAGATCCAAACAGGATACTAGCAGATCCACCGCATGTAATTCAAAGCTAAAAAGATTTGAAAGAAAATTCGGAGCATTGAGCTTGATTTTGAAATCACGGATTAAAATGAGGGTAAAAACACACCATTAGATCTAGAAGAATTTGACTACAAGGAGAAATTAATGTGAGACAGAGAGAAAGAGAGAGAGGGTACCTCAGTGGAGGAAAGTAGAGAGACAGACCAGTTGTGTTTGATGTCTGTTTTCTAACTGAAAGGAATTAGAGCGAAGAGAGAGCGGGGCTGTGCTTAAATACACACCTCCATTCCTGCGTATGCCACTCCGATTTTCATTTATTTATTTTTTTATTATTATTCTCTCTTCAACAACTTTTGTTTTGTTGAGTAAATTATACTTCAGCTCCTCTATTTGTGAGAAATTAGTATTTCAGCCCCTGTTGTTTCGAAAATATTAGTTTATTGACCCATCACAGAACCAAACACACGCCCATCTGATGGATCCGACTGATGTGTAGATTTTGGATTTTATAACTTAATATAACCACGTTTAAAGGGTTTTTCTGTTATTTTTATTTTTCAATATTAAGTTATTTCTTAATTTTAGTCAGCTCAAATTATATGTTTTTCATAAAAGTCCCTATTCGGGGCAGGGATAGGGATAGAAACGTAAAAGAGGTGGCTTTAAATAATGCCGTGGAATTTATTATAGTCGTTATAATTTATGAGGCAGATATCTGAAAGGCATACATGAACTAAAAATTCAGTGAGCCTACCAAGATGTTGCTTGGCATCCTTCCCTTCTTTGTTTGCTAAAAATTAATTCGTGTCATTTTAGGGTGCCTAATTAAATCTGTTCTTTGTTGGCGCCTACCTTTTTATATAGAATAAAATAAATTATATATTGTAACTCATATGTTATCTTAATCATTTGGATTTAGTGAATATTTGATTTTGCATTTGAGCGAAATTTTAAAGTATTTTTTATTTGAAAAATATCAAATTATTTTTTTCTACCCATGTTTATATAGTTTTTATACATTGATATCTAAAATAAAAATAAGAAGGATATTGATGTGTGTTTCAAGGTTGTTTGAAAATAAAACCTAGTTTAAGTTCACATTAACCTTTTTTTATGTTATTTTTAGTACAAAAAATATAATAAATATCAACTTTCAAAAGCTTAGAATATGCTAGATCAATGGCGGTAGTGCTATGTAGCAAGTTAGATTAAAAAAAAATCTCTAAATGCAAAAAACAGAAGCAAACATGTTGTTAAAGTATTTTCTACCAAAAAACAATTCTTGTCAATCAAGATTTTATGTATATTTAAAAACATATTTTTTAAATAATGAGATAGTGGCATACTTGACTACATCTTCTTCTTCATTTTTAAAAATATTAACATGACAACAAACTGAATTCACCCAAGCCAACCCTAAAAACTTGCAAAACTCGTAGCTTAGATTACAATACCGCGATAACCTTATAGAAAATATAAAAAAATAATGAAACTTAAAAAAAAAAAAAAACTCAATATATATATATATATATATATATATATATATATATATATATATATATATAAAAAACTCTAGACAACTTAAATTAACTTGTCATACCAATGACATTGTTCATGATACAACTATAACACAATAGAAAGGAATAAAAAAAAGAACTTAATTATCAATATAAATAATGTCAAAGAAATGGAATTTTAAAAAAATCAAGTTAAGAAAAAGGGTTAAAAAATAAACTAAGTCAACTAATGTGAACCTCGACCTAGAACCCAAGTCTTAAGATAATAACGAAAGATAAAATTGAAAATAAAAATTATTAAAATATTAATAAGAAAAATAAAAATCAAGTTTTCACTTCAAACGTTTTTTGGTGTCCCTCTTTGGACTTTTAAATAATATGGGCATGAAATACGAGGTGTGGAGAAAGAAAAATGAAGAGAAATTAAATGATTTGCTTAAGCCAAGTCAAATGATAATCGTCTATATGCATCGCTTAACCTTACTAACCCCATTATTGGATATTGAAAATCAGTTGAATATTTATACCTTGTTTCACATTGTTTTTCAAAAAAAAAAATTAATTTTTTTTATTTTAAATTAATAAAAAAAATTGGTATTTTTAGATCATTTTCATATACTAATATCAAAAATATTAAAAAAAATAAAAAAACATTATTTTGATATATTTTTAAATAAAAAAACATTTTCAAAAACAACCTCAACCACACTCCAAAAAAATCGCTCTCTCTTAATATTGGCCTCTTAAGTCTTAAATTGATTTTTATTTTATTTAGTTCTTGGTTTTTAGTTTTTAAACACTTTCTCTTAATTTCTTCTCAATCACATCCCTGATTTCATTAAAACAGTCCACTGATATTATTTTGCTGTATGTATTGTTTTTTGAGATAATTTGTTTGCTTCAAGTATTTGTTTTTCCTTTTTAATGTGGATATTTGAGAGTGGTAAAAATTTGAGTTATCATACATTTGAATATATATATATATATATATATATATATATATATATATATATAAAAAAAAAGTTTTCATAACTGTGAATTACTAGTTTATATTGTAATAATTACTTGATTTGTAAATAAAACATGAAATAATTATAATGTGCAGTGATCTTTGCTTAAGCTCACAGGAAATGATGAGTGTGCTTGAAGATATATCAAATAAAGGGAAACTATGATCATGATGACTCATCATAATGCCTCAAAATCAATTCAATAAACATGAAAGATAAAGCAAACGGGGGAATATTCTAATATTCTAGTGGAAGATAATGGTTGATTTATTCATGGGATGTGTTGGATGATATTTTTTTTATAAAAAACATGTAATATATTTTAGAATATGTTAATTTGATGTATTAAAATATTCTATTTTAGTTTTTATTCATTAATTTATTTTGAAAATGAGTAAGAGAATATCATTTCAAGTTAATTACTAAGTTAGTAGCATCAACTATCGAAGTCAAATAATATAACCCTTTTATCACAGAGATAGAATTCGTTTAGCAATTACCCAAAAGAAAATAAATTGAATAATTATAGACCAAATACACTTTTTTAAAATATTTTTTTTTATTTTGAGCTAAAATTTCTCATGTATATTAAAAAAAAGGTAAACTATTTTCCAAATTAATTTCAAGAAATTTTTAAGGATATAAGTATTTTTTTTAATTATTTCTTAAAAAATAAATATTAAAAATCACAGAAAATATAAAATAAATTGGAAGGATCCTACATTTTGTCGAGGGCCCTAAAAAGTCCTATAAAATTATCTTCTTAGTCTTAGTATGATTTTTGAAATATTTTCATGGTTGAATACATAACACCTACCACGCTTAACATTTGCAAGATTTTTGTGAACAATACTAAAATTATATATGTAAGTTCGTCTGACCTCCTTTGGCTTTCAATTTTTTTGAGATAATACTAATTATTTTCTATATTTAATAATGAGTTTTTATTGTTAAAGAATAAATAGAAAAAAGCTTTCCTTCTTTAAAACAAATTTAAATTATTCAAGTGTTTAAAAAAACCTTTGGTTGAAATTGCATATTATTATTATTATTATTATTATTATTATTATTATTATTATTATTATTATTATTATTATTATTATTATTATTATTATTATTATTATTATTATTATTATTATTATTATTATTATTATCTGGATTACGATAATTAGAATGTGTTTTTTAACTATGAAAAGTATATACATGTATTTTGATTGTTTATGAAAAGTAAACCATGGAATTTATAAAAAATAAACCACACAACTAAACTAACTAATAAAAAACTCTAATGGGCTTGACAAAATCACGAGAAAAATTATGGTAGATTGTAATAATGTTCCTTAATGATTTCTCTCTCTTTTTTATTTTATTCTGTGATTATTATTATAATCATCCTTAAATTTTTTATTTAATCCTTTTTTGTCGTGATGATTTAGGTTTGAACTCGATGGTTTATTGTATTCCATCTGCCTAGGCATGACGATCTTGTCATGTTAAGAAAAAGACTTTGGTGCTTTGTTTGATGTTTGATTTGGCAAAATAGATTTTTTTTTAATTGATTTATGTAGACTTTGGTACACAAAAGTTAGTTGTGAAGATGAATCAACAAGTAAGAATTTATGTAAGTATGATCATGAAGAACATTATATGATCAACCAATATGAAAGATCACAATGAGGTAATATAAATTCTAGTTCAAAAACCTTTTCAAATTGAGGGGGAATAGTCTTAGAAGTGTTTGTGGTAAGTGAACCTAATAGAAATAAGAAAGTTTATTCAGTATAATTTACTAAAGATAGATTACTCAAACTAATTCTATCTAAACCTACAATGGTAGGAAGGTGAAACTACAAAGTCTTGCCACATAATTACAAGTACTCCTTTCAAAGTACACAAAGTATTATAAGAAAAAGTTAGGGTCTTAACCTCAACATAAAATTCTTTACATCAGAAGAGATTAAGAAATAAAAGAAGGCTAAGGAGAAAGAAGTATTTAACCTGCTAGAAAAAGTTAACAAACCTATCACTAAAAAAGATTAATGAGTTCCTAAAATTGATGAAACATGGTAAATACAATGTTGTTAATAATATTAAAAAGACTCATATTAAAATAACGTTGTTATCATTTGTTCTGAGTTATGAACCACATTAGAAAGCTTTATAAAAGGTGTTGAACAAGGCATACATGCTTTAAGATATCGACCAATAGACCATGGAGCACCTCGTAAGGAAAATCTAGGCTTTAAATTATTTTTACTTCATTAAAGATGAGTTAGACCATGATGGTACTGAGCATAACAAATTGTTGTGAATCACCGTGTTAAACAAAGATATGATGATAGAAAATGTATTAATCCAGCATTAAACATGTTTAAACATGTTGAATAAAGTTCTCCTTGACGAGTCATATACAAAACCAAGTACCATGATGATAAGAGCATGTGATAGTTTACCCAAACATATAATTAAGACCTTAGAAGTATAACAGTATGTGGGGCCATAGGAGTTCTTGGTGACACTACAAATAATGTATATTTTTTTTATATAGTTTATTATTGTAAATACCATGAATCCATGCAGTTGGAGAGGTATTATCCTCACTTAATATTATCTAATGATTGTTTTTATTTTTATATCTTTGTCTCTATCTTTTCAATCAAACACATTTTTATTTTTGTTATCTTTATCTTTTTTTTTTATTATTTCAAGACAATAATCAAACACCACTTTAATGTTTTTATTAGACTTTAACTTTGGATGATAATACAGGATAATACACCTAAAGAATATAGCTAAATCATTATAGTTACATCTACAAAACACTATTCAATTGGAATAATGTTTTTTTTGTGTTTTTTGCCTTTTGTATTTATTTATTTTTAAATTTCATCTTTACTTATTAGGTTATTTTAGGAACTGTGCTTTGTAATTTTTTTTTTAGGTTATATATTGATCTTCAATTTCAACCTTCAACAATAGATTAATGAAAAGTGAGGTTTTATAATTTAATTGATTATTTTTTATGAATTTATGTTGATATTATGATAGAGATCATAGGTTTAATAGGATAATCTAAGTTGACTCGGGTTATTTTTTTTTGTCTTTTTTCTATATTTTTTTTGAATTTCATCCTTGAACATTATATTGGTTGAAAATTAGACTTCATATTTTTTTTTCATTTTTTTTCATGGGGTTATCTTACTATCATGACTTGTGTTGATTCTATTTATTTTTTGGTTTTTTTAATAGAATATATTTTTTAATTAAATATCATAATATTTCTAATTTATTTTCTATGAGGTTATACTAATCTCATAACTTATATCACGAGTTTGACAAGTTAACCTAGGTTGATGTGAATAACATTTTGTGTTATTTTTTAATTGACTATTTATTTTTCAATTTCACCCTCCAACAACCCCATCTTTGTTTTGTTTACTTCTTTTATTCAATTTTATTATTCAATATTGAGTTATTTAAGAATTGGGCTTCGTAATTATTTTTTTTCAATTTGCTTCCTATGGAGTTATCATAATCTCATATATCCAACCTTTAACATTGGATCTGTTGGAAATGAAGCTTTATGATTTTTTTTTATTTTTCTTATAAAATTATTTTGGTCTCATAACATAGGTCACGAGTTTAACAAATTACTTAGGATTGAGTTTGATTTTTTTTTCATCTTTTTTTAGCTTTATTTTATTTTACTTTTCAATATTGGGTTGGTTAGAAGTTTTGCTTTGTAATTTTTTATTTTTATTTTTCATGGGATTCTCTCACTAGCATAACCTCACTTGTTGGCTTGGAAGGTTGTCTTATGTATGTTTTTTTAAAAAAAAACATTATTTTTGTTCTTCAATATTAGGTTGATTAAAAATCCACTTTTCTAATTTATTTTGATTTATTTTTTATATAATTATCACAGTTCTATAATCGGGATTAATGACTTGACATGTTAATCTGAGTCGATTTAATATGTTATCATCTCAATATCTGAAAATAAATATCATCCAATATATTATCATATCAATATTTTTAAAAACACAATCCAATATACATTATATTTCAAGTTCATGATTAATTTTTTTATTAGAAAATACATTAGTAATGCTTGGGTATTTTTGATGGTAAATAAAAATAATAATAATAATAATAATAATAATATGACCCTAAGGTTTTGTTTATTTATTAAAAAGTAGATTTTCTGAAAAGCAAATTACTAAAAAAACAAATTACAAGGGTCGGGCTGAGAATCTCATGTCTCCGCTGCTGTTCTTCTCAAGTTTCTTTTCCATTAATCTCGTTCTCCGCGTTTCTTCTTTTTCAATCTGGAAATAAAAAAAAAAAGATTTAAAAATGGCCATAATTATTATTTACCAAAAATATGGAAATTTCTTCATCAACATCAGATTTACCCTTAGAGTCCACCACCACCGTGTTAATCCCCTAAATACATTTAACGGTCAAAAACCAAAATTCAAATTAATAATCCAATGACAAGCCAAGAAAAAAGAACTAGCCGTTACAAAGAGCGTCAAAAAACCCTCAACGTTTCTTTCTCTTTAACTTCATCTATGCCCCCATTCAATTGTTCTCTCTCATAGCAAAGATCAAAAGAACAAACCCATCTCGCTCACACACACACACACAGCCAGGAAACCGTTTATTGATTTTGGTGTTTTGAAGTGATTGTTCATGGAATTGAATACCAAGAAACCAAAAACGGCCACTCCGGTGAAAGATCGTCATGTGTTTCAATCAAAATTATATGAGAATTCGAATCCAAATCTTTCCCACTTAAGCCCTTGCTCAAAACCCACAAATTCTCCTCGAACAAAATCCAAAAAAGGTGCCTCCAGGAACCCGACTTCGAATCCCAATCCAACCATTTATTCACCCAGAAATAAGATTAGGGAAAGAAGGTTTGTAGTGGCGAAAAAGAATTCAAAGAAAGAGAATTTGAGTTCAAATTCAACAACTGTAGATTGTAAGTGCAAAGAGAGATATAGGGGCAGTGTAAAGAAGTGTTTGTGTTTGGCTTTTGATACATTAAGGGCTTCACAGGAGGAGTTCTTCAAGAACAAGAATAATGTTGAAGAGAAAGGTGAAACCGATAAAGAAAGGGCTTTTGATTATAAAGTTGAGAGAGAAGTTTCAGAGGAGGAGATAGAAGATCATTTAATGGCTCGGAATCTTGATATTGAGGATAGGGAAGGATCAGATGCTCAATATTCCTGCGAAATTGAGAAATCGGGACAAATGGGTAGTTCTACAATCAAGAGAACGAGAAATAAGTTACTTGAAGAAGCAAGAAACAGCGCACCTGACAATGGGAAGGTGAAGAATTTGGTTGAGGCCTTTGAGAAGCTTTGTACCCTACCAAGTCCGAAGGAATCAGATAAGACTGAAGAAGAGGAGATAAAGGAGAATAGAAAGAAGGCAATGCAATGGGCTTTTCCTGGATTGCAGCCTCCCAAAGCGTTACCTGATACTGAGTTCTCTTCTTCATTTTCATTGCCAGGATTTCACCATGCTGGGGTATCTGAGACAAACTTTTCTTCCTCCTCCTCATTCTGTCCATCTGGTTTGTTTTTGACTTCTGAGAATCTCGGTCTGGGTACAAGGATTTCTATTTCCTCTTCATGGGATGGCAGTCAAGGCAGGTTAGTGATGATTGCTGGATCGGTTTTATTAACCCCCCACATTTGATAAATTGTTTCGTTTTTATTTTAGGTTCTAATTAGTTCTTGACTTTCTATATTTTGAAATGTCAGTAGCTCTAGCAGGTCATCTAATGGAGGCAGGAGAAGCCGAAGAAATGTGAGATTTTCTTTGCCTCCTTTAAGTTTCTTATTTGATCTATGTATGCGTATGATGCTTCAGCCGATGATTTCTCTGACTCTGTTTGAGTTTTTAGAGTGCTGAGTCAGGTGCAACAACCGGGAGGAGGAGATTGAAGAAGAAGCAAAATAAAATCACAAGCCAAAAGCCATTTCAGCTTAGGACAGAAGTGAGTAACTATTTTTTCCATCATGAGAGCCGATCATGGAGTGTTGACATTGTTTTGTAATTAATCACATTCTAAATCTTGGTGTTTGGTTCTCATTGTAGCAAAGGGGAAGACTGAAGGAAGAGGAATTCACAAAGAAAATACAAGAAATAATGATGGAAGAGGAGAAGCTGCGGATTCCCATCGCACAAGGCCTTCCTTGGACAACAGATGAACCAGAGGTTAGTCCTTTCTCTGATTTAAGCCGGCAGTGAATACTGCAAGATGCTTTATAAACTTGAAGATCAGTTCCGTGTGCTGTGTATGGTTAATAGCGTGTTCTTGACACTTGTGGTTTGAAAAAAATTATTAATAGTATATGAAACTGAAATTAGTTGACATGTTATGGTCATAAGTGTTAATAAATAAATAAATAATACAAATATAAGAGCAGAGACTATTTTATGTTTATATATATGCTAAAAAAAAAAAAACAATCAAGAAATATTCTGAGTACAAAGAGAGATTAGGATTTCAAAATGAATAACTTCAATAATTAATTACTTTAATGTAAATACAAAGAGACTATATATATATATATATATATATATATATATATATATATAGATTAAGAGCAAAGAAAATCAAATAGACTATTTTACTCTTGACAAATAATATAACAAAGTAATCTTATGTTATTAACATCTCTTTTCAAACTCATGACGTGATAGCTATAAGTATTAAGAGTTTATTCATCAAAATCATGATTACTAAAAACAAATTCAAAGGCATAGATCGGAACAAAAACTTTCTAAAAAAACACAATATACTTGTTTGAGACCATATAATGTTTTATTGAGCTTGCCAACATATTCAGAATCATGTGAAACACCAAGAGATAGAGTCATATGAACTTTTTTTTCTTGAAGATCTTCATTCAATAAGACATTTTTAACATCAAGTTGAGAGATATGTCACTAACAAATTGGAGTTATTGTAGTAAGAGTGGATAATTTTCATTTTTACAACATGAGCAAATGTCTCCTCACAATTAATACTATATTATTGAAAGTTTTTTTTGCAATCAACCTACCTTTGTATCGCTTAATAGATACATTAGAATTAGTTTTGATCCTTATGCACCTAACGACTATCATTGACACTCTTACCAGGATGTAGAAGAATTAAATCACAAGTTTCTAAAAAAACACAATATACTTGTTTGAGACCATATAATGTTTTATTGAGCTTGCCAACATATTCAGAATCATGTGAAACACCAAGAGATAGAGTCATATGAACTTTTTTCTTGAAGATCTTCATTCAATAAGATATTTTTAACATCAAGTTGAGAGATATGTCACTAACAAATTGGAGTTATTGTAGTAAGAGTGGATAATTTTCATTTTTACAACATGAGCAAATGTCTCCTCACAATTAATACTATATTATTGAAAGTTTTTTTTTGCAATCAACCTACCTTTGTATCGCTTAATAGATACATTAGAATTAGTTTTGATCCTTATGCACCCAACGACTATCAATGACACTCTTACCAGGATGTAGAAGAATTAAATCACAAGTTTCTATTTTATACAAAGTAGAAAGTTTCTCGTCCATAGTTTGCTACCAATAAGGATCAATAATTTTCTTTTCAGAATAACTATGAAGATGCACAACAAAAACTCTAAAAAAGAATAATTAGCAACATACTCATACAACTTTTTTTAAACGAGATAAATCTAAAATATAAAAAATTGAATACGGTTAGGGTTTTTTAGTTATGACATTTTGCTTAAGTGTATCATCTATACACGAGGTTTGGTGAACAATTTCATTTAAGGCAAACATCTCACAAACATTATTAGAGATGTATTTCCCACCCAAATCACATCTAAAACATTTGATCATAGCAAAATGTTGACTTTTGGCAAAAGCTTGGAATGTTGTTAAAAACTATATCAATTGTTGTTGCTCTTTATGATTAATATAAACATCACATGTCTTTAATTATGTTGATTATGTAAGAGCTAATTGATCTTAAAGATCTGTCATAGCAAAATATTTTTTTTGAATATTCTTATTTTTTTATTAAAGGCTCGTATGATGTTCTTCAATTGATAATGTTTGCAAAATTTGATTGGGTAAATAACTTTTATAGATGATCTCAAACTTCTTTTATTGTCTCATACTTTAATAGTTGTATACCTATGAAATGCTCAACAAATATATTAATCCATGTATATATACATTGTTTGCTTCTCAAACATCTATTAAAGGAGCGTAACCCTCAAGAGTATTTTTAGGTTTTACAAGAATTCCACTAACATGCCCTCATGTCTTTTTACATTCAAAGAAATTTCTCATCACATAACTTTAATACAAATAATCCCCAACAAGCTCACCATGAAGTTGGATTTGTGAAAGTTATGTCTGAATTAAGTTGTGCTCTGATATTATGTTAAACAATCCAAATATAAAAAGAGAAACACAAACGTATGAAAAGAGTTTATAATGAATAACTTTAATACTTAATGAACTTAAACTAAATACAAAGATATTATATATGTTTATATAGGCCCCGTTTGTTTGTTGGAAAGTGGTTTCCTTTTGGAAAGAAAATTCCGGGGAAAGTGAATTCCGATGTTTGGCAGTGTTATGGAAAATGAACTGGAAAATAATTTATTAATAAATTAATTTTTTTTTCAAGTTTATTAAAATAATGAGGAACAAATCTTACAAATTAAAAAGTTGAATGAGAATGAAATTGAAAAAAAATATAATTTCATAAATTATCTCAAATAAAATAAATAATAATCAAAATAATAGAGATCAAATCTAAAAATTTAAAAAAAATGAAAGGTGAATAAATTAAAATAATAATAATTAACATTTCATAAATTATTTCAAATAAAATAAGTAACAATAAAAAAAAATGAGGACCAAATTTGATAGATAAAAAATTTCAATAAAAAAATGATAAGAAAAAAGCAAATAGCAATTATAAAAATAAGGACCAAAATTAATATAAAAATTAAATTTTAAGAGATGGAATTGAAAAATAAATATTCAAAACAAATTATATAGCAATCAAAAGTTTGAGGATCAAATTTGATATAATTAGCAAATAATGACATTTCTAAATTTTTCACAACTTCCGGAAAGTGTTTTCCGCCCAAATTTTCCGGAAAACACTTTCCTGAAAACCAAGCCAAATTTTTCTTTGACTGGAAAGTGTTTTCTGTTGACCAACTTTCCGGAAGGCAAACAAACACAGGAAAGTTTGGAAAGTGGTTTCCCGTAAAGTGAATTCCGGGAAACAAACACATCCATAGTTTAAAACAGAAAAATCAAATAAACTTCTCTATATCTAATAAATAATAAAACAAAGTAATCATCTATTCAAAGCAATCAAGGATTGGACAAATATTTGTGTTCATAAGTTCATTGACTCTAGGCTGTTCTGTCTAAATTTACATGTCTGTTTAAGAATAATTGAATTGAGACTTTAATCATACATTTGTGATCATTAATTACTCACAGTGGCATTTTCTGCAGTGCCTAATCAAACCTCTGGTGAAAGAAAAAACCAGGCCTATTGACCTGAAGCTCCACAGTGATGTTCGAGCTGTGGAGCGGGCTGACTTTGACCAACAGGTAATTTTCTTACTATTCAAGTAATTAGCAGCATATGAGGTTTTAGTGATGATTTTAAATGTGCACTGCTCAATTTACTCTCCTATCATGGTTGATTCTAGCTAAATTAAACTATTACAGAACCAAGCCTTATTTGGAAGTAACTTCATCATTTTTCTGTATTAAAATGCAATCAGTTAGCTGAGAAGATGAACCTGATTGAGCAATACAAGATGGAAATAGAGAGGCAACAAAAGGTATATATAGAAAAGAAAAGGCATGATTTTGAGGTTTTGCTGTTTCATTTTGATTATATTCATCACATTCACTGTTGCCTCGTTCCTAGTTGGCAGAAGAGGAAGAGGTGCGCAGATTGAGAAAGGAGCTCGTTCCAAAAGCACAGCCCATGCCCTATTTCGACCGGCCATTCATTCCCAGATGGTAAGGTTTACCACCCACTTTATTTATGCTCATGCACGTCTATTGCCAAGGCACTTCATTTCCATATTCAATGGTTAAGCAGCTATGGTGGTGTGGTTGTTGACCGTGGCAAAGTTCTAACCAAAAGGGCAAAATACTAATGAAGCTCGTTTAAAGTTTTCGGAGCTAGGATGGCCTGCCTCAGCTGCCTCCCAGCCCTTTGCCATTGCTCCTGTATTATATGCAATTCTTTCAATATCGATGCCACAGGCTTGGATTTGCTGTTTCTCTGACGGATTTATCTAGTTTTATAGAAAATACATCTTGTTTGTGGCGTTCTAATGCGTTCAACCTATAATTCTTGAAACCATTCTTGGCCTTTCGAGATAAAAATGCACATTTTCTAGTGCAGCTTACCGAATAGTTGTGATTTCAAGTCAATCCTATCCAGTTAAATGACTTGTTCTTCTTTCCTGTTTGGATTTGTAAAGCTCAATGAGGCATCCAACAACAATGCCGAAAGAGGAAAAGTTTCGGGGACACAAGAAGATCAAGTCCTGTCAATCCTGAAACGATGTCAGCAGCTACAGCCAGGCATATCCATTCATTCTTTGTCAACTGGTATTTAATAAAATAATGTTGACCCTGGTTCTGTTTCTCCATTTTTCATTCAGCTCTCTTCCCCAGTATTATTCACAAAATCTTCTGTATATATAAGGCAACAAATGAAGTTCTCGATTCTTATTTGCTTCCATGGCAATGTATAAGGCTGACAAAAGAAATACTTATTGTCTACAAACTAAAATCAGAGTGAACATTTGGTTGGTGTCTGCCTTTTCTTCGTCTATGTTTTTATGTTTCCAGTCCTGGTATGTTCCATGAACATTTGGAATTTTACTTGGCATGACTTGAGATTTGAACATGGGTTATTCAAGAAGAAGAAGAAGAAGAAGAAAGCACACTTCCTTTACCATCCATATATTATTTGGATTTTATGAGGTGGAATCTGAAATGATGCAACATCTGCTTTAACTGAGTTTTTGAAAAAAATAATTACTATTTTAAATTATTTTTTTAGTGTTTCTAGATCATTTTGATGTACTAATGTCAAAAATAATATTTTTTTAAATGTATTATTTTGATGTATTTCTGAAGAAGAAAAAATACTTTAAAAAACACTATTTATCATACTCTTAGTTAGACCCCAAGTCAAATCACAAATAAAATAAAATTAAAAGCACTTCAATTCTAATAATGGACAGGAAACTAACATAATTTATGGTTATAAAATCTCCATAATTATTAAAATTATAAATATATTTTCTTAAATGTTTTTTTTGTTCAGAAATACATTAAAATAATATTTTTTAATTTTTAAAATTTTATTTTTTAAAATAAGTATATCAAAATGATCTAAAAACATCAAAATAAATAATTTAAAATAAAACATTTTCAATTTCTTCAAAAATATTTTTAAAATGCAGTGTCATTATATATTCAATGGAAATTGAATATATTGAAGAGGTTTTTTTTTAATAAAAATAAAAAATAAAAAATAAAAATGAGACTTTTATGTTAACAGTTCAATAGAAGTTGAATATATTGAAGAGGTTTTTTTTTTAATAAAAAAATAAAATAAAAATGACTTTTATTTTAACAGTTGGGCCAAAAATTAAGTCGGGTTCACAATTAATACTAACGCTCATTCGGCCCACCGTAGCCCACATCTCAAAAGACCCTATCCGTGAAGTTGAAAGCCCAATCGGGTCGAAAAGAAAGAACCCAAAGAAACGAAACCCTAATGAGATAAGCCGCTGCTATATAAATACCAATATTATCTCCACAATCAAAAACCCTACGCGAGAGAGAGAGAAAGAGCTGAACAGCAGGTAGCAGCCTCGCTTGAATCAAAAGAGCTCTCTTTTAGCGGAAAAACAATGGCGACAGCAAAAACTGTGAAGGACGTTTCTCCTCATGAGTTTCGTCAAGGCCTACTCTGCTCACCTCAAACGATCTGGCAAGGTAATTATTCTTTTTTACACACACAAATCTACAAACATAGTTTTCGGATTCTTGCATTTTCGATCTGATGTTTTAGTGAGTGATGAAATCGGTTTAATATAAAAAAACCTTTTGGTTACGAAAGGTTTTTTTTTGGGTATTCATTTCGTTTTGTTTTTATGTCATATATGTACAAGCATGATCTTTGTGTTAAATCTTTGGCGCTTGGGAATTTCTGGTTTGTTGGTCTTCTGGAAGTTTTGGCTGCCGGCCTGTGCTAGGTTTTTGCTAAGGAGTAAGAACTGGCCCGTGTTTGTGCATGAACTGTTAGCTAGGATTGAAAGGATGGGCCTTGGAAAATATGCACTACTGGATTTTTTTTTGTTGATGGTTAATAGGATTGTAAATTTGGATTTTTCAATTTAGCACTCTGTATGGGCGAGAGGATGAAGGGACCGCGTAGGGAAGTCACCTGTACTGCTGTGCCTGTATCTCTGTTTTATGTGAGTGTTATTTTATAATGTATAAATTAGGCTGATTACATGTGCTGTGACCATGATCATGGTTTGTAGTACAGTGTCCAGTCGTCTTAGATTTGGTGTACTTTTAATATTAGGTGATGCCTGTTTCAACACATGTAGTTCTCATTTTCTGTGATCTTTTCTGCACTGAAAATTGAAAGTTTTATTTGATTTTGACTGTGATACGACCTTTCATTCCTGAATCGCTACACTGGTAATGGGTGTGCTATAAGTAACCATCATTTTGATGCTGGGTCAGAAGTCCTAACCCTTTTCTTCTATGTCCACAAACAGGTAGAGTTGCCACCATGGACTGATATTGTGAAGACTGCCAAATTTAAGGAGCTTGCTCCTTATGATCCTGACTGGTACTACATTAGAGCTGGTAGGTCTCTCGCTCGCTCACTGGCTCACACACGGATGCAATCTCACACGCATCTGGTTTTAGCTTTTGTGATGTACTGTTCATTATTTTTTCTTTATATATCTGATGTTTAATTTTGATTGCAGCCTCCATGGCAAGGAAGATTTACTTGAGGGGAGGCCTTGGTGTTGGTGCTTTCCGTAGGATTTATGGTGGGAGCCAAAGGAATGGAAGTCGTCCACCTCATTTCTGCAAGAGCAGTGGCTCTGTTGCTCGTCACATTCTTCAACAATTGCAGAACATGAACATCATTGATGTTGATCCTAAGGGGTAAGTTATTTTCTTAATGCCTTATGTTTAAATGTTTTCAAACTACAGCTCTTTTGCATTGTTCAAATTTTAATATGCTCTGCAATGAAATCCTGTTTTGTTGCGTACTTTATCATTTCACAATTGAACTACATTGATAAATATAATAAATCTGGTGCACAAATGAGTTGCCTTGTATTCTGATATGTTTGTTTTTGCTTGTGTAATAGGGGGAGGAGAATCACATCAAGTGGTCAACGGGATCTAGACCAAGTTGCTGGACGCATTGTTATAGCCCCCTGATCAATCAATGTTGAGTTATGTTTCTGCTTTCGTACGTTTAGGTTTCAGTTTTAAATCCTGTGGAGAGATGTGACTGCAGCAACAATATTATATGTTACGACATTTTTGGATCGAACTGTTGAATGTTTTTTTATCTGAACATGGTTTTTGTTTCTGTTGCATTTTAATGAGTATGCCTTTTAATCTTGCTAGATTTTTTATCTTGCATTTTTGTTGTTGGTGCTGTTTTGTATTTTCACTCTTTAAATGGTAGGCGAATATATATATATATATATATTTGAGATCATGTGATTACAAAAAAGACCTTGCAAGAAAGTGATTTCAATTGTCCATGTTTTCCTTGGTAATTGTTGTGGTTTATTAACGTTTTTTGTACCTCGATTGTTTGAGTTCAGTCCCAAGGATTTCACTATTTCAATGTAGTATTCGAGAATTAGATTATGGCATTGTTTGTTTTTTACCTTTTTTATTTTTAGTTTCAAAATATTTTTTCTTTCGCTTTTATTTCTTATTGATATGATGTATTCTAAAAAAAAAACATATTTGGAAACATTTTTTTATCACATAAAATTTTATAATTTTTCCAGGTGAATATGTAATGTAATTTGTTTAGCTTTTTTAAGAAGATATTTCAAGTCATGAACTAGGTTATAGTGTTGTGGGTTTGACATATCGATTGGAGTTCTTGCAAATTATTATTTGCTATAAAAATAAATTCCTTATGTTTTTTTTTTTCATTCTATTTTTTAAACAATTTTTGATATTAGATTAAATGAGGATTTATCTTTAAAATATTTTTAATTTTTTATTAATTTATTTTATCATTAAGTTGAATCTAAGATAAGATACCGAACAACAAAACAGGCTAAGAAAATAAGATAAACTTCCCTGGTTAACTTGAGCTTGTATGACAAATCTATAAATATGATAATTAAGGTTGAGTCAATCTGGTTGCATTGTTAATCGAAAATCCAAATAATGAGTGTATATATATATATATATATATATATATATATATATATATATATATATATATAATCTTTTTAAACTCATGACAAGCCTATAAATTAGACAACTAAGATAGAGTCAACCTCTAATATCTTGTTAAGCTCATCATCCAATAAAATTCGAATAACCTCATAAAAATAAAGAAAATTATATATATATATATATATATACACACACACACACACATATATTGGCCTTTTAAACTCATGACTAGTTTTTTTTATATTCTTCATCGAATGAAAGTGTTTATGCCTCCCCCACAAACTCTTCTCACGTGATCATGAGGTTCGTACCAGGTTATTTGATGTTTATTTAGTATTTTGATCTTAAATATTGAATTTCAGGTCTTTTCCATAAATAAAAAATTGCATAAAAGGTTAGATTCCTGATGCGAACCTCGTGATCACATGGTCACGTAACCCACTATCAAGAATGACATCTGATCCTGGAAAACTGAAATAGGTTTGATATGAGTGTGACACAATATAAACATGTCCTTTGATAGGAGTGTGACACAATGAAAACCTGTCCCAAGACGTTAGCACTATTGGAATGACTAGAATGTAGCCACGAAGCCAGTTAATCTTCGATAAGTCGGATTCATTCGTTCAAAAACTAAAGAATGCAAGAATTATTCTCACACATAAAACTAAAAAGTTCGGAATTAATAGTCATCAATGACTGTCTGAAATTTAGCTAACATGAAAACTAACCCTAATGGACTCTTTACGTGGACTTAAATGAGATCCACTCAAAACTAACCCAAAACTCTAAGTTGAAAAACCCATGACTTAATCCAAGCAAGTCTTAAATCCTAGCTGAAAACAAAGTTTTAATTAAGACTAAACAAACTTTGAGCTCTAGCTAATAAAATTAAATAAACCCTCTAAGTCTTATTTATAGCCTTCCATCCAGCTTCTTAATCCTAGAAACAAAAGGAAAAGGTAGCCTATAAGCCATTGCTAGTGTTTCCGGGCTAGTTCGCATCAATCTCAAGTCTGTCCGATGAGGGCGTCAATTTCTTTCAGTTGGGGGGGGGGGGTAAAAGGGGTCAAAATCCAGCATGGATACGTTGACGAGAAACATTATTGGAATGACACAATGGATAGTGTTAGCTTGCAAAAAAAATTCAATAGCGAAGGCAGTATCTGCAAATTTGACAGCGCACAATGGGTTATGCAAGTCATGGGGACTGACTTGACATGAACATGTAGGACTTGGATAATGGACTTTGCAAGGTGAGGACATGCATAACAAACTGGCAGTTAGGAACTGATAGTTGAGTCATGCAATGTAGTAGGTTATCGCATCAGTTACGATTATGATGGGGGGAATGAATGTCCAAATCATGGGGGCATGACTGCTGAACATGGGAGCATGACTTAGAGTGTTTCTTAATGACACTAAGATCATGGGATCATCTGTTTTGTACTTGTTTATAAATAGGCTAGGGAGCCTTAACTTTGTAGTATGATAGTAGCATGTAGAGCTTTGCTGAACATGCAGAGTTTTTAGGCATATCATGCAATCTGTGCATAACATGTTGAGCTTGTGCATAGCAAATACAGAGTTGTGTATTTACTTTGTTTAAAAGATCAATAAAGTTTGAGAGTTTTCCTATACATAGTGTGTTTTTACTTTGCTTTGTTTTGTACTTGTGTATTCCGCTTGTCTTACAATAACGGAAAAGTGTGGAGAACCTCTAGGGTGAGAGAAAACACTTAGTTATGTAAACAAACATGAGTGAAAGACGAGAAAATGATGAGTTTATCTTGGGGCTGAGTTGCTGCACAAGTTTATTTATGGAACGGAAAATTTACCTTGTGACACATGAATACATAAAGTTTTTTTATTTATGTTCGTTCAACCTCACCTTTTTGTATAATACTAGAATTAATTAGTCTTTAGTTAAGAATAATAAATCGAAAAGAAAGATTTTAAAATATATTTTTTTTACTAGTATATGAAAGGATGATTAGTAAGACCATGGTAGAGTGCATGACTCAATCCTTTTAGTCTTTACAACTAATTTCAAAAGCTAGCACTTCCATTACTCTGTAAATAATAATGGAATGACACGTCGTCGGGATGAAACCAGAATCCTCCGGGTTCTCAGTGTTTTAATACACTATCAAAGACTTTCTCAAGTCTCCACTGCCAAAATCAACAAACCCTAAACACCCAAACCAAAAATCATGGCTTGGAAGCGCCTTCTAACCCTGACTCGCCGGTCCCACAGACCCTTATCCACCACCGCATCCAGGTCCTTTTCCGATGCCGCCGTCTCCACCTCCAGCCCCATCGCTCCACCAACCCCACCACCACCAACCGCCATGATCTACGACCGATTAGCCGAATCGGTCAAATCAAAGATCAAAATCCTTGAAAACCCCGACCCTAGATTCCTCAAATACGGGTCACCCCATCCAACTCTCAAAACCCATACCCATATCCTCTCTTCACCCGAGACCCGCATCACTACCCTCCCTAATGGTCTCCGTGTCGCTACAGAGTCGAATCTCGCTTCGAAGACCGCAACGGTTGGGGTTTGGATTGATGCCGGGTCGAGATTTGAGTCCGATGAGACAAATGGGACTGCTCATTTTTTGGAACATATGATATTTAAGGGGACGGAGAAGAGGAGTGTGAAGGAATTGGAAGAGGAGATTGAGAATATGGGTGGTCATTTGAATGCGTATACGAGTAGAGAACAGACTACTTATTATGCTAAAGTTATGGATAAAGATGTCAATAAAAGCCTTGGATATTTTGGCTGATATTTTGCAGAATTCTACTTTCGATGAGGAGCGGATGTCTAGGGAGAGGGACGTGATTACTATGGAAATGAAGGAGGTAAATTTGTTTTTTTTAATCCAGTTGTTTGAAGTCGAATTTGAATTGGGTTTGTGGTGTTTTGTGTACAACTTTTTTTAATCCAGTTTTTTTAAAATTTTGTCATGCAGTTGTGCTTTTTTGTTCTTATGTGCTGATAAAGTTTTGTGCTCGTACTGTTATGAAAGTTGGTGCCTTTGTAGTATTAGGTTTATGGGATTTGACATGGTTCATTTTGCTTTGGTTGAGTAGGTGTGAATTAATGTTTCTTAGTTAGCTGTGCTTTCTGGCTCTTAATTTTTAAATGCTAATGGTTTGTTGATTGATCTATAAGTACAATGAGGAATATCGTTGTTGTTTACTAGTGTGGGTCATTTAGTTTTGTTTTTGTGGTGCTTGTTTTATATAGTTTGTGGAATTAGAAGATGTGATCGTTGTTGGGTAATTTTAACTCTCTTTGCATCAAAGTTTCGAACTTGCTAGTGAATCCTGGTTATGGAGGAATGGTCATGTATTTGTTACTGAGTGGTTTTTAAATGTCCTTAGTATAAAAGTCTTATACCAGCTGATGGATCTTTGTTTGTAAGCATACTGAGTTTTTTTTAATGTACCAAAGAAAATGCTCCATTGCTTTTCAAAGCTGTGAAAGGGAGGATAATTTCCATTTGATAAATGCCAGTGTCGCTTTCTCTTCTAGTATATTTTACCGCTGACATTCAGTTTGTTTAGTCATTTTGTATGGATAATGCCTGATTGACTTTCTTTTCCTTCCTGCATCTAACAGTTATAGATTTTTGTCTGGAAATTTGTAGGTTGAGGGGCAAACTGAGGAAGTAATTTTTGACCATTTGCATGCAACTGCTTTCCAGTACTCTCCTTTAGCTAGAACTATTCTGGGACCTGCAAAAAATATTGAAACAATATCCAGAGATGACATCCGGAACTATATACAAACACACTACACAGCTCCTAGAATGGTAATGCCTGTAGTTGGTGGGCTTGTTCTATTTGCCTTTCTGCCCGTTAAGATTGAAGTTTTGTTGTTGAATATTCATCATGCATGTTTTTGTGACTTTCATTTCAGGTAATTGTTGCCTCAGGAGCTGTGAAGCATGAGGAATTTGTTGGAGAAGTAAAAAAGTTGTTTACTAAGTTATCATCTGATCCAACCACTGCTTCACAGTTAGTTGCCAAGGACCCTGCATATTTTACTGGCTCTGAGGTGGGAAAATATAACTTGAAATCCACGCCATCCTTCTATGATGTTTTGTATCTCTAAACTGTTGTCTTCACTTACTGTGGTGAAAATCAGGTTAGGATAATTGATGATGATATTCCTCTGGCACAATTTGCGGTTGCTTTTCAAGGAGCATCATGGACAGATCCAGATTCCATTGCTTTGATGGTCATGCAGGCTATGTTGGGTTCTTGGAACAAGAGTGCTGGAGGTGGAAAGCACATGGGGTAACCTCTCCTCCTCTGTAATTTACCATGTCGCTTGTTATTCATCTTTGAGATTTTTTTTATTAGGAAGTTTTCATTTAACACATTAGGAATTTTATCAACCAAACATTCCCAGAGAGCAAAGTAGTAAGGTGGTCTGTAGTCACAGTGATCATGTCTGTGTTGGTAGAGCTATATACTATCAAGCTTAAAAACTTAAATTTCAAACATTATCAAATAGGGCTCTAGCATTGACCTCTAATGTTTCAATGATTATTCTTGTCTTTGCTTTTCCATAACCTGATAAGTTTCAAACATTCACTGGTTGTGAATTAGTGCAACACACTTTTGTCTTGTTAGCATGCACATTCATTAAAGTTCAATCATTGGACAGATCTGAACTAGTTCAAAGGGTTGCCATTAATGAAATAGCAGAAAGTATGATGGCGTTCAACACAAACTACAAGGACACTGGCCTTTTTGGTGTTTATGCTGTTGCAAAGGTATGGTGGGCTTTTTTTTATATTTCCTTCTTACTATTTGGAAAACCAGTTTTAGCATACCTGAGCAAAGAGTGGAAAATTGCAAGCAATATTGAAGTGAATTTTACCACGTGAATAATGTTTTCACATGGCTTGCAATAGAAAACTTGACTGACTCTCTCTCTCTCTCTCATTAAAGATATGGCACTTGTTGTTTAATCTTTGAAAGAATGGGATGCTGAAGTGCAGCAAGTCCTTGCTATAATATATAAGACAATAATTTAACTCATTTTGCCTTCTCATTGGATTCTTTTTCAAGATTTTTCATTTTCTTTTAATGAAATTTATTGTGTGATGCTTTCAGCCAGATACCTTGGATGATGTAGCCTGGGCGATCATGAGTGAGACAAGTAAGTTATGCTATCGAGTTTCAGAAGCTGATGTCACTCGTGCTTGTAACCAGGTACTGGCTAATGTTCATGCTATACTGTAGAAGTGGGTATTTACATGTTTGTTGCTGGCATCTGGATGATATATTTTTTTTTATTCTGAGTTACAATTCAGAACATGTGTAGCAATGCTACTGACTACAGACAATTTACTACAATTTTTCTGTGTCCACCTTGCTGTTCACTTACTGATGCATATCAGACTGCCCAATCTGTTTGTTTATGACATGCTGATGAAGCCCTGCAGATTATCACATACAAAAATCCCATGCCATCTTAATCTAGCTCTCATTATCTTTTATCCGTTTTTGATATTTATTATCTTGAATAACATTCAGTAATATTGTCTGCACTGTAGATTATAGAATTTTGTATGATAGCTTGAGTTATAAATGTTTGGTCTTTTTCATGATTACCTTCTATCAAACTAAAGTTTGACATTTGAATTGTTTGTAAAGAAGTAGCTTGAGTGGAGGAAAGTGACATGATAGTGTATGATGTCTCTTTGGTTGCTCAGCAATTGTTATACAGATAATTGTGTCATTCTGTAGTTGGAATGGTATCTTGTAATATATTCTGCTAAATAATTGATATTTATATTTTTTGCAAATTATCTGGATGGTAGGATACAATAAAATTGTATTCAAGGTTCTTGTTTGTCAAATCTCGTGAACCTTTTAACTTTAGGACTACTTGAGATTAACAGCTCTTCATGTTGTTTTTGGTTAATGTTAGCCTCCACTATTAAAATATATTAGCACTTGATTGACACTGCCTACTTAAAATTTAGACAACTCCATCATTCTTTTTGATGCTGGGGTTTATTATCTACACATGTTTGATCTGAATAGACATGAGTGACCGTTAATTCAATTTTAACTCCCATATGAAGCGAAGTAGCTATTCCATGGTATAATCTTCTTTGTATCAAAAAAATGGAAAGGGTAAAACTATTTAATGTCTTGTGTGATTATATCCTCATAATCTTTTCTTTAGTTCTTGTGTGGTAGGTGATGTGTTTGTTTTATAGATCATGGAATCATCTGTTTTCCCTACTAGTCATCTTTGCTTACCTAGCTATGTGCCCTTGTCTGGTTGCAGTTGAAATCTTCCTTGCTACTTCACATTGACGGGACTAGTCCTGTAGCTGAAGATATTGGACGCCAGGTATGACTTAGCTGATGATTAAATCTGATCCTCCGGTGGATGATATTTTAATTCTGCAAAAAATTTTAATTATTTCAATCCGTGTTGCCTAGGAAGTCGACAGAAACGAAATAATAATCACATTCAAATATGTTGTCCTTGAAATTATTTTCTGTTCAATACTTTGTGAATGCAAATGTTTGTTAAAGGTATTGATATTTGAGGAGCTCGATGATATCATTTTTAAAGGTTATTATGTGATATATTTCTAGTTACCAGTTTTAGAACCTTCACTAGATCCTAGTCCTGTGAGTTGCTTGATATTTATGCTAAAATAAAATAGTAGCTAGCTACTTGCCATTAGCTCTGATTGTCTGGCTTTAGATTATTAGTCTTGTATGATTAGCAGTTGTAGGATCATTGCTCAAAAGGCAGAATCGTAATCTGTTTTAATTACTAAATTTCCTTCTCATTGTCTGTGAATATGGTTGCAGCTACTTACTTATGGTCGAAGAATCCCATTTGCCGAACTGTTTGCAAGGATTGATGCTGTTGGTGCAAGCACTATTAAACGAGTTGCCAACCGATTTATTCACGACCAGGTATGTATGAGCTACAGAGTACCCTAAATCTTATTGCTGTCTTAGATCCTGCTTTAATATCAATCATTACAAAAAAAGAAGCATCAATTAGTATCTAATTGTAAAATTTTTCTTGAAGCCAAATTTCTACCTCAAGTTTTATTTCCATGTCTATTTCCTTTTTCTATAAAATCTTTAAAATAAATAAATTTGTTAAAATGGGAAAGTGTTGCGCATATAATGAGTGCATGAAAAGTTAATCCTGAAGATGAGAGATGTGTTTTCCTGTAAAGAACCTTGTAAATAAAATATGATTGTATTCTAAATGGAAGACACAGAAATACGTACCGATTTAAATAGTAAATGAAATTGCATTTGAAAAACACTTATTTTATTCCGTACACACTACACACGGCTTGTGCTTTCTGAACTGAACAGCCCTGGAAGTTTTGGATGTGTTAATGTTTTATTTTTGCAGGATATTGCAATAGCTGCCATGGGTCCCATCCGAGGGCTGCCTGACTACAACTGGTTTAGACGCAGGACATACTTGAACCGCTACTAGATTGTCTTGCCGTTGTTTACTGTTGCTTCTTTGTGTTTTAGGAAGCTGCCAAACATTTTGTTGCTTTCACACAACGGATATGGCTGCTTAAGTCCATTTTTTTTATCAGGTTCTTGCTTCTATAGTGGTATCATTGTTACCATAATAAGAATGCAGTCTCCAGTATCTGTCCAGGCTGTTAAAGGGGATTTCTAATTATAATTTTTGTTGGTTGATACTTGAGCTTGCATCTTACCTTTGCTTGTTTGGAAAAAAACAGATGTGGCTTTGTGTTTTTTGGTTCCCACTGTTAGCTTTCCCGCTAATGCTGTTTGCATGGATAAATTTTGTCGAGACCTTTCTCCCCCGTGCTGAGGAATGTGTACCCTGAAAAGAATGAACAGTACATGGTTATTTCAGCTTTGAATCGTTCTTTTTGCTGCAACTTTTGGCCCATAAAACTCGCAAGTAACTGCTTAAAAGAGCTGTCTGGATTTCAGCTGTGCTTTGCAACATATGCCTTTTGACCAAAAAGTGGTCCGGGTCTGATATTTGGGTTTGATTCCTCTATGAGAATTGATTTGCAATTACATCCCTCGCGTTAATAGCATCTTCGCTGTATTGCATGAGTACTGTTCACAAATTAACGAATGTATCGGATGCATCCCATGGTTACAGCTATTTGTTCTTTTCTTCCGTGCTTTGCTGTGGTTTTCCCCAACCAAATCACAACTATCCAAAGGGGGAAGGAAAACCATCACTCAAAACCAAGTAAAAGACATCGTTTCCAAGTGCTATCGTTCGTCCATATGGTATTTTCGTTTAACAACACAGTTTAGTACATATTGCAATTCACCGTTGGAAAATTCTACCTTTTAAGATGTCGCTGGTGAAAATATTATTATTTCAAAGAAATTGTTGGGTGAAGTGACACCAATTGCAGGGAAGACAAAAACAGTGAAGTGAAACTAATTAGGATTATTTTCTTGGTGTTAATAAATTTGTCTCATTGAGATATTTTTTAGGGTACCAGTAGTGTCATAAATAAGAACTTTAATGTGCCTTCAAAGTCCTCTTTTTTCTTCTCCTTCTTCTTTTTTATCTCTACTTTTTTGTTTTTTGTTTTTTTTTATCGTAATTTAAGCCATTCCATTTTGAAGAAGCAACAGTAAACAATGGCACATCCCCATCTGATTCGGAAAAAAATCTCCTGATCTGATTTGAAAATTGATAATGTCGAACATCCCCATTTGATTGAGAATTTAACATAAGAAAATGGGCTCTAAAATCCAATAAAAATTCAGATCAATTCTTGAACTTATCATGGATGATAACATATAGTTAGGATGGTCACATATTACACAAAAAACCAAATCAGATTCAAAGTTTAAAGTGGAAGAACAATTTGGTATTATAGTAGAATTGCGATAACAACAAAATCAATATAAATTCTAACGGGATTCATCCAACCTTAAAAACTAAATAAATAAAGAATGACTTTAGTCATTATAAAGATTCCCAATTAATCTAAGATATCCTGGCGATTTCGACAACAAAAAAAGGAGAATAAGAAAAGCAAAAAGCAACAAAGACAGGGTACAAAAAAAACATTTTACTCTCTACTTTTATGTAACCATGAGTTAAACTCTTGCATTTATTTCCAAATGGGTGTATGCTATTTTCCAACGTGAGTTCTAAAATGAGTAACAAAATTCTTCACCAAAAAAAGCTAGAGATAGACTTTAAGGAGTTCACAGAGAGGTGCCCCCACAAACCAAATCCAAATCCAAATCCAAATCCAAATCCAAATCCGAAATCATACCATTATTATTGACTCTTTATTCCAATTGGATCGACGTGTGCACAGTACAGTTGTTGGAGGGAAACACTTTTTTTTTCCCCACTGTCCAACGTAGGGAATGTGCGAGGGAGGGAGGGAGGCTGGCTTCAGTCTTCAATGTGCCGGTGGGTTGGTTGGCTGCTTTGTCTAAACAACATGTACGTGTGTGAATCCCCTCCCCCTCTCCTTGGAAGTATCGAAACTCATAATTTGTTTTCTTAGGCCTTAGTTTTTGATCGTTTTCAGTGTTTCAATTTATATGATTTTTGCAATTGAGTATTTAATTTTTAATTTTGTCTAGGTATTCTCTTTAGGCGCGAGCTTCTGTTTCATTCGACTGATACGCATCTAATGTGAAAAATAAAAAGATTAGACACCTCTTTGAACAAAAAAAAGAAAAGGAAGGGCTCAATTGTGAAAAGCAGATAAGTTCAAGCACTCAAAACCCGGTGACCCCTTCTTATTTTGGTTTCTCAGGTTTCCCTCAACACTCTCTCTCTCATACACACTCACTACACCCCACCTCGATCTCATCGCCACATTTTCCATACAAAACTCCACACTTCATCAATCTTTCTGTCAATAGAAAAGAAAAGTCATTAACTTTCTACATCAATCCTTGCTGGGTTTTTCTCTGGGAACCCAGAGAGAGCATGGCTTCAATCTCTATTCCATGCCCCAAGATTATTTTGGCTGCCGCTGGTGGTGGATCCAATGCTCAAAATACACAACCAAAGCCCAGGATCTCTTTTAACCGAGCACCCATTTCCTATCAGAAATCCACTCTCTCTTTGGGATCCACATTCTCTGGTTTTGAGGTCAGTTCTTCTTCCAGGGATTTGCTGCTTTTCACTATGTATTCATCATTTGGCTGTTCATTGTAAAGTTTTTAAGCAAGGCATGGATGGTTCTGTGTTTCATTTCATTTCATTTCATTTTTTATCTGTATGTGTTTGTGTAAAGCTTGAATCGTTGATATTTTATATTCACATGCTGGGAAGTTTATGTGGCCTCAAAGAATTTGTTTTGCGATTAATGTATTGAATTTTTTTTTTTTGAAGTTTCTGTTATAGATTCCTATCCTGTGTTTTTTTTATATATATTAGCTTAAAATGAAAGCATGTAGCTTGTAAACCTTGATTCCTGACCTATATGTTAGAATTTGAATGGCACGTATCTGATTCTATCAATGCGAATTGAGCCTTTCTCTTGTTTGACTTGTCAAGATTTTTTCTTGTGATTGAATTTTCATTGACGTGATATGAGGAATATATGAAGACTAAAGAGTGCAACCTGCTTAATTTGCAGGAGACTAAAGTCTCCGTGAGAATTTTCTGTTGTTATTGAATTTTCAAGGATTTGGTTATCCTGTGCAGTGGCCTAACAGGAAGCAACAAGATGTTATAAAGGCAAAGGCGCAGCTGAATGAGGTAAGTTGCACTCAAGAAGTTAAAACTGTAAGTTTACTGGAGGTTGTATCATTATCTATTTACAAAACCTGCTCCTTAATCCAAGGCTATGGTCGAGAAATCTTCAAATTCTGTACTGGTGGGGGACTCTGAATCCAGAGCGGGCATCATCTGAGGGAATGGATGAACCCACAGAAAGTAAAATTCCTGACGCGTCATCTATTTCAGCATTTATGACACAAGTATCAGAACTTGTCAAGTGAGTCAAAGACTTAAACTTTGTATATCTAAGTGTGCATGTTACTAGCTGTTTTGTGCTTGGCAACACTATTTCATTGTTTGAGTTAATGTGATCCTCATGAGCAGACTTGTGGATTCAAGAGATATCACAGAGCTGCAATTGAAGCAATCAGATTGTGAACTCATAATAAGGAAAAAAGAGGCTTTGCAGCAACCAGCACCACCACCAGCAGCTCCTTATCCTCCAATGCAATCTCCTTACCCGCATGCAATGTTTCCTGCTCCACCACCAGCTGCTCCTGCCCCGGCTCCTGCAAGTCCCTCTTTAGCTCCTGCCCTACCCCCCCCTGCAAAGACAAGTTCATCATCTCTTCCAGCACTGAAATGCCCCATGGCCGGAACCTTTTATCGGAGTCCAGCTCCAAGCGAACCCCCATTTGTGAAGGTAAGTGCTATACCATTCAAGAGCTGGTGCTCCAAGAGAATATCCTTGCAAGATTTCCCAAGTGCATATGTGAAGATTCTGATGTCCATAAAGTTCTTTGGCAAGATAACTCTTTTCCCATCTGTGTGCTTTCATTTTACAGGTGGGGGATAAAGTGCAGAAAGGTCAAGTCATTTGCATCATTGAGGCCATGAAGCTAATGAATGAAATCGAAGTACGTATCACCTCTTTTTGTTCCAAGTCTCTTAAGCTTGTTACTTTTTAGAATTCTCTTTCATTTACAGTGCTTTTGGTCCAAGCATTGAGTGATTGATATTTTATCATTTAACTTTGCTTCTTATTCAATCTCGTGGTTTCTTAGGCTGATCAATCTGGAACCATAACCGAGATCCTGGCCGAGGATGGGAAACCAGTTAGTGTGGACTCGGTAAGCCCTCTCTCCCTACCCCTCTCGTCCAACTGATTGTAGGCTCGTATCTAATTCCAAACGCATTTTTGTTTTTTGCTCCTTCCGTGCAGCCTCTTTTTGTCATTGCACCATGAATAAGTTGGCATCAAACCTCGTAGCAAGCACTGTTTTTGGAGAAGTAACTTGAAAAGTTTCGGTATCCAGTCGTTTTTCTTCTATTTTTTCCATTTTTCTCTGTAATTTTAAAGGAATAATTGTCTCATCTTGGTTCAGGAAAACCCTCTCTTTTATACTCTGTAGTGTTGTGTGCGATGTGTGGACCAAGCCTTAGTTGGTGATACAATGCAAGGGATTGTGCAATTTTCAAACACAGTATTCAATAGCATCAGTTGGAAACGCGAGTGTTTTTTCAAGGATTGAACCTGTAGTGAGACCTACCAGTCCTCTCTTTTTTCTCTCCATGCTGCTAACTGCTAATGGGGCAACAAGTTGTAGATTCGAGTAAATCAGAATCAAAACTAAAATGAAGAAACGAACACTCTTTTGATAGGTGACGCTGAACTCCCTTGACCAAGCATTCTTCACACAAGGGAGTTCCCTAGTTTTTTAAAGCCAAAACGAAAATTCAAAACGTGGTATGAATGCAAAGCAACATCGCTGTTCTTTGATCGCGAGTGATACGAGCGTCGCCGCTGGGCACCAGAGTGAAACAGCCACAGTGCTGCAGATTTTACCAGAAGCATGCTAATTAGGATAACAAATTTGAGATCGATGAGCAAAACTGGCAAGATGAAAAAAAGTTTGAGTTCAAGCAACAGGCTACGTCATTTCGATGTTTGCGCAAGTGAAGAAGTAACAAAATGACAATTCTCACTGTGCACGCTTGTCTCCCCGTGCAGTGTTTTATTTGTCTATTAGGCTCGTAAAATATTTAATGGATCCGAGGATTAATTATAACGCGTGTAAACACTTGATTATTGTAAAGAGAAATGACAAGTCTGAAAAAAATTGACGTGCACTTTCTACATTGCTGTTTACAGCTTTTTTATAGTATCCCAAGTTTTTCAGTCACAATTTCTCATGCTTGAAAAAAACCTTGCTTCTGCAGAGCATTATTTCAACCAATGCAGGATTCTTGAATTTCACTGAGAAAAAATGAATGTAGTCATTTCGATTGTCAAATAAATTACAAAAGGGAGATAGATTGCTAGAAAAAGTTCACTTATCGGAGTCCTCGATGAAGACCGACCATGCTTCTTTCTTCTGTTTCCAATAATTCTTATTCGTTTGCTGTTACTCTATCCTACTGCTACTTCCCTTTCTCCTACATGATAATCTAAATTGTGTTAGCCTACCCTGTTTCATATTTACCAAACTATCGTCTGTGCCTAATGCACCCTCTTAATTTTAAAAGGAATTGATTTACAAAATCAGAGGGTATCCACCCTCTTTTATTTGCTTTAGTCTATTTGAATTCAAACAGAATGAGATTCAAATCAATTCTCTCAAGATAATTTCAAACACAAGAATTGATATAACAATTAAAATTGAATTCAATTCTAAGTGCTCCAAACCATATGTAAGCAAAATGAAATGAAATTTCAATGATAATGACTTAACTACTGAAGAAACTACTTATAAATTCTCAATTTTATTAAATTATACTCAATTGACTGGAAAACAAAAATGCAGGGGCTCATTTGACCGAATCAACCATGAAGGAGCTCTTTTGATGATTTGGTGAAAACACAGGGTGCAAAATGAGTTTAGGCTAAACTTTTCGTGCTAAATTTCCATGAACAAACCCAAGTATCAACCTCTTAGTGGTAAAGTGAGAGTTCTATGAAATTAAATGGTTCGGTCTTTTATGAAAGAAAAACAAGTAACTATTATAAATGTGTGTTGTAGTAGAATTTTGTGTAAAAAGCTTGTTTGCATGCATTATCGCAAGACAATGTTTTAGTTAGCTAAAATTAATTGCATTAAACAATTAATAATAATATTGTATAATAAAGTGAAAGATCATATAGAATAATAAGATAGATTCAATTAATGTTCATATAGCTATTTAAGATTTCCAGAATACTCAAAACACATGGAGAAATCCTATTAAAAATTGAGAAACCACATTTAATTTGAAATTTTTGTCAAGTGTAAGATTGATAATGGAGTGTCTATCAATACTTCCACTAGTAATATTAGTAGATGGTATACAGGTTGACAAATGAAAATGGAAAAGCTGCTATGCCTTTCTCGACATATGCTGAAAGAAGCAATTTGCAAGGTGAATTGCCTCGGCGGCAGCAAGAACCAGCAGGCAGCAAGAACCAGCAGCAAATCTCTACCAACTTTCCTGAGTCATGATCATATGCTTGAGCAAGATATGAATCCTTGGTTATATAATATCATTTTCTCTAGTCATCCATTTACCACGTTCATGAAAATCAATTGGAAAGGAACACAGTTGGCTGAGCTTGGTATTGAAATTTTTTGATTTTGATGACAAAAACAAAGCATAATCCCCACAGTCAAGGGATTCTCCCACATGTGACTTGAAAAAATAGGTTAAACAAAGGTGTAGCTAAATCAAATATAACAATATAGAGCAAATGCTTTCAATACGCACCTCAACAAAAGCTACAAACAAATACATCAAGGATGAAAACAGCGCATTATTCATGAATTGCTTAATGTTTAGATTAGGTTGTCATACCAAGAGGACTCTGTGCAGATTGTCCCATTCCAAATGGGTGAATAGATTGCCACATAAAATTTAGGAATTCATCACAAAGATTTTCATAATTAACGACACAAGTCAACAACCAATGAAAAGTGTTCACGAATTTAAACATTGAATAAAATGATATAAATCGAGCCATACTGGTAGAGAAGGTTAGGAAATTTGACGCTTGAAACGTTCTCAATGGGCTCAGTTCTTCTCTTGGCTCGGCTGATGTACCCTTCACTTCCAATCAAGTATGTCAAGCAGCCACAAAACCTCGTCCCTGGATTTTGCAGCATCACAAAAGTCCATTTCAATCCCAAAGACATCAATGACACTGTCATTTCTATCATCCATGAACAGCAAGGAAATCCAAGCCCGGATTCCTGGAACAAAAGGGTGAGCTGGTGATAAGCCAAGATAGTCAAATGCCATGGCCCTATAGGATGTCCGATCTATATAATCAAAGATGGATTTATTGATTATGCAAGCAACCCTATTGGAATCCTTCCTCCCCACAAGCACCGAAACACTTAAAGTTTTGCTTAAAGGGACTTTGAATCCCGGCTCAACAGGTAGAGTCATCTTACAATCAGGGCCTTCAAGCTGAAATCTAAGTCTATCACAGATTCCAGGAGGCGGGCTTTTGATTCCAGTGTGCAAAGCAGGGCCTGGGACCACTTCAGAAAATATCAATTTATCTTCAGTCCAAATGTCGATGAAGAATTCCAAATTGTCAAAGGAGAGTCTTGGAGGAAGCAGGATTTGTCGACCCTGTCGCTTATAAAAGGTCTGGTAGAGTTTGTAGTATGTTACAGTTGGAGGATCTCGCCTCTTGCAAATGGAAGGCCATCTCTTGGCACAGACACATTTCCAAAAGTAATCATCTTGCGCCATATCTCTCCACTGTTTACACACTGCCATGCAAGAAGCAAGGTCTGCACCCTCCAATAAAGGGAAAACAGCCTTCAGGATTTCTTCATATGACATTTTTCAGCCAGGAAGTAACAATTAAAAGAAAATAAGCCTCAGCAATCACTTATAGCATTTCAGCGCCTGGAAGATTTTCCCTGAGAAGAAGTTACACAGAATTTGGGAGTCAAAAGCAACCTATGTAACAGTATTTGAACTTGAAACCAATGTGCTCAACAATGGCAGCAACAAGCGGCCGGAGAACAAATTTCGATAATCTACACAAAATACAGAAGCTACAGACAATGATCATAAAGCAATTATATCCAAAAGGGTAATTCAACCTCCTCTACTTTATCACTTTCAATTAACATTGGTGATCCAAAAGGCCCCTTCTGAACAGCAAAACCACATTCTTTCTTTTCTTTTACCATGCAATCTAATTAGGTCAATTAAATGCATAAGGCTATTTTTGAATGGTTCATGTAAACTGGAACAATCACATTGCTGCACATGCCATAGAACACCAAAAATGCAGCACAATAATACTTTTTAAAAAATTGATCTCAAACTAAAATTTCAGATCCAAAAACATACATTTTGCACACTAATTTAGCTTCTCTACACTCTTAACTCCTTTCCCTGTAATAATAACTTGAATGATCAGTCACTCTAACATAACACCATTCCCTTGGGCACAGTCATAACCAAGATCAAAACTTCGCCCACAGTATCTCAAAAATACAGCATAGATCGAATTGCTAACCAATCACTGACCCTTTGATGCCCTAAAACTCAAAAACAAAACCCAAATCAGATATTGAGAAAACTCTATAAATTGACCCATAAAAGCGTAATTTATCCTCATGGCCATGCATAACCCCACAAATTCTTCCACTAAAATCCCTCAAAAACTGCTATAAATAACGACCGAAACTTACAGAGATCCAGGTCACTCTATCCATAACCCAAAAATGATTATCCCCTATAATTAATAAATGAGTAGTAAATCGCATAATATACATTTATTATTTTCACAAGAACATGAATAGAGAGAGAGATGCGAATAAAGGGTACCTAGTAATAATCTGGAAACACGCTTGATTTGATTTTGTTGGGCTGGATTCGATTTGTTTGAGACCAAAATAATAAAACCAAGAAAAAGAAAAGAGAGATCTTTGCTTCTTTTTTTACACACACACAAAAACCACAAAGAAGTGAAAAAGTCAGGATTAAGAAAAAATACAGTCGCGCTAGAAGATTGATTGAGTGTCTGCTCATTGATAAATCTTTAATTAGAGAGTGTATTTTATTAAATCAATGACACACACACACACACACACACGTAAATGTTTCTTCACACCATAACTCTCTTTTCTTTTTCTTTTTTACTTTCAAGTTACCCCTCAAGTTTTCGATTTTTTTTTAAAAATCAGGACATTGATTTAAAAAATACATGGAAAATTGTGAAAATTGTACGCAATCGTTTTCAATGTCAATTTTGTATGATTTATTTGATTAAAGTGATGTGAGAGTTTTTAAAAATTGATAATTGATCTTACTCTCATCCACACCATACAACCGGGCACCTCGCCGGTAAAATAAATAAAAGGAAAATTAAAGAAGACAAAAAGTCCCTTAAAACTTGGCTTTAGCACGTGGCAGCTGAGTAACCTGTCACTATCATCACCATCACAGTATGCCAGTGTGTGCGCCACGCCATGAGACATAGGCAGAGCTGGACCTTTCACTGGGATATTATGCCAAATATCAGAATGTGAAGGACTGTATAGTAAATGATTGGTTGATTCTTGGTTTTTAATAAAAATTAATTTTTTATTATTTTAAATTAAGTTGTTTTTGATATTTTTATATTATTTTGATGGGTTGATATCAAAAATAATTTTTTAAAAAATAAAAAAAATATTATTCTAATATTTTTTTGAACAATTGTTTTTTAAAAAACAATATCAAATACACTTTTCAAATAAACAATAAATGTACATTGATAATAGATTGGGATTAAAACTATGACTAATATAAGATAATTACTAAAAATTTATAGTTAATTAACACCAAAACTTATAGAATTAGTTAGTCGAGGTTCACACGAAGAAGAAGTGAAGGAAAACATATTATCAAAAAGAAGAAGAAGAAGAAGTGAAGGACTGTCACCATGCTTCCGCCCCCATTCCACTCTACACATGCTGAATCTTGCTGTCAAAATGCCAGGAAGCCCTTCTCTTTGCACCAATCCCTTTATGGAGATAAACAACTCTCTCTCTCTCTGCGTGAGTTGCCTTTGCTATTACTAGTTACTAGTAAATAGGGTTGATGCAGCATTCCTTAAACTTTAGAATCAAATTCTAAGTTGCAAAAACAACACAGAAGGCCATTATTTGGAAAAATCTTCCCAGTTTTTTTAGTTTTTTTTTATCTACAAGCCAAACAAAGATTATTTCTGAGAAAATATCAAACCCCAAAGCAAGAACTAGGATTCTTCTTTCAGTTTCGCCAATAGCATTACCTCGAAAAGAGATAGAACAAGATAAAGAAAAGGAAAAAAAACAAAAAAAAAAACGGGGGGGGGCTCAACAAATAAAAACTCTAATTAATTTTATGTCAGAAACATGAAGAAATTTGGAAAACAACACAACCATTACTGTATGGCCTGATCAAATGTTTGCACTCCTACTCTATAGCTTGAAGTTCAGAATTTTCTTTCTCATATCCTTCCACTTTCTCCTGAACCAAACAGAACCACTTATAATTCTAAAGCACCAAGAGATCCTCTCTTTTTCACTGATGTTGAGACTTAAGATGCTACTATAACACAGCAACTTTGTCTTTTTCGGAGCTGGATCCATAAAAGTCAATCAAACCCTTCAATACAAGGACTTGGGTCCTCAAGAGGACTATATAATCTGCAGTTTCTTGAAACAACTGGTCAGCTCTTTACAATCTCTCCATTATGGGTAGCTGGAACGAGGTTCTTGAGAGCCTCCATCTTGTCCGAGAACGTGCCGGGGCTTGTCACGAATCCACCGCTGCAAATGCTTCTTTGAGCTCTGCAAGAACGTGCATGTCCTCCTCCTCCTCCTCCTCCTCTTCTCCTGCTTCTTTCCGTCCTTCTTAGTGAAACCTTGGACCTTTTCAGCATTGAACTCATGGGCAGAGAGAGCTGTCTGGATGAAAAAGAGAGGGGGAGAAGGATATGGTGTTTTCTTATTTTGATAGTGGGAGAGAATTTGAGTCAGCTCGTGGTTTAAGTAATGGAGTGATTGCATATGGCCACTGGCTTTGCTGGTTAACTACAAAAGAGCCACTCATTGGCCTGTTGTTTGTCTTCTTCTTCTTCTTCTTCTTCTTATTATTATTATTATCATGCTTTTCTTTAGGATTTTTATAAGACTGTGTTTTGAATTGTTTATTTCTATAGCCTTGAATTCTTTAGAAATATATATATGGGAAAGTGAAGGAAAGGAAAATGTTGATGAGGTTTCTGAATCTCCCCATCAGTGCCCTTTTCTACGTTAATTACAAGCGTTAGCTATGTTTTAACTTCTTACTCGCAGAAAATAACGAAACAAGCTTTGCTCTGTCGATGTCATCTCCATGGACTGATTATGCATCTTTTAAGCATGTTATTGTTACCCCAAAGTACATATATTATATATCCCTCGACCCCACCTGCATTGAAAGAGAAAGATGGAAGGTGAGCAGTAGGATATGGGAACCAAGAAATCTACAGCATCGGCAGATTCAACGGTCCAGATCATTCAATAGCAATTTGTTGTTGATGCACCAATGGTGATAAGAACATCGGGGGTCCTGTTGTGGGTGGGGATCAGGTCCTACATGTACGGATATTTCCATGCATTCCAAGGTTGTGATTTGTGAATGCCTTTTTTACGTAGAGAGAGACGTTGGCGCTAGCACCAAATTAAAGCCTGCGAATCTGTATTTGCACATGTAAAGATGTCAAATTCTCCATTTTCCAGTGTAGCCCCCCTCTCCCTACCATGTCTTCATTTGATAAATATAGTCTCTAGAAATTAGGAAACAAATATTGATTTTCTAGCTAGTGGCTGCTTCTTTCAATTAAAACATTTTTTTATTCTATAGTTGGGGTATTTCCCCCCCATTATTATCATCCACTTGTTCGTAAGACCGGCTTCTCTTTTCGAATAATGTTAAGGGTATGCTTTCGTGTATTATACTTAGAGATGTTTGACAAAAGAAAAGGAAAAGGAGAGCGCTGGCCCAATCAATTAAAGGATATTGGATGGATAGACATGGCAGCTGCCCATGAAAACTATTTAATACAAATCAATGTGTTGGCTGAACATGTTTCCAAGGTTGATGGATTAACATGAACCTTCATGCGAGGTGCGAGGTGCGGCTGAGAGCTCACATTCCCACACATGGAACGTGGAAATAAGCTTTGCCCTAGCTAGTTTATTAAACACAGCAAGTGCAGCGACAAGCAGGATTAATAAATTAATTGACAAATGAGATCCAATTGAAGTTGAAAAAACAGTATCACCAAAATCCCAGGTAGATCATCTCAAGGTTTCTTAGAGTAAAGATGCATGCATGGTGGTAGTTTAGAAGTAATGGAGCAATGCTGAGGGCAGATTAGTGAGTGAAAGACCACAAATTGTACTATTTGTGAATGTGTCTTCCTCTCGAGGGATTATGTTGATAAGGAACCATCTCACCTAAAAGATTAAGTTATTAGACTAGGTCTCAAAATATAATTTATATTATTCTCTAATACACCCTCTCAAGTGAAAAGTCATTTGAGCTTGAAACTTGCATAGATCCACACTACTTTTATGCTTGATTTTTATGAAATAGAATGAGAGTAGTGAGATTCGAAATTTGTGACTCGTTGGGTCAACTAGGCTCTTTGAGCTTAAATTATTAGGTGAGGCTCTAGAATATGATTTATATTATTCTCTAACACCCTCTCAAGTGAAAGTTCTTTGAGCTTGAAACTTGCACAAACTCATACTACCTTATGTTTAGTTTTTAATCAAATAGAATGAGGGTGGTGAGATTCGAAGATGTGTCGCTAAGTCAACAAAGCTCTGATATCATATTAAAAAATAATTTTGCATCTAAGAACTTAAACTATTAGATGATGTACTAGAATATGATTTATATTATTTTTTGAAATATGTAAAAGTGATATGGACCAGCAAAGCCTGAAGCGCAAGAGAGAGAGCACATGTGTTTGCACATGGAAAGAGAGAAGAGGGAAGAGATTCATTTAGCTTGAAAAGATTGAGCATGTGACAAAGGGAGAGACAGTGAAGCAGCATCAATGAATTGTACAGCATGTTCTGCACATTCCCTACATCCATCTGATCGATCCCATTCTCTTTTCCTCCCCCCTCTTTCCTTTTAAATATATTATTATTATTAATTAATTATGATATTATTATAGGGTTTTCATGTTGGATACACATGTTTTCACTTAGTTTTCAAGCTTCATACCGCACGTGATTTCATGATTTGGCTATGATAATTGAACGATAGTTTGTGTTACTATTAGATTTTAATTTTTCATATGAGAATACATCAGAATAACTTTTTATAATTTTATATTTATTTTTAGTATAGCATATCAAAACGATCCAAGAACACAAAATATAATTAATTTGAAGGGAAAAAACATTTGTTTTCAAAAACAAACAAACTTATATAGTTTAGAGAATTGAGAAGTGAAGAACACCATCTTCTTTCTTTCTTTCTTTCTTTCTTTCTTTCTTTCTGCATCTGCTGTTTTCGGAGAAGAAAAAGAGATGAGATTTCTGCCGCGTTGTTCATGTGCTGGTATTGGCTTTAATTATAGCTTTCGTTTTCTGGGATCGGTAGAGGCTAACATAATTATAGCTTTCATGGGACCCTAACGTCTGTTTTTTCTTCTTCTGGGGTTTGGAGCTCATGCATGGCCCTCTTGTTTTGTCTAGCATGATACACTTGTGGATCGACCACCTTTGTTGTTTTCTCTTTTTTCTCAATTTTCATGGTTGAATTTTGGATTACTTTGTGTTTCTTGCTGGGTCCAAAGCCACACACGTTGTTTCAGCAAAGCTGGCATGACAGAACAGCTTACCTTTTCCTTCTTGTCCAGGAACCCAGGGACATGTCAATGAAGAAAATTTACAGAATAATTAATTGCAAATTCTACTCTAAATTCTGTGTTAAAAATCACTGACAGATATGACGTGTATACCAAATCATTTATATAGTTTCGTTTGAATTTCATTTCGCAGTGATGATTTCTTGTGATGGCCATAGCTCATACGATGACAGACATGTGAGAATCTATAAGGGCCAGAGTGAAAAATTACAGAAACTTAGAGGGTGCAACTGCCTGCCCCCTCTAACATACACACCTCCCACTTGAGTCAGTGAATTTTTATAGCATATTTTCTTACAATCTCTTAAACTATTATTTGGATATTGAAAAATAACATGGAAAGTAAGCTTACAAGCAAGATTTTAAATATATGAAGGGATTTGGTAACTAGTTGAAAGGGATATACCAAATTGGATACTTCTTCATTCTCTAAGGATTTTTAAGAAAAATGTTTAAATGTTACCAATTGGGTCCAGGTCAACTGCACCCTAATAGGTGGATATCCTTGTCTACCTTTGATAAGTTTGACAAAGTTAGAAGGTCAAGTGCACCACTCATGAAGGACCTAAATGGGAAGGATAATGTAGATTCAATGTTAACTTAAGCAAATAGAAGATGAATTTGCATAAAAATTAAGTCTAAAGACTTAATTAGACTTCTAAGAAGTCAATTTGATTTAATAACATGCTTAATTAAAGATCTAATTAAGTGTAAGAATTAATTTAGGCTAAAATTAGATTAAATAACTAAGTGCAAGGACTTAATTAACCTTTTTAATGAGTCAAATTATTTGATGAAAAATTAAGTCTGAAAGCTTACTTGAGAATATTGAAATTTTAAAAGGCCACCATCTAATCCATACAAACTTAATCAGATGAAATCATGGGTGAAATTGCAAGAAAATCAAAGTTTGAGGGTCATTTAAGGGTCAAATTGAAGAAACTCAAGACCAGCTGAGTTACTTAGTACATGGTATGCCAGATTCGTGTAGTGGTTGTTCCTAATTAGATTGAAAAGAATGTTTGGCCAAAACAGGTCCATACAGAATCTGCTGAGTTTATTTCCGGTATGGTTGGTGAAAGCTTTACTCTCTAGCTTTTAACGTTTGTGAACTAGTAAAGAAAGAATCATGTTTTTAAAAGGTGTTCTTATTTCCTTAATAAATTATTATAGTTCAGATTCTTATTGAATTTCATTCTAATATCATTTTTGTTTCTCTACTTTCTTAGGATATGTATATGAAGAAAAAAGGAGGCAAGAATAAAATCTTGTGTATTGTATATTCCTCTTTGCAGTGAGAGTTTAAATACAAAAACAGAATTGGAAAAATATTAATTACAGACTTGTATTCTAATTACAGACTTGTATTTTGATTTTAACTAGACTTCTAGTTTCCTAATCCAACAAGGCTTCTGCGAGAGCTTTCCTTGTAACACACGTTTCTTTATAGCGGTCGACCGGTTCAGTGTTGTCTTCAAACCGGTCGACCGGTTCACATTCAATAACATTCAATACTCCCCCTCAAGCGGGATCAAGGGGATCAATTGATCCAAGCTTGGATAATAATTGTTGAAATTGAACCGACGGCAGAACCTTGGTAAATATATCCGCTAGTTGATCATGACTGCGAATATAGGAAGGTGTAATTATCTGCTGCTGAACCTGTTGACGAATGAAGTGGCAGTCAACCTCAATGTGTTTTGTTTTTTCATGAAACACGGGATTGGCTGCAATATGCATGGCTGCTTGATTGTCGCAAAACAACATCATTGGTGCTTTACTGGTAATTCCCATATCAAGAAGCAAGCTTTTCAGCCAAATTAATTCACATGCAGCTGATGCCATGGCACGGTACTCAGCTTCAGCACTAGATCGTGCAACAACGTGTTGTTTTTTGCTACGCCAGGAGATCAAATTACCACCAACAAAAACGCAGAACCCCGTTGTTGATTTGCGATCAAGAGCATTACCAGCCCAATCAGAGTCACTGTAACCAGTGATTTGAGTATGACCATTATTAGTCATCACTATACCTCGACCAGCTGAGCCTTTTAGATAGCGCATGATTCTTTTGACGAGACTTAAGTGGAAAACTGTAGGAGCATGCATAAATTGGCTAACAAGACTTACCGCGTAGGTAATATCGGGTCGAGTTATCGTCAAATATATCAATCGGCCCACAAGGTGCTGATAGTAAGTAATAGACTGGAGAGGTTCACTGGTGGTGTCAAGCTTTAATTTACTATCCAATGGGGTAGGCGCAGGTTTAGCATCCATCATTTCCGCGTCTTTAAGCAAGTCGAGAATATACTTGCGTTGATTGAGAAACAACCCTTTGTGTGAAGAAGCCATCTCGATCCCAAGGAAATATTTTAAGTTACCGAGATCAGTAATGGGAAAGTGTTGCTGCAGAGTAGTTTTGAGGTGAGCCATTGATGTGCCATCATTTCCCACAATAATGAGGTCATCAACATATATAAGGACCATGAGTTTGATCTCTGGTAGAAGATGCATAAATAAACTGGAGTCCGCATTACTTCGAGTGAATCCAATTTTTTTAAGAACAGCACTTAACTCTGCATGCCACGCACGAGGAGATTGCTTTAACCCGTAAATGGATTTGTGAAGACGACAGGCTAGGCTTGAATCTGAACTTTGAGGATGACCAGGAGGCAATCTCATGTAGACTTCTTCTTCAAGATTTCCATGTAGGAATGCATTTTTGACGTTCATTTGACACATCATCCACCCGTTATTAACAGCCACTGAGAGCAAAACACGAATTGTGTTCATTTTTGCGACAGGTGCGAACGTTTCTTTGTAGTCCACCCCAAAAGTCTGAGTATATCCCTGAGCTACAAGGCGTGCTTTATATCTTTCAATTGTGCCGTCAGATTTGAATTTGGTCTTGTATACCCAGCGACTTCCCACTGCACGCTTATCCTTGGGAAGTTTAACTATGCTCCAGGTTTTATTTTGATCAAGGGCCTGCAACTCTTCATTCATAGCCTGTCTCCATTCTTCCTGCGAATTTGCTTCCTGAAAATTACGGGGTTCATGCACACTGGATATAGAATTAAGAAAGGCAGCATGTGAACTTGAAAATTTCTGATATGTAAGATAGTTAGAGATGGGATGCTTTGCTGCAAAAGTAATAAAGTCTTGTAACCGTGTTGGGGGAACACGATTTCTGTGTGGATTTCTTCGTGGCTGTGATGCTTCCACCTCAGTATGCATATCAGGATAAGTTTCAGATGTTTCCAAGCGGTCGACCGGTTCAGTGTTGTCTTCAAGGCGGTCGACCGGTTCACCAGGATGAGTGGCAGATGTTTCCACCCGGTCGACCGGTGCAGTGTGGTCTTCCAAGCGGTCGACCGGTTCACCCCTCTCATCAGATGTTGACACAGTAGGCAATATTCTTGGAGGAGAAACCATGTCGAGAGGAGCTGGACTTGGCAGGGGAAATAACTCTGTCAATTCATGATGGTGATCAGGAGAGAAATATGGGCAGCTTTCTTCAAATTTAACATCTCTCGATATAAATAATCTTCTGGATGGAGGATGATAGCATTTGTATCCCTTCTTTGCTGAAGAGTATCCCAGGAAGACACATTTAGTAGCCCTTGGATCAAGTTTGTCTCTATGTAGTGCTTGAAGATGCACAAAACATATGCACCCGAACACTCTTAAGTGAGACAAATCTGGTTTTTTCTGTTGCAAAACTTCAAGAGGTGACAGAAAAGATAAGATTCGGCTAGGTAGCCGATTAATTAGATAAGCAGCAGATAAAACTCCATGAGACCAAAAATTTTTAGGAACATGCATTTGTATCATTAAAGATCTCGTTTTTTCCAAGAGGTCCCTGTTTTTTCGTTCAGCTATCCCATTTTGTTGGGGTGTTCCAACACAACTTAACTGATGTAAAATGCCATGAGTAGCTAAGTAGTGTGTCATGTTTTTGGACAAGTATTCGGTGCCATTGTCAGATCGAAGAGTTTTAATTTTTGCAGAAAATTGAGTCATGATCATGTTATGAAAATTCTAAAAAACATCCATAACTTCACTCTTATGCTTTAACAAATAAACCCATGTAACACGGGAGAAGTCATCTCCAAACGAGACAAAAAACTTGTAGCCATCAATTGACTCAAGAACAGGTCCCCAGATATCTGAGTGGACAATGTCAAATGACTTAGTAGCTCTAGATGATGAAGAAGGGAAAGGAAGTCTGGTGGATTTTGACAGATGACATGTATCACATGCAACACTACTAATCTCCAAGTGAGGCATTAGCTTTGTGAGAACATTGTCTGAGGGATGAGCTAGGCGTTGATGCCATAGATGATGCTCCTGTCGAATAGAAGAAAAAATAGAGGAAATAGAAGGGAAAACTGATGGATGTTTGTTATGCTGAGGAAGACTTGACAGGTAGTATAATCCTTGATGGAAAAAACCTTCACCAATCGTCTTCTTGGTGGCGAGGTCCTGAAAAATAACTCGATGAGCATCAATTATGACTCGGCAATTTAGTGTTCGAGTAATTCTCCCAATGGAGAGTAACTGAAAAGGAAAGGAGGGAACATATAAGACTAGAGATGCAGTTTTAAGAGACAAGATATTAGCCTTTCCTTGTCCTTTGACAGAGGCTTGATTTCCATTTGCAACAGACATGTGTGTTGGGGAAGAGACTTCTTCGAAATCATATATATTACTCAATTTATTTGTGATATGATCAGTGGCACCTGAGTCTATGATCCAAAAATTATGCACACTACTAGCAACTAAAGCAATTTTAAATGCAGTTAAAATACCTTCTGAATTTTCCTTGGCAGAATTGGTGAGGAAGCTGGCAAATTTTCCAATCAGTTCTTCAGTACTGGGCATTGACTCTGAGCAGCCCGTGTCACCGTTTTCTTTAAGATAAGAAGAAAACTCACTGAGAAGAGCTGTTGGATTGACTGAAAAATTTGCAGCAGCAGCAGTCATATTAGCCTTGGGCTCATAGCCCTGAGAGGACTTTCCGGCAGCAGCAGTCATATGAGCCCTGGGCTCATACAATTTCTTCCCTTTATCAAATTTTGGCTTTAGCTCTGGATGAAGGATCCAGCATCTTTCAACAGAGTGACCAATATTATGACAGTGGTGGCATTTCAACTCAGGTTTTTTGCCTTTGTAGGCTCTGTCATACCTATTTGTTGCATAGGCACGAGATTCTGCTACTGGAGTTTTTGGGTTGGAGCACATAACCTTTCTGCGAGCTTCTTCTCGTTGGATGGTTGCGCACACACTGGTGAGAGATGGTAGGTCTGGATTCATAAGGATTCTGCTGCGAAGATCTTCGTAGTCTTCACCAAGACTTGCTAACAGTTGAAAAATCTTGTCCTCTTCATCTCGTTTTTTTAATTCCTTTACATCAGTTGAGAGGGGACGATAAAGAGCCAATTCGTTCCACATACCTTTCATAACTCCAAGCAATTGCACATAAGGTCTGCCATCTTGCTTTAAATTCGCAAGGTCCCTTTTGATCTGGAAAATGCGAGAGGCATTATTTTGGTTTCCATATATCTCCTTTACTGATTCCCATAGTTCTAAGGAGGATTCAGAATAGCTAAAGATCTCTGCAACTTGATTTTCCATGGAATTGAGCAGCCATGACATGACAAGTTGATCTTTGCATTGCCAAGCTTCATAATCGTTTGAAGAAGGCTCAACTGGTTTAATATGGCCATTAATGTAGCCAAGTTTAGATCTTCCACCAAGAGCAATTGTAACAGCCCTCGACCAAGGAAGGTAATTGTATTCGTTCAACAGAACTGATCCTAGACGCTGGTTGGGATTTGGCTCCCCTTCCATAACACTAGGTAGTTTGTGAGTGCTGTCAGCACCATCACTTTTGAGTAAGTCTTCCATAGAAAATTTCAGAACAAACGTAGGTCAATCGAAACCTGCTCTGATACCATGAAGAAAAAAGGAGGCAAGAATAAAATCTTGTGTATTGTATATTCCTCTTTGCAGTGAGAGTTTAAATACAAAAACAGAATTGGAAAAATATTAATTACAGACTTGTATTCTAATTACAGACTTGTATTTTGATTTTAACTAGACTTCTAGTTTCCTAATCCAACAAGGCTTCTGCGAGAGCTTTCCTTGTAACACACGTTTCTTTATAGCGGTCGACCGGTTCAGTGTTGTCTTCAAACCGGTCGACCGGTTCACATTCAATAACATTCAATAGTATATATATATATATATATATATATATATATATATATATATATATATATATATATACAATCCCATCTTCAATCATTTTTAGGATGCTGGACCAACATTCCAGCTATAGCAGTGCAGAACACTAGCGTAGCTGATTCCCTTTCTCTGCGCCTTTTCCAGGACGCATCCAGTAGTCGGATCCGCAAGAACACAACTGATGTTATCCCTATCCGATGCATTAAATTGTTGGATGAGCTCCTAAACTTTCCAGGAATAAGCTGCAGGATGCTTCTTTCAGTTCTTTTGTCTTGCTTTTTCCTACCCTCCATATATTGCAATTCATCAGGAATTGAATTTGATTTCAATCCCCCTATAATTCCTATCGTTATGTCATCGGTTTGAGTTCATGAGAAGAAGAAACAACCCGCCGGAGCCTAAACAAGATTTCCTTAGATGATGTGTGCAAAGGGCTTTACAATTACAACCAGTACTTTGACTTTGTAAAAATTCTTAGACTTTGAGTGTTAGATTTTGGAGTGAGTTCAGCTTTGGATAAGAAGGATTTTATTAGCTGTAGGATTTGGATTTTGTATTAGCTGTAGAATTTCTGATTTATTGCTAAGTATTTGAATTTGAAACAGGTTTTGAAGTTCAAAACCTGTATTTATCCAAATCTCTCAGGATTGTTGAGAGATTTGTGGAGATTGATTCAATTGCATTGTTAGCCTATATATAGGCATTTTGAATTCAATAAAGATTAAGTCATTTTGATTCCAGAAATTTATGTCAACTCAATCTTCAATTCGGCTCTGTTTCATTTCTTAAAATTCTCATTTTCCCAGAATTTGATTGCTACGATGAATCGTTACAAACGAGTCATCGTGCGGATCATCAATTTCCAACAGTGGTATCAGAGCTCTTTGTTCCTTCAGGACTGTGAGGTATTTTCGAGTGAATTGTGAGTTTTTTTTGAGTGAAACACGGAGAGGGTGAGTGCAAAACACAAGTGAGTCAATTGATTTCAAAAAATCATGTCTGCATCGAGCAATCAAGCTTCTGCCATTCCGCTATTTTCTGGAGAAAATTATCATATCTGGGCTGTTAAAATGAGATTTTATTTAAGATCTAAAGGGCTATGGAATGTTGTCGCAAACAATGATGATCCATCTCCACTTGAACCAGATCCAACACTTGCGCAAATCAGAACATTTGAAGAAGATAAACTGAAGAAGGATAAGGCAATTACTTGCCTGCACGCAGGTCTTGCTGATCATGTTTTTACAAAAATCATGGATCTGGAATCGCCCAAGCTTATATGGGACAAGCTACAAGGAGAATTTCAAGGAAGCAGTAGAGTGAAAACAGTTAGACTCCTTGCTTTCAAAAGAGAATTTGAGTTGATGAAAATGAAGGAAGCCGAAACTGTCAAGAGTTATTCTGGCAGGCTAATGGATGTTGTCAATCAAATGAGGCTACTTGGAGGGGATGTTGAGGATCAAAAGGTGGTGGAAAAGATCATGGTTTCTTTACCACAGAAATTTGAAGCAAAAAATCTCAGACAATAGAGGAGTCCTGTGACTTGAGCAGTCTCACAATTGCAGAATTAACAAGTAAACTACTTGTTCAAGAACAAAGAACCCAGATGAGGGATGAAGAAGAAATTGAAGGTGCTTTTTATGCTAAAGATAAGGGGAAAATGCCTTCGAATATGCAGATTAGAAGGCCTTTCAGAATTACAGAAAGTAAATCAGATATGGAAGAAAAAGGGCAAGTCTACATACCTTGTTCTCACTGCAAGAGAACCAATCATGATGAAAAGGATTGTTGGTATAAGAACAAGCCTGCTGTCAAATGCAATTTCTGCAATTTTCTCGGCCACAGTGAGAAATTCTGCAGAGCAAAGAAGAAACCATCTCAGGAACCTATTCAGCAACAAGCACTCATAACGTGGTTTGAAAAGGAGGAGGATGAGCATCTGTTCATGGCTTCACAAACCTCAAATTCACATGGTTTCAATGTTTGGCTCATTGACAGTGGATGTACTAGTCATATGACCAAGCATTTGGAGATTTTCTCATCAATTGATGTTACAATACAGCCAAAGGTCAAGCTTGGCAATGGTGATATTGTTCAAGCAAAAGGGAGAGGCACCATTCTCTGTGGAACACTAAGAGAGGTACAAATTTTTTTAAGACATGTTTTGTACATCCCGTAGTTAGATCAAAACTTACTTAGTGTTGCACAAATGATGAAGAATGGTTATGAAATTCGTTTCAAAGACAACTCATGTCTTATTTCTTATACACATGGATTGGAAATAGCAAGGTCTGAAAATGAATGGAAACAGACTTCTACGTGAAGTCTGGATGCGAGTGAAGGACATGCTTCTACTGCCCAAATTGATAAGAGTGTTATTTGGCACAAGAGTTTTAGGCATCATAATTTAAATTCATTGATGATGTTACATGATAATGTTTTAGTAGAAGGGAATTCCTCCAGCAAGATTGGAATTCTTGAAGATGAAGATGGGAATGTCCAAAGCTAAACTCAAGGAGGAGTGTTAGATTTTGGAGTGAGTTCAACTTTGGATAAGAAGGATTTTATTAGTCGTAGGATTTGGATTTTTGTATTAGTCTGTAGAATTTCTGATTTATTGCTAAGTATTTGAATTTGAAACAGGTTTTGAAGTTCAAAACCTGTATTTATCCAAATCTCTCAGGATTGTTGAGAGATTTGTGGAGATTGATTCAATTGCATTGTTAGCCTATATATAGGCATTTTGAATTCAATAAAGATTAAGTCATTTTGATTCCAGAAATTTATGTCAACTCAATCTTCAATTCGGCTCTGTTTCATTTCTTAAAATTCTCATTTTCCAGAATTTGATTGCTACAGTAACTGTTACAAACAGTTACTGTGCAGATCATCAATTTCCAACATTGAGAAGCTTATGCTAGCCTCATATTATCCTTTTGATGGTATGGCTCTTAAGAATTTTAAGCAAGTGGAAGACATAAGTTTATATTCGGGATTTTGACATGCTGTAGAATAGGGCAAAGACCGATGAAAAACAAGCTCTCATGTTTTTTCATGAGGATCAAAGACTGAGATTAAGAACCTGGTGAAGATGTTTTAGCCAAAAACTATAAAGCAAGCTTACAACCTAGCACGCCTTCAAGAAAATACCTTTGTTTTTCTTATAGGAGATCCCACCAAGGCTACATCAAACACACCTCTCTAACTGTAACCCCCACCAACCAATCTAAGCTTATCCTACTCCAGACACCCTACAAAAATTAGACTACATATTGGTCCCAGCACGTAAAAGAATCAATGGAATGCCAAGTTTTGGAAATTAATGCTCCTAGTGAACCTGATCTTTTATAAAAAAAATACAGAATACGCATCTCAAGCAGCTCGTTGGGAAATTGAGCTTTTGCCAGATCTAGGAGAAGTTTATCCTTTTGATGGTTCTGCTGACTAGCTTGGTTTGGTTGACCCTAACACTGGCGAATGCCTTCTGCTGCAATGCTTCTTTATTGTAGACGGACCTTATTGGAAAGTCTTATAAGAGATCTCCAGGCTAGATGTATAAAAAGCAATACATTATCCCTGTTGCAATCATGACAAGTTCTGCTATGAACAACCATGAGGATATCACTTCTTTTTGTGAAAGACAGAGCTGGTTTGGAAGAGATCGATCTAGTTTCTTGCTTTTTGAATAGCCTTTGTTCCAGCTGTAAGTACTGAAGATGGGCAGTGGTTGATTACAAAACCATCTTCATCTGTATGCAAGCCCGGTGGGCACGGTGTTATTTGCAAACTTGCTAATGATAAAAGCATATTTGAGTGGTTTTATGACCATGATAAAAAAAAAAAGGTGCTGCCATGCGATAAGTCTGATTTTTTTTTGGATGCGAGGAACCCCACTCTTCGGAAAGTGCATTTTGTGAGACCAGATGAGCGAGTAAAACCCCGGCTGTCCCAGGGCTCTTACAAAAAGTGCATGCCCTTACTCGAAATCGAAACTTATTATGCAGATCACAAACTCTTTGTCACCACACCATGTCTCTTGGGTTCGCATGGTACAGAAACTGGGGTTTGCAGTAAGCGCAACCCAGTAGCTACTGAAGGAATTAGTTTCCTTATTGAAAAGAAGAATCTTGATAAGCAGTAGGCTTATGTCTAGTCATGCGTTGAATATACCGAGTTTGATAAGTTTGGAATCACAACCGGTCCTTGTTCAACTAACAGTTTATAGGAAGAGTTCCCCGCCGATACAAACATTCTGCAGGTGGAGTTACCTTCTTTGGATTTAGTTGCATCAAGTAACAATGAATCAGTTTTACCAGGCATGGATATAAATACAAAAAGTCTATTGTATACTTGGATTTTACAAGGGTGTGGTGGAAGATAAGCTGGATACCTTTATTATGTATAATGAGAGAATAAAGGTTACTTCATCTGCTATGAGGAAAAAAAGACATTCTGACAATTTCTTGCACCAGACTCTGGATGGAGCTTTCTTGGATATCTTACAGAGTGCCTCTGATATTCTTTCACGTTGTGCTGTAGAGCCTCCTCAGATTCAGGTACTGATAAATATGTTGAGTCTGGATCACCCTTTCTCATCTTTCTTCATCCTGCTTTTGGCCCATCTTGAGAGGTCATAAGACAATTTTCATGGAGTATCCATATCTAAAGGTTCTGAGCTACGAATTAAGGTTGAAGAGTTCTCATGGAGGAATGCTCAGCTTGTTGGAAGCTTTATCGTTATCGCTGAAAATGTTATGGGTTCAACCATAATTGATCCAAATGGTGAACCAATATTACAGTATGGGAACAGGTGTTCAATATTTAGGCTACAAAATGTCGAGGTTGTGAACAAAGGGATTAACTGGAGTTTTGGAGACTGTATACTGGAAACATGATGTGCAACGATTTGAGGCATTTAAGGTTATTTTGCATGGAAATGCTATAATTGAAGATCATAACATTACCCTTTAGGGAAATCAGATATTTGAAATACCTGATGGCTACAAAATAATGATAAACCCACCAGCCGAGTCCTTAGAATTGTACTCAAAAGTTGGCTATTGGTTATGCGAGGGTATTGCATAGAACACCCGCAGCGAAGTGTTTGTTTCAAAGGATGGTGGAGATGTAGGGATTTTTGGATCTCCAACTAGAAAAAACTATCCTCTCTTGGTCAGTCAAGTTGGAGATGAAGTTTGATAGTCTTAGATCAGAGTCCAAAATTCTGCATGTTTTCCCAGAAGAAGCGAGGTGGTGTTGCAGCACCAACGACTAATTAGCCATGCACTGTGAAAGCTCCATTAGAGAATTGCATGGACTTGTGCTGGATAAGATATAACTAGAATATGTGGATTACTCATTCTAGTAAAATTTTCATAGCTGATTCATACAAAATATACTTTTTGTATATATAAACTTAAAGTTCATCTAATTGTTCACCAAGAGGAGCGAGTATCGAAATTCCAAGTCCAAGAAGTTGTCTAAATAATCAAACAAGTTTTTTAATGAAAAATGAGCATAATGTTTTATCCAATTTTGGATTAGACTGAAAGTTTTCTGCATGTCAGCTTAAGCCTATCAGAATATTAAATAGAACTGTTTGATTGTTACTCCCATTTATGGTTGGTCCTGATTCTACCCCCTTTAGCAGTCTGAAGTATTCGTCACTTATCAATGAGCTCAAACTTAAATAATATATTATTGATGGATTCCAGCATTCCCTTCCTTCTACTTGAATTATTGCACATTCTGGAATGCAGTCATGACCAGTAAAAAGAATGGGACTTTTCAATGGGATTTGCATTAGTTGTGGGCTGATCTGCCTTTCCAGAATCCCTTAAAATGTTCAAAAGAAAGGTCTCTCTTAATAGAAGAGATCAAGACTGGTGAGGATTGTGAAATTTTCTAGGCTACGTTCATAAACCTGCATGCGTAGCTGTCTATGGATGAACCAAAAGTGATTTCCACAGCTCCTGCAAATTTCACTGCCAGGTAAAACATTTCTGAAAAAGACATCATTTGATATTTCCTGAGGTAGGCTACATGAAGTAGCCTTTTCCATCGTTAGTTCCCTGTAATTCTAGGTAGGGGTGTTCAAAATAACCGAGTCACTGAAAAACCGAGAAAAAACTGGGATCCTTTGCAGGACTTAAATCATGCTTAAAACAAGGTTTTTTGTTTTGTTTTTTTGTTTGTATGAATCAATTACAGAAAGGATTTAATTAATATCCATGACCTGATGATGGTTTGTGCCATTGTAATTTTGAAGAAAGTTTCTGAAGATTCTAAACAAAGAAAGAGAGAAACTACTTGATAATGGAAGACAACAGCAACAGAGGCAAGCACGCAAATCAACCTCTACCTCAAATACATATTGTAATGGTTGTAAAATAAACCACCTAAGCCTTGATCCATTCAATAAATTTCTTGAAATTCTGATAAGAACTACCACCTTCTTTGATACTATTCACGACAGTTTTCTTGAGCTCCAATGGTGTTGCTTTAAACTCTTCATAACTCAACAGTTGATCCACCTTGTTCTTGATTTCCCCTCTTGTAATGATCCCATTTCCATCCTTGTTAAATCCCAATCCAACCTTCCAAATATCGCAAATGTAGCTTTGATTAAAGAACTGGTCAGCAAAGTAAGGCCAGCACAGGAAAGGTACTCCATTGCATACACCTTCAATGACAGAGTTCCATCCACAGTGACTCACAAAACAAGCAACAGAAGGGTGTGCCAGCACATTTTGTTGTGGTGCCCAAGTCACTATCTTATCCTGAGGGCTCACTCTGTCTTTAAATTCTTGAAAAAAAGCATTAGTCGTTCCATTGGTTATATCTGGCTTTGCAACCCACAAGAATGGTCTGTTAGTCAGATCCAATCCTAGAGCCAATTCTTGGAACTGAGTAAGGCTTAAAACATTTGAACTTCCAAAAAGCAAGAAAAATGAATGATTGTGGTGGCTGCTGATCTAGCCATTCCAAACATGTCAAGGCTTCCTGCCAGAAGCTTCCTACTGAATCTCCAAGTCTGTTGCTAGCTACAAGTGGTCCTATTGGAATAATGTGTGGAGCCAAGTTAAATGCTCCAGGCTCAAGTTCATAAGCTGAGTTGCACAGCAGCCAGTCTGTTAGCTTCATGGATTGGCTGTTCTTAACCATCAGTGAAAAAAATAATTTCTGAGAATTCATGTTGCCAAGACAAGCCCAAACGAGCTGTGCTGTGTATATTGCAGGCATGGTTGGTGAGAGCATAATTGTCTGCATTTTCGTGGGGATTCCTGAGATGAAAACCTCAATTATATGCCAGTTGCATGCTTTTCTCATCCATACAGCTCAAAATTTAGCAAACAATTGTCTATTTGACTTGGTGAATTATCTTAGAATTTAAAATAGCTTGCCTTTCCTGTTACTTTTCTTAGCATGGAGCTCTCTATCCTAATAAAAAACAAGGGGAGCTTCAAGTGTTACTGGTGGTGAAATTGGATAGAACATCTCATCAGGACAGACAAGAACTGGTGATAGAAAGAACTGACCTTCCTTGTCTATGATTCCGTCTTCAATCAGTTTTGGGATGCTGAATCCCTGGACTAACATTGCAGCTGCAGCAGAACAAAATGCAGCTCGCTTAATCCCCTTCTTTTCTGCAAGTTCCAAGGCCCATCCGATAGTCTGATCAGCAAGGACGCAACTGATCTTATCACTTTCCAATGCATTAATCCTTTCTATGAACTCCATTTTTATTTTTCCTGGCATAAGCCTCAGGAACGTCTCAGATCTTTTCCCTGGCTTAACCCTATCCTCCCCAGATTCCAGACCATCAGGAAACGAAACTAGATGTATCAAGTCTTCTGTATCACCTTCCATTTTCAAACCCGGTGCATTCCTGATACGATCTTCATTGAGCTGTGCGTTTACAATTGTGATTTTGAACCCATAGCCGGCCAAGCATTGTGAAAGCTCCAGTAGAGGAATTGCTCAAGTGATTTTGAACTTGGAGCTCATGCCATTCTTCTGCTGCCTGGAAAGAACAGGCCAATAATCTTCTTCTTCTTCTTCTTCTTCTTCTTCTTCTTCATGATGTATTCATTGGAACATATTACTATTCCCTCATCACCTCCCACGTAATGAGATGTTGATGCTTTGCTTTGTTTAGATTAGATTAATTTGATGCCTTTCTCTATCGCAGGTGGTCCTGATTCTTGCCCAATTACCTGCCTGAGGAGATATTCAATGCTGTCTAGGATTTATCAGTTTTGCTTTTTTCATTTAATTCAGTCACCTCACTGCATATCTGTGTGTGTCAAGATTCACAGCCACATATCTTCTGCATTATTGACTGTACGTAGACTTGCTACGATGGCCAGCCGTAAGAACTTGTCTTTCCAATGCTTTCACAATTTGGCTCTGCCGCCGGTCAGGCCAGTTTGACTTCTAGGATACGAAAGGATATGTTTGACACTCTGTTTTAAAAATATTTTTTTAAAAAAAATAATATTTTTATTTTTTATTTTAAGTTATTTTTTTATGTTTTAAGATCATTTTTATGTATTTATGTCAAAAAATATTTTTAAAAAATTTTTTTTTTTTATATATTTCTAAGCAAAAAATACTTTAAAAAACAACCTTAACTACACTACCAAACAATCACGAAAAAGACAAACCCAAATTGAATGCCATATATTAAGCTTATAGGATCAACTTAATTACACAATTGAGCTTATGGTGATCTAAGGTGTGTTTCGAGTCACTCCAAAAATATTTTTTTTTATTTAAAATAGAAAAATATGTTCTAATATTATTTTAATATGCTAATATATTAAATATTTTTTTTTGAAAAAATATTTAATATATTTCTAAATTAAAAACAACCACAACTATACTACATTCACATGTTGTGGTACGATTGATTCATTCAAGGAAATGAAAGATTGGGAAGATTTGTTTAATTGTGATGCCCTCGAAACTCAATGTAGCCTTAAAAAAAATGAATTCTAAGTAGATAGAGTATATGCTATGGTTCAAGACAATCATCATATATATATATATATTATGTGGTACATCAAACTTATCCAAAAAAATAAAACTAAAAACAAAACCTCAAGAAAAAATCATATCATTAGGGAGTATTTTACTAGTTGAGGGGGCATTCATATAGTTATTTTCATTCCATCACTTATTATTCTTCAAATCTATGCCCAACACATCAATTTGAAACGACTTTAGATGTAGTTCTGAATTCAGGGATTACGAAAAGATGCTCAGAGTTTTAAATGTTTTAATTTTGGTCCTTAGAAAATTAATAGTTATGCATTTGAACCTCTAAATATAAAATATTTGGTCTTCAACCTTATAGACTTAGGTTTAATCATTATTGTATTCTTGATGGAGTTTATTTAGTTATATAATCTTGATTTCAAATTTCTGGATGGTCAATGATAATCAGTGTAATTACGAAAATTCTCTTAATCTAATAAACTTTATTTTCCATCAAAATATAATATATAGGAATTAGAGCGAAAGAACTTCACAAAAAATCATGCTTTTCGCTACAAAAAGAAGAAAGAAGCAAGCAGGCAAGCAGGCATTGTAATCTACCTCGAACGTTCAGTAATGTACCTGGCTGATAAACTAATCCCTCTTCCCTCGTAAACGCCTTCAAGGAAAGCTCAATCATATAGCCCTTGTTGCCTGTGAGTCTGTGTTAAACAAGAAGAATATAAAGCAGGAGCAACTCCTTTTGAAAGTCTGGCAGCATCAAATGTATTCAATTTTTAACTTGGAACTTGTAAATTCAACCTGCATGCGCTACAAAACTTTTTGTGGGAGGAACCAAAATTTAACCTTTTTTTTTCCGATCAACAACCAAAAACATCCTTCTAAAGCTTCTAATGAGCAAAACTCTTGTAAAATCACAGCAGTAAGCCATTGTAGATGACAATAGGACTCCCACTATGCACACTCGTCAAAGGGCCTTGAACAAGATAGACTTTAAGCTGAGATAAACCCTCCAATCTGCTCCTTCACATGTGCATTAATCATATTTCCCCATCAAACTGCCACCTCAACAATCGGTAACAGGGTGTTGAGATGAAAATGTTTCTCTTAAATAATCCATCCTCTTACGACTTCCATCTCCATGAGGACATCACTTGTAACTCACTTCAGCTGAGAAAAGAGGCACAACTAATCATTAAACAGGGTATGAACCATTCCTGTATGCGACAATGATTTTTTGGTCATCCAATGCTGCATTCAGAGGTTTCAAAAGACACAGAAATATACATACTCCCAGAATGCAATTATAGTGAATTTAACTAGTTCTTGTTGTTTATGTGCAACAGATAACAGATATAACAGCAAACATGGACTGAATGGAATATGGATAAGTAGAACATGGAACTTGAACTCTTCGGGTCAAACCTGCATAAGATGGGTTAAGGGAAGGTTCAAACTCAGAAACTCTTATGAGGAAAAGGGGCATGCATCAGCATCATGCTATTGAGCCAAAGACTCATATTGAGCTCTTTGTCAAAGACTCAGATTGGTTTCTAGCAAGCATAACAAAAACAAAAAGCAAAGAGTAGAAAATACCATAGCCCAACCCTTTAAGAAAAGACAAATTCTCAAGTTTGTAGTGGCTTACAAGCATCTAGTCACTTACATAAACGAATTGTCACACAACAGCTGAGGACAATGCAAGGAAATGAATAATTTTCACAGCGATTGCCGACAAAGAAAGGGAGAGGAAACAGCTTCAGATTCTACAGGTGGGTTCGGGAGGAGAGTACAAAATTTAAACTGAAGTTCATAACATGATGACAAATAAACAAATAATAAATAAAAACTCTTACCTCATTGCACAGAAATTCCAGAGGAGATGCAGAGCTTTGAGTCTACCCCACCACTGATCACACTATCACCTTTCCACCAGTCAGCACATAACACCTGAAATGGCAGCACATCACCACATAAAGATGATTTTCCTTTTCTGTTTCAACAAGGAAGACTTAAATAAATGAAATAGATGGCAATATACCTTGTCCTCATGTGAATCAATAATAGCCAGAGGCCACTGCAGCAGAAAAGTACACAATTTAACACTTCATGTACAAGATGATGCTGATCAGTACACACAAGTTATTCTTGTTTATTATTTTCAGGTTTCATAAAAGGTTGATCATAAATTGTGGAAGTGAAGAGAATACAATACCGCAGTTCTTAGATCCCACAACATGACTTTCCCATCATAAGATGCAGAAAGTAGATGAAACAACGATTTAGCATGCCACTTGCATGCTGAAATCCAAGAATTATGGGAAGAGAACTGATAAATAGGAGCAGAAGTTCCTACAAGGATAGTAAGATGCAAATTAGACAGTCACAAGGGGCGGGGGCGGCAGTACTTATCGCATAACATACCTGGTTTTCGTGGATCCCATATCCTAAGGATAGGGTCAGAACCACCAGCAGCGATGAGGGCAGAACCTTCACCACCAACATGAAGACAGTTGAGGGCTTTTCCGCAGAACTGCAAGAATAGAACAATCAATCCTTAAACATATCTCATGAATGTGCATTCAACATGCCCATGGGAGAAAAAAAGGGTGCGAGACAGCTAATGTAGGATCATCACATACTATGTTTGACAAATCTTTGCCCGTCTCAACATCCCATCTTCTAACAGAATGATCCCAGGATGCAGAATAGATTGTACTGTGTTCTGGCCAGTGGACAGCCGATACACATTGGGTATGGCCCACAAGTGTAGACAAAGCCTCCCCCTGGACATGATGGAAATATAATTGGTTGTATGAAAGAAAAAAAATTCTTAGGCAACATACACAAAAAAATTGTACAAATCTTTTTCCTTAGGCAATAACAAGAAAAAGGACATAACCTCAAGGAAGAACTTTTTTACCAGTAAATTGGATATTCTGACTTTTTTAATTATTTATTTAATGTGCATCAAATGAAGTAACATCATTTTTGGTCTGTCATATTCTTGTAAATATGGCCCCCACCTGGTGCCTTCATTTTCTTTCTTTTTCAATCATGAAACAAATTCCAATGTATGTAAGGGTTCCTCAAAGAAAAAGAAAAAATAGTGTGCGAGAGCTACAACAAGAATAAAACATCCTTGGTGCCAACAGTAAGTGGAAAATAGAACTGAGAGCTAGCAAGAAAAAAAACAGGCTTCCCATCTCCATGGATATCAGATAAACAGAACAGCCTGCCTGGTACCTTAGTTAACACATGCATATATGAAAAAGACAAGGTAAAAGACAACAAAACTAAATAAGACTGTTATTGCCTTCTTGCATACTCTAGCTACTGAAGTCAAATGCTTAATGACCTGTGCAAATTTCTTAGCTTTTAAAACAAAGTGAGATGACCATAGTTATATGGAGATCAAAAGGAATATGAGTAGGAAACGTGCATCACCTCCATCTGAGATTCCTCAACATTGTTTTTCACTTTTCTCTTCTTAATTGACACTAAATCACCTTCTGTATCAGACAAATTTGTTCGCCATAAATTGATTGTACAATCCCAGGAACCTGAACAGATCTAATTAAAGATTATGAGAAAACAAAGGAGAAATGAGGTTATGTTTTTGAAGTAAACTCAATAACCTTACTAGTAAACAAAAAAGAATGACAGAGAAAAGACCATGTTTCCAGAAGCCTGTGCTGCAACACTTTGCACAGATGCATTGTGCCCACGCAAAACTTTGTAGGCCCTAATCTTTGCAGGCTGATCTAAATGCTCCTCTGTATCAAACTTTTTCGAAAAAGAAACTTTATTAGGCAGGAAAAATATTTCAATTTTATTAATTTTAATTTTTTTCAAATCACCTTCCACAGCCTCAGAGATTGATCTTTTGAGGCAGTGGCCACAGTAACACTATCAGCACCTGTGTATTATCACCATAAAGCTAATCAATGGCAGATTGCAGAGTTAGCAATAAAAACATGAGGAAATAAAGGAACATATCTCAGCAGACACAAAAGGAAAGAGTAGAATATAAGACACATATCATTCTAGAAACCAGGACAAAATGTATTTTATGTCATCACTGATATACACATCCTTCAAACATAAAGAATATCTGGAGGATTCAAGCCAGATGAATCATAATTCTAGTGAAACATCTTTCAATTATACCTCTAGGCTGAAGCAGCCTTTGACAGTAGCACATAGAAATGACCATACATTTTCTTTTGTATCTAAAAAGATAACTGCCTATAGGCAGTGTTAATTATTATAAAGACAGATTATCTGAATGTCATTCATTCAAACTTCACTAAATTATTCAAACAGTAAACATTAAATTGTCTGCAACAAATAATCATTCAAAAAATCAATTTTCAATAGGAAAACAATTGAAATGCATTTAGATTTAGACATGTAATGTTCCAAGTTTCAAACAGCTGATTCAACCCTAAGGGGAGGATTGTGCCTCATTTCTACCTTCTGGGCTAACAATAGTGACAGAAGTAATTGCATCTCTGTGTCCCTCTAGTATATGAGTACATTCTCCAGCAGCTTTCCACACCCTAAAAAATATGGGTACAAATATGCGATAATCAAGCAGCTTATCAATTACTTTGGCAAAAAATAATTAAGAGTGAGGTAATATGAAAACATCGAGTTTAATGGGTACATAATAAAATGAATTAAGCTACTGTATTTATACCTTCCAAAACTATCATAGCAGCCAGTGAAGATGAACCTGCCAAAAAACACAAATTAGAGCAGCTTCTACCAATGTATGGAAAGTCACGTTAAAATTTATAAGAAAAAAAACTAGATGGTGTGATATTTAAGGTGACCTTCACGATACATCCAGAGCTCTAGTTACAATCAAATGTGTTGCATGATTGGATTAATCAGTCTATTGAACTAAAAGTTGACCAATTACAAACCGAGTGATTCTAAAAGTCAAATGTACTTGCAAAGTTGGTAATATAGACAACCCGTATTTCTTCTTACAGTAAAAACCAATGATTACCGAGGACATGAACCATCGACGGCACTGACCCAGTCATCATGTAAAGAGGGCTCATCCTCTTTCTGCGGGGCTACCGCCCTTATGTATTCAATTTCCAATACCTTCTCCTGTAATTTAGACACAATAATTACTTGTAAGATATCCAAAAGACAAGCAAATATGTAGAAAGTCTCGTAAATTACAGCGGAAATGCCCTTGGCAAGCACAAACTGTTCAAGTGGCAAGCGAACCAGTTCTCCGTCAATTACAAAATCGAAAGGCTGTGATTCCCATTCATCATTTCCTGCCCAAAATCACAGTAAATTTAACAACAAAGAAATTGGTTTGAATGAGAATTAGGCTAAAATCACGCACCGGCTTTGAGGAGGGAATTGACGATGGTGGAGAGACCAAAACGGGTGACATTAGCCGGGATAGCAATTGAAGTATGTGGGACTTTACAGGGTGGCTTTAGTTTCGTTATAAATCGTGCTTGAACTCGCCTTTCTTCTACATCACCGTCCATGTCCATGTCTTCTTCAATCACACGCACGCACAGACGAGAGAGACAAAGTGAAGTGAAAGGAAAGGCTAGGGTTTTAGAGATGACTAGGAGCTGTTTGAAAAACCTTCTTCTAGGGTTTTGTTCTTTATTTTAAATTATTTTTTTAATATTTTTAAATAATTAAAATAATTTTAAAAAATAAAATTATTATTTTAATATATTTTTAAATAAAAAATACTTTAAAAATAACATTAATCATATTCTTAAACAGATCCTATATATATATAGATGGGCGTTATGAGCAGTTAAAACCTAACTCTACGCAACAACAAAAAAAATAAAGTTGATGGTATTTCTGCATAACCATGAAAAATATGAAATTTGAATTATTAATTTATCTAGTTTAATAAATTTAGTTAATTTAATAATATAGTTTAAAAAGTATATTATAATTTATACAAATAAAAAGGCAATAATTAATCATACTAAAAAGGAAAAGAAAGAAAAACTTATTAAAAATCTATTATCGCCTTGTTATGGACATTTATAAATAGCTTATAGAGACGGTTCAAATATTATTATAAGAGATTTCAAATTAAAACCATGAAAAAGGCATCATCATATCATGAGACAACATCATATATTTGTATTTAATAAATTAAATTAAATTAAATTAAAACTTCTAAAAAAACTAAATTGAGCTTAGAGTGATAAATAAAAAAGACTAGAAATAACTCAGGTTATTATCAAAACTAATAATATATATATATATATAAAGAAAATATAAAAAATACATAGACCAAATTTAAATTAAATAAATGTTGAGAAATGATATTGATAAATCATAAGCTTAAAAAAATTAAGCAAACTCGGGCGTATCTCATGAACATAAGTTAATATTCCAAATTTATAGCGCTTGAAATCATAAACTTGAGCTTTTAATCTCAAACAAATTAAATGTTGGATCATGAAATTAGATATAAAAAAAAAATATATCAATCTAAAAACTAGCAAGGCAAAAGAAATAACAATTAAACTAATGATAATCAAATTGGTAGAAGACATATAGAAAGGCTGACATTATAAAATAAAAAATGTTCTTAAATAAACACAAATATCAATTAAGAGAATAAAGACTAAATCTAAAAGATAAAACAAACTGAAGAGGATGAAATTAAAAAACAAATTCAATTTCTTTAGTCATCTCAAATAAAATAAATAGTATTTAAAATAATATATATTAAATGTGAAGAAAAACAATGTGAAGGGATGCTTTTAGTTTTTGTAGGGTTAATATGAAAATCGAGGATGAGAGAGGAAAAAAAAAAAAGTTGCACGTGTCAAACAAGATATTTATTTAGAGCACATGCCATACTTGGATGTAAAGGAACCGAGATGAATCTAATACCACCGTGGAAGCTACCATATATCCATCATTTGATGTCCCACACATCACCTAAATGGCATGAGAACATTTCATTTGTCGACATGTGTGTGCCATGTATAAGTCATTTTTTTTTAATAATATCCATAACAAGTAATTTAACATACAACCCCTTTAACAATCTCAAAGATAATATTTTTGAACGAATAACAATTGCTTTTATTACTCCACAATGCAATTTTAGTGCAACTTAAACTTGCATGAGTTTTAAATAGTAGAAAGAAGGTTGATGTTAAGGTTCAAAAGTGCAAATCCTTGGCATTTGTATAATCATGCAAATAGACTTAAGCAACATGAGAGAAATGATTCACAATGTAAATCCAAATTAACTTGTCCAATAAAATTTAGCATGGGATATATGTGCGCGCGCCTACACATATATTATGCTTTCATTACAATCCTAGATTTTATATTTTAGGTTGAAAAAACATAAGTTAAACTTTATTATATAAGAAGTTCATTAACATGATTAAAACAAATTGAAGGTGAATAAGTAATTCATCTCAAAGAATCTTTAGTTAGAATATTTTTGTGAAACTCAAAACCCTTAATTTCATAAAGATTTTCTTTTGATTTACACAGTAGAAAGTTAAAGAGTCATAAATAAGCCTTAACAAAATAGTATGAGTTTAACCCATATGAGTGCACTCAACTCGGTTTGGGCACAACATCGAGTTTGTTTTTCACTAACCTATTTTGGTTTATCATACTATGCTCTTGGTGCTTGTTTTAAATTATTTAAAGCCTTTTTAAGTTTGAACACATAATCAGGAAAATGAAAGTTTTCAAAACCTTAAGGTTGTTCAACATGCACCACTTTCATGATAATATCATTTAAACATTCACTTTCAACATCCATTTCAAAAAGATGTGATGTTTGGCATGTAAAAGTTAAAAGTAGTCTTATTGATTCTAATCTGGCTATCGATGTAAGGGTTTCTTCATAATAAATATCTTACTTTTGGTTATAACTTTTCCCAATTAGTTTAGTTTAGTTTCTAACAATGGTCCTATATATTTTGTTTCTGAAATTCCATTTTATTCCTATAACATATTGAGTTTTAGGTCTAGGAGACAATTCTCAAACATCAATCCTTTCAAATTAGTTTAGTTAATTTTATAATGCTAAAATCTCATTTACATCCTTTTTAGGTTATAAAAAGTATTTGGGCTCTATATAAGAAACAAATGAACAATGATCATTAATGTTCTTAAGAGATGTTCTAGTTTTAGTTCATTTAAAGGGAGTATCAATAATTAACTTTACCTTAACTCCTTCGGTGATATAAAAGAGTTACCATCTTTTATTGAGTGTTTGTGTTTATTTTTATTTTTTTTTCATTTCTTGATTAGTCTTTCATAGGGGTCTTATCATTAAGACTCAAATGTTGAACATTTTTATTAATGTTATTTAGAATCTCAACAATTTTATCATTTTGAGTTTCATCAAAGACGATATGTATGGATACTTCGAGATGAATTGTTCTATTATTATATTTTTATAAGCCTTATTAGAGGAGAATAACAAAGAAAAATGCCAATTCATATTTTGAATCAAACATATCATAATTATCTTTAATGTTAAAAATAAAGCATTTTGAACCAAAAACTATGAAATATGAGATGTTGATTTTTCTACCTCTTTAAAGCTCACAAAGAGTCTTTTTCAACTTTGGTATCAAGATAACACGATTTAAAACATAACAATGTGTTTTTACAACTTCTATCCAAGAAATATTTGGTGTATCAAATTCATTTTACATAGTTTTTTTCATTTCTTGAAGGGACCAACTTTTCTTTCCACAACCTCATTTTGTTGAGGAGTTTTAGGTGTTGAAAAGTTATTGTCGCACCCCAAAAAAATTTTAGTAATGCGGCGTCGTGACGACTCGTACCCGTGAGCGGGGGATTAAATATTGGGGGGGTTCTCTATTTAAAAAAAAGGGGAGTCGCCACCTAGTATTAATGGTTACTAGGAAACCTAAAACTGGTCTCAGAGATTCTAGGGTAAGGGACTGGTTGCGTAAAGGGAAGGTTTTAGCACCCCTAGTACGCCCTACCTAAGGTAAGCTGCTTGATGTTTTGGCTTGCTTATGATTTGCTATGGCTTTGAAAAAAAAACATGTGTTAATTAAATGGCAAATGGGATATCATTCCCGCCGAATATTTTGGATATCAACCCCTTTGGATTTATTTATCCAAACACCGACAGTGAATAATAACATATTATTCCCGCCGAATATTTTGGATACTAACCCCTTAGGATTTATTTACCCAAATACCAACAGTGAATAATAGCATATTATTCCCGCCGAATATTTTGGATATTAACCCCTTAGGATTTATTTACCCAAATACCGATGGTGAATAATAACATATCATTCCCGCCGAATATTTTGGATATTAATCCCTTAGGATTTATTTACCCAAATACCAATGGTGAATAATAAATTCCAAAAAATAAGATTTTTATATTTTTTTGAATATTGGCCAATACCCTTTGGATTTTACGAACTTGTTGTAAAATCTCAAAATGCAAGAAATGATTTTTTTCTTTGCGAAATCCATGCTAAAACTCATTTTCTCTTCAAAACCCAAGATAATATATTTTTTTGAAACAAAAGAACGATTTTTAAAATATGCTAGTGTATTGGCCGTATGCAAGAAAACTACACATTTTTTCTTTAATAAAAATATTTTTTGAAAATTTTTTATTTTTATATATATTTATTTATTATCTCTTTCGGTGGGATTGGTCGTCGCCATTACCTAAAGTCGGTCGATGGCTGACCCGACCCCACCTTATCCCCGTGATCGGGCTGCTAGCCCGGATGGTCGGGCGACCCCTGCACCCATCCGGGCCGGGCCTTCTTCGAGGGCCAGGGCCGGGCACAAGGCCCGGCCCGCCAGCCCACGCGGGGAGTGAATTAATTCACTCCCCGCATGCAAATACGAGGGACGATGAACAAGTGCACGAAGGATTTTTCGAGTATGGAGAATGGCTTACCCTGTTTATACCGTTGGGTAGAGGAGGTCGTGGTGATTCTTCCGATCGTTGTTTCGTCGGAAATGGTGACTCGAGGTCGCCGGACGGACCCTCGAAGCTGCGAGGGCTGGTGGCGTCTGCGTCGAGCCGCTCTGTTTTTCTTCAACGAGAAGGTTCGCTGAGCTTCGGGAGTTTATGGAAGAGACGATGGTGATGTCGAAGAGGGATAATGGTGGTCGACTGGTGGTGATGCTTGGCTGGCCGAGAGTGAGAAAAAAAAAGGGGGTCTGTTTTTTAGAGAGAGACCACTGGGGACCGAGAGAGAAAAAGATTGCACCGAGAGTGAAGATGCTGTTTTTTACATAATCTTCCTTTGCTTTCTTCTTTTGTTTTTCTCTATTTTTCTCTGCGTGAATTTCTTTTCTTCTCCTCCCCCCTTTCTTCTCTTCACGCAGCCCCTTTTATAGCATGAGCCAAAATCGTTGATGCTCCACCTTGAATGCGGGACGCGCCTAGCCTTTAAGGCCGAGATATGTCTGGAGACATTTAAGGCCGAGTTCGCCGGAATATGCATCAATGCAAATTTTCAAAATCATGCAGCAGGCAACATGCAAATGCAAATCTTTAAAGGCGCGATCGAGTGCAATTTCAAAGTTTTAAAAGGTAAAACTTTCAAAAATCATGCAGTCGGCACATGCAAATACAACTCTTAAAGGCGTAAATGCGAGTGCAAATTTTTTTCAAAGTTTTTAATGCAGTGTGAGGAACAAAGGATATCACGATTGATTAAGAAAAAATGTGATTGATCCGTCAGTAATCGATGGAGATGAAACGGTAAGAAAATCACGCAGGATTTTGGAATTGAGCTGTTGATCAACTCAGCTTTGCGCGACTTTCTAATCTGGTCCTTGGCTCCTGATTTTCGCGATTTAACCCCCAATCGACCACTAAACTCTCAAATTGCTCAGTTTTGCCCTTGAACAAAAAAAAAAAAAATCTATTTTTTTGAAATACCTTTTTTCTGAAACATAAAAATAAAGAGTCAAAAATTGGGTAGCAACAGATGCCCCCTCTTTACAATGCTTACGACTAAAGTCTTGTAAAAGACTTTAAATAGTAAGTGTTGTAAAGAAAAACAGAATGGAGGATATGGGTCTCGTTTTTCTGGGTGACCTACCCAAGCTAGATATGAAGGGTCTCATTTCCTTGGGTGACCGACCCGGTTAGTGGTTAGAAAGGTCTCATTTTTCTGGGTGACCGACCCGGTTAGCATGGCCTCATTTGATGGGTGACCGACCCGGTTAGCATGGCCTCATTTGATGGGTGACCGACCCGGTTAGTATGGCCTCATTTGATGGGTGACCGACATGTGGTCTCATTTTTCTGGGTGACCGACCCGGTTAGCATGGCCTCATTCGATGGGTGACCGACCCGTGGTCTCATTTTTCTGGGTGACCGACCCGGTTAGCATGGCCTCATTTGATGGGTGACCGACCCGTGGTCTCATTTTTCTGGGTGACCGACCCGGTTAGCATGGCCTCATTTGATGGGTGACCGACCCGGTTAGCATGGCCTCATTCGATGGGTGACCAACCCGTGGTCTCATTTTTCTAGGTGACCGACCCGGCTAGCATGGTCTCATTTGATGGGTGACCGACCCGTGGTCTCATTTGATTGGGTGACCGACCCGGCTAGCATGGTCTCATTTGATGGGTGACCGACCCGTGGTCTCATTTTTCTGGGTGACCGACCCGGCTAGCATGGTCTCATTTGATGGGTGACCGACCCGTGGTCTCATTTTTCTGGGCGACTGACCCGGCTAGCATGGCCTCATTTGATGGGTGACCGACCCGTGGTCTCATTTTTCTAGGTGACCGACCCGGTTCGAGCAACATCGATCTTCAATTCATCATCGATTTTCAATTCATCTTCCGTGATTTTGTTGACCTGAGATTCTCTTTAGAAACATAGGCCCTTTTCTCTGATACTCCATTATCAACAGGATGCCTTTGCCTAATCTCCAAAGCTTTGCAGGCTTCTCTGATTGGATGACTCATTCAAATTGTCATAAGTCATTCAACCACTCAAACATAAGCGCCTTGCTTATTATGGGCTATCTGCGATGATCTTTGCTTTTATCCAAATCTAACCATGCCCCCAAGTGTGGGGTGCTTGATTTTCCATTTAGCGCAGAGTTATATTAATATTCTTCCATTGAAGTTCTGAGCAGTATCAGTTATGCTCTTTTCTGGCGGTCCATATCGACATATCAAATCTCCTTCAACAAATTTCTTCAACAACTTATGCGTTACATGAGCAAATGACCCAGCTTCTACCCATCTTGTGAAGTAGTTGATAGCCACGAGAATAAACCTATGATCATTGCTGGCTTTTGGTTGATATACCCAATCACATCATTTCCCCACTTTGCAAAAGGCCACGAAGATATCAAGTTAAACATAAGAGCCGGGGGGCATTGACTTTGTCACCACGAACTTGACACTTATGACACTTGCGGATATAGTCGATGCAATCCTTCTCCAATGTCCTCCAGAAATAACCATTTCTAGCCATCATATGCCTATTAGTATGGGTTGAGTGAATCCCTTCATGGACTTCTCGCAACGCGTTTCTGGCTTCAACCCCATCTAAGCAGCTCAGCAAAGTACCATCAGATGACCTCTTATACAAAACCTCCCCATCAAGGTAAAAATCCATCATTAACCTCCTCAAGGTTTTCTTCTCTTTTTGGATGCCCCCAGGGGATAAGCTTGGTTTTGGATGAAATTCTTGATATCGTAGTACCAAGGGTTTCCATCTATTTCTCCTTCAACTGAGCAGCAATGAGCTGGTCTATCTTCTGATATCAATGTGTATCGGCTGTAAGTTTTGTCCAAAGTCTACTCTAGCCATAGAATCTAGTGTGGCCAAAGCATCGACAAACTGATTCCCTTCCCTTCCTAGATGAGCGAACTCTATTTCCTCAAATTCTCCAGCTAGCTCAGACAGGATTTCTTAGTAGGGTATTAGCTTTTCTTCTTTGGTTTGCCATTCTCCTTTTTCTTGACAAATAGCATTGAGTCTCCATACGCATCTATTTTTTATATGCTCAAACCCCAATACAGCTTCTAAACCAAGAATACAGGCTTCAAACTCAGCAGGGTTTTGGTCACTCGGAACGAGGTCCACCCGAGAGGCACCATGGTCTATATTTTCTAGACAAAACTTGCCTGCAAAATATAATTGGCAAGCACATGCAGTGTTTGAACCAAAAATCGATCTTATCCACAATGATCAGTCACACTAGTAGTATTTCTGTATTTTCAAGACCAATGTTGTATTGTCTTGGGGGTCTATAACAATGAATCACCACATGTAAACCAAACTTAACCAATCCATGGTTTACCTTGATATTCAAGATCAAACCGGCCTTCTTTTCATAAACTTTCAGGGATGATAAAATAGGCTCCGCTAAAATCTCAAAAATAGAATCCGACTTCATACCATACTGGGATCACATAAATTTTCACTTTTACTGTGGTGCTGATGGATCTGATTTTGCAATAAACCTTTTTGAGGCTACCGCAGACCTTTTCTTGTCTGGGAGGTCTGATTCCACCACTTACAACGGAGGTTGGAGGAGGCCTTTCGGAAGACATGGATTTTGTTGATGGTTCTGACTTCTTGAGCGATGAGTTTAGAATGGCCTCAACAGCTTCACGTTGTTATTTCCTCTTTGCAATCATATCTAAACAAGCACCTACAGGATTACGATCTTTGCCATCATTGACCTCGCTTTTGAGGCTGCCTTCATCTGAGGATGTAGAACTCTCCAAATTCTTTTGGCTTCTCTTACCTTCAATAGATTTCTTTGTTTCCCTGCTCCATTTCATATTTTTGTGGCCATCACCCAGTTCATGTTCAGAATGCTCCCTAGAACTCTTTGAATTTGCACATTTATCTTTCTTCTTACCGGAGCCAAGTTTCTTCTCGCTTCTTTCTTTTCCCTTGCTTTCATCACTGATAACAAATTCCCCGGAATTACGGGACTGACATCCATTTCCCTTGGAAGATCCTATTCCTCTCTGGCTTTTCTTTTGCTACTTTGGATATAAAAAATCCTTACCGTCTCCAGCAATAGTACTATGGATCGGGTCACAGAATGAATAGAGTTTTTATCCCGGTGCACTTTCTGCTCATTTTGTTTGCCTAGTTTGCCACTGCCTCTAGAATTTCCAGCATGCCTAGACAATCTTGAATGATTATTAACTTTCTTTCTTGTAAGCATCCCTAGGAGCTGTTTCAAACAAGGATTCATATGGTTGTTTCGCTGAGATGGCCAAATTCCTCTCTTTAGCATCCTTTACTAGAGCTGCCCAGTTTCGGATCGTCTGCAAGGTCCTCGCATTACCCAAAATCCAAAGCGAGAGCTAGGCTCTTGTCAAGGCAACATTTATCCGTCTTGCATCAGCGACAAACCCAATACTACTGGAGCTCAATCCATTCATAGATGAACTTGAATCAGCATGCTCTAAAAGTGGAAAGTATCAGTATACCAATCTCTCGGCCCTCCTTTTGAAAAATCGTAACAGCTCAACTGCAGCTTCAGCCTCACGTTCATTATAAGAGACGATGCACCGAAATTTTTTACCGTGAAGCTCCTGGCCGTCCGTAATGTCATAGAATAAATAAGGGTCAAGAACCCCAATCTCATGAAATGATGCTGATTTGTTCGACATTTGCTCTCCGTTCATCAACTTGCTATCATAAAAGTGCAAGGAGGGAAACTGGCAAATCTCTGGGTTTTTTAAACTGGCTGATTGAAATATCAAATTTGTGTAAAGCACGTCTTAAGACAATGATATTATTGAACCAGATCGGCTTATTAATGATATAACCAGGCTCCGCACCAAAACTGAGATTATATCCTGTGTTGCCGAAATCTTTAATTACCGGTTTGCTTGGTAGCAGATATGGAGCCGCAAACCCACCGTGCTGTTAATCAACCTGCAGCTGATTCAGTGATTGGCGTGAAATCAGGTTTCTGATGACATATTGTAGAATGCCTCCATGATCAAAATATGTCAGTTCCATCTCGGTATCAAAGCGCAAGGTACATGTAAATGACTTCCCGTTGTCTGTTGCCACTGTAACATCTTGACCTGGTCTAATCTCACTTACATTGCTAGGCAGATCAATGCTGTAGCGCTCATGCCTTGTCAAGCCAAAGGTCTCATTATTCTCCCCGGCCTTAAAACAAAGTGGAATGATACCCATTCTCACCACATTACTGCGGTGAATTTGCTCAAAACTCCTGGCTATCACTGCTTTCACCCAGTAGCTTTGGACCCTTGGCAGCCCAATCACGAGAACTTCCACTCCCATACTCAGTACCAGCCAAAATAATTGTATCATGCCCCTCACTCTTGTACCTCATGGAAGCATCAAACACAGATAGTTTCTCTCCAATTGAAATATGAATTGTTTTAGGCCCAACTTCTCCTCCCAATAATTTATTGACAATGCGAATGTTAGCAACTGTGCTTCTTGCCATCACTTCCTCATTACCACGGCGACTGCCATAAGAATTGAAGTCTCTTCTATCAACCCCACGTTCCATGAGGTATCTAGCAGCAGGACTGTCCTTGTGTATGCTGCCAGCTAGTGAAATGTGATCAGTTGTAATACTATCCCCGAAGTTGAGCAAACAGTAAGCATCCTTCACACCATGTGGTCCTGGTGGTGACATAGTCATGCTTTTGAAATATGATGGATCATGTATGTATGTTGATTTGGAATCCCAAGCGTACAGATTGCCTGAAGGAACAGATAATTGATTCCACATGGGATTTCTCTTGGTGATTGCCTGATATGTAGCCTTAAACATATCAGGCAGAACACTTGAATGAACAAACTTGAGCAACTTCATCATTGGATGGCCAAATATCTCTGAAAAATATCTGCTTTCCATCTTTTCCCACACCAATTGGCTCTGTTTCAAAATCAATACCCACCGTTCCAGCAAGTGCATAAGCTAACACAAGTGGTGGAGAAGCAAGATAATTAGCCCGTGTTAGAGGATGGACACGACCCTCAAAATTTCTATTCTCAGACAACACAGCAGCAGCCACTAGATCATTTTTAGTGATAGCTGATGCCACTGCTTCATCTATATCTCCAGAATTCCCAATGCAGGTGGTGCATCCATAACCAACAATATGAAACCCTAGTTGATTCAGATACTTCTGCAAGCCACTCTTTTCTAAATATTTGGTTACAAACCCCAGAACCTTGAGCAAGACTGGTCTTAATCCATGGTTTCACCTCCAATTCTAGTTCACAAGCTTTCTTTGCAACTAAAGCAGCTCCAAGCATGACACTAGGGTTTGAGGTATTTGCAACTAGTAATAGCAGCTATAACAACATCACCATGTTTGAGTTGGGCTGGAGTCCCACGAAAACTGAACTCCGCAACCTTGCCTTGAGATTCTTTTGGTGTAGCGAATCCCTTAAATCCAACCCTGTTGTCTAAGCATGCATGCCAATCAGCTTTCATTTCTCTCAAAGTAACTTGATCATGTGGCCTTTTAGGTCCTAATATACAAGGTTCCACATCCTCAAGATTCAATGCTAAACAAGAAGAGTACACTCTCTCAATCTGGGGCTCACTATAGTCCACAAACATCATGTTCGCTCTTAAATAAGATTCTATCAAAGAGACAGTTTCATCACTTCTGCCTGTCAGTTTCAGATATTGCAGTGTGACATGATCCACAGGAAAGAAACCCATGTTAGCAATAGTAGCACAATCTGCTAGTGACAATTCACTCATGTCCTCACCATAGAACTCCACAAACTTGCCAACATCCCCATGCTTTCTCAGTATTTGAGTTACTGTCAAAACTAAGTCAGTGGCTGTTACACCATCTCTAAGTTTTCCTGATAACTTAAAGCCAACCACGCCAGGCAGGACCATGCTCATGGGCTGGCCAAGCATTGCAGCTTCGGCTTCTATCCCACCAACTCCCCAACCAGCGACTCCTAATCCATCTATCATAGTAGTGTGTGAGTCTGTACCAACAACACTATCAAGATAAAGCAAACCATCTGTGTTGAACACCACCCTCCCAAGGTACTCCAAGTTGACCTGGTGGACTAAACCAGACCCAAGAGGAACAACAAGCATGTTTTGGAAAGCATTTGAGCCCCATTTAAGGAATGCAAATCTTTCTTTGTTTCTTTGGAACTCAAGCTCCATATTAGCCTGCACTGTATTTTCTGATCTTGCCACATCAACCTGAACTGAGTGATCAATAACAAGATCAACTAGAACCAATGTGTTGATCTTATTAGAATCATCTCCCAGATTATTCATCGCATCTCGCATGCAGGCAAGGTCAACAACAGCAGGAACACCAATAAAATCCTAAAGGACTCCAGCAGGCTTGAATGGAATTTCAACTAATTTAGGATCAGAATTCTCCCAATCAATAATCTTCTCAACATCATTACTCTTAACCTGAAACTCATCGCAGTTTCTAATTGCCGATTCCAAAAGAATCTTAATTGAATATGGCAATCTATCAATTCTGGGGTCATTGAGAACAGACAAGCTATAGTACTTGCCATATTCGCCACCAGGCAAAAATGCTTTTTTTTTAGGGTTTTTTCTTGCTATGCAAAAAGATATTATGGAGCATACATCCTAACGATAGGTTCTAGTTCCTTTACGTGAGACATAGGGTAAGTTTACTACTTGGTCTCTAAAAAGGGTCTCTTGCTGTCCCAGTGATCACCCTCGTAAAGGCGATATGGGGGTTCAGCAGATAGCGAGATGGCACGTATACCACTCCCTACCAGTCTAAACACTCAGCAAAGAGTTGGGGTTTACACAAACTTCAACCTTGACTCAAGTCATAGGTAAGCTGCTAGTCCCCCACTTAACTTAAAGTTTAGTGTGTGCTCTCAAAATAATAAAAAAGTGATGCATGATGTCAGGATGTAAAGATGCATGATAAAGCTTATAAACAAATATATAAATAAACCATAGCAACAATAAAAATAAATGAATAAATAAATAAATAAAATAAAAACATATCATCAACAAATAAAACAGTCAAGCTTAGCCCAAGTCCCCAGTGGAGTCGCCATTCTGTCGCACCCCAAAAAAATTGAAGTAATGCGGCGTCGTGACGACTCGTACCCGTGAGCGGGGGATTAAATATTGGGGGGGTTCTCTATTTAAAAAAAAGGGGAGTCGCCACCTAGTATTAATGGTTACTAGGAAACCTAAAACTGGTCTCAGAGATTCTAGGGTAAGGGACTGGTTGCGTAAAGGGAAGGTTTTAGCACCCCTAGTACGCCCTACCTAAGGTAAGCTGCTTGATGTTTTGGCTTGCTTATGATTTGCTATGGCTTTGAAAAAAAAAAACATGTGTTAATTAAATGGCAAATGGGATATCATTCCCGCCGAATATTTTGGATATCAACCCCTTTGGATTTATTTATCCAAACACCGACAGTGAATAATAACATATTATTCCCGCCGAATATTTTGGATACTAACCCCTTAGGATTTATTTACCCAAATACCAACAGTGAATAATAGCATATTATTCCCGCCGAATATTTTGGATATTAACCCCTTAGGATTTATTTACCCAAATACCGATGGTGAATAATAACATATCATTCCCGCCGAATATTTTGGATATTAATCCCTTAGGATTTATTTACCCAAATACCAATGGTGAATAATAAATTCCAAAAAATAAGATTTTTTATATTTTTTTTGAATATTGGCCAATACCCTTTGGATTTTACGAAACTTGTTGTAAAATCTCAAAATGCAAGAAATGATTTTTTTTCTTTGCGAAATCCATGCTAAAACTCATTTTCTCTTCAAAACCCAAGATAATATATTTTTTTGAAACAAAAGAACGATTTTTAAAATATGCTAGTGTATTGGCCGTATGCAAGAAAAACTACACATTTTTTTCTTTAATAAAAAATATTTTTTTGAAAATTTTTTATTTTTATATATATTTATTTATTATCTCTTTCGGTGGGCTGGCTGTCAGCCCACCTAAATTCGGGCTGGGCTGACAGCCCAGCCCACCTTATCCCCAGACTGGGCTGCTAGCCCAGATGGCTGGCAGCCCAGACCCATCTGGGCTGGGCCTTCTTCAGGGCCAGGCCGGGCACAAGGCCTGGCCCGCCAAGCCCACGCGGGGAGTGAATTAATTCACTCCCCGCATGCAAATACAGGGACGATGAACAGTGCACGAAGGATTTTCGAGTATGGAGAATGGCTTACCTGTTTATACCGTTGGGTAGAGGAGGTCGTGGTGATTCTTCTGATCGTTGTTTCGTCGGAAATGGTGACCTGAGGTCGCCGGACGGACCCTCGGAAGCTGCGGGCTGGTGGCGTCTGCGTCGGGCTGCTCTGTTTTTCTTCAACAGAGAAGGTTGCTGAGCTTCTGGGAGTTTATGGAAGAGACGATGGTGATGCTGAAGAGGGATAATGGTGGTCGACGGTGGTGATGCTTGGCTGGCCGAGAGTGAGAAAAAAAAAGGGGGTCTGTTTTTTAGAGAGAGACCACGGGACCGAGAGAGAAAAGATTGCACCGAGAGTGAAGATGCTGTTTTTTACATAATCTTCCTTTGCTTTCTTCTTTTGTTTTTCTCTATTTTTCTCTGCGTGAATTTCTTTTCTTCTCCTCCCCCCTTTCTTCTCTTCACGCAGCCCTTTTATAGCAGAGCCAAAATCGTTGATGCTCCACCTTGAATGCAGGACGCGCCTAGCCTTTAAGGCCGAGATATGCTGGAGACATTTAAGGCCGAGTTCGCCGGAATATGCATCAATGCAAATTTTCAAAATCATGCAGCAGGCAACATGCAAATGCAAATCTTTAAAGGCGCGATCAGTGCAATTTCAAAGTTTTAAAAGGTAAAACTTTCAAAAATCATGCAGCTGGCACATGCAAATACAACTCTTAAAGGCGTAAATGCAGTGCAAATTTTTTCAAAGTTTTTAATGCAGGGCTGAGGAACAAAGGATATCACGATTGATTAAGAAAAAATGTGATTGATCTGCTGTAACTGATGGAGATGAAACGGTAAGAAAATCACGCAGGATTTTGGAATTGAGCTGTTGATCAACTTAGCTTTGCGCGACTTTCTAATCTGGTCCTTGGCTCCTGATTTTCGTGATTTAACCCCCAATCGACCACTAAACTCTCAAATTACTCAGTTTTGCCCTTGAACAAAAAAAAAAAAAAAATCTATTTTTTTGAAATACCTTTTTTCTGAAACATAAAAATAAAGAGTCAAAAATTGGGTAGCAACAGTTATAATGATAATCTTTCTCTTCACAAAAAAATTCAAATAAATCATTTATAAATTCACCATCATGTTCACTACTTATGTTTGTGATTGAGAAACCTTTTTTCATTCTCAACTTATTTTGCAAACTTTACAAATCTATAAATAGTTTCATCTTTTGATTTTAAAAGCAAAACCTATGTATATCTTAAAAAGTAATCCATAATTAGAAAACACATATCTATTTCTACTTAGTTGGTCCAAATAGAACAATACATAGCAATTCTAAAAACAATTTGGTAGAAATATAGTTTTTTTCTCTTATAAAAGTTTTCACTTGTTTACTTGTTAGGCAAGCATCACATAAAATTTCCTTTTTAAATGAGATATGGAGAAGATCTTTAACAGGTTGTTTTTTAACAAGTATAGAAAGAATGTATATACTTATATGACTTAGTCTTTGGTAAAGACCTAGGAGTTTTACTCACAATATCAAACAATTAAACACAATTATCCAACGATATAATTAAATTGTGTAAAGTAAAAGGATAAGAAAAGGAGATTGGAAACTCAATTTGTAATGTAATTTTGCAAACCTACATCCAAACCTCAAGTACCAAACCATACTTGCGTATTATATTCCTTGCTAATTCAAGTTTAAGAGCACAATATATTGATGAATCCATACTAAGATTTCCTTCCACCACTTGAAGAATAAACATTCAACATTTTTTTTCACCTTGTTGATACCTCTCATAAATGACCAAGATTTTTTCACCTGAACTCTTCAAAGGTTATAATTTTATGATTTTGTAATAACACTCTCTCAAATTGTAGAATATACAATTGAATCTATGATCTTTATAGTTTACCTAATAGCACTTAAAGTATACACAAATGTTAAAGTGAAGTAAGTGTAAGAATTTATACTTTTGGGCTAGTATATGAAGGTTCAATTTAGCATAAGCTTAGATTATGTTAGGGATGATAATTTATAGCTAGTTTTTATTTTGAAATAATCTTTATATATTATATGTTTAGAATCCTCTAATATTTTTACAAGAATGAGAACTATTTATAAATTTCTAAAAGAAACTAGTTGTGTTTTAGTCATTAGAATGCCACTGATGAATCAAACAGTTGACCATTTGTGTTGGGCAAGCCAATTAATCGACCGTTTTTTGCAAATTCTCATATGTTTATCCTAAATGAACAAGTGATCAACTAATTCATATAGAATATCAATTATAACAATTCTAAAATAGGCGAATCTTGAATCAACTAATCTAGATTTTATCAAATCATGTATCAATCCTATAATGCATGCAATGTAAATTGTGTGGGTTAATCTTAATTTTAGTATCAAGTAAGATATAAATATTTAGATATATAAAATAAAATGATTACTTAAATACCAATTTTCACTATTTTTGCTCCTGGACTTGTTTATAAATTTCTTCATTCAATTTTCAATGCTTATTGATGATCTTCATATAAATATGTTTAAAATTATTCTAAACAAAACATATTATTAGTCCATTTTTCATTTAATTGTTATCATCAAAATCTATAAAAATATTAATATGTGACCTAAATGTCAACAAACATTATACCAGAGATCATAATTGTTTAGTTTATATGCATACAATTTTATATTATTCAAAGTGAACTTGCAATTCATATCAAAATAATTTACTAGCATGTATAATAAGTATATATTGAGACTTTCAAACAAAAATCCTAACATTCATACTTGGTATATAATATTTTACATACAAACTAAAATAGTATAAGTTACTTATTTATTTAAGCTTTCAAAGTATGATGAGGTTGAATATTTGTTATTGTTAACGAATAATCCTTTGTTCTTAAGGTTTTATTATCCATTTCTTCGTGCAAACAAAATGTTGTTAATAAAGCCTCACAAGATTCTAACAACAACACCTTATTTAGTTACATTTTTCAACAATATCCATGAACTTAAAGAAATATTACTCAAACATCTCCGTACAAAGAGTAAACTTGAACTCTAGAGTAGAATAATGAGGAAAGAACATGTTAATAAGGCTCATAGGCCTAGGCCTGTGCCAAGCTGCTCATATGTATGTGGATGAAAGTCAAACCACTTTTCTTATACTCATTTATGACTATTCAATTTTCCATTTTACAAACTACATGATATTCTTGTATTTTTTTTTTCAATGTAAGATTGAAGGGTTTAAGTTGAAAAAATATGCAAATCAAATTTAATTTGAGATCAATATCTCATTCATCTATAATTTGTTTTAATCATGTCAATGTTCTATGTTAAACAATTTTATTGAAAAATAATTTTGAACAAGACTTTAACTGTAAAAATAGATCTTACTATTAACTTAACCTTAAGTTTGATCATTAATCATAATTTATGAAAAACTTTCTAACAATTTATTGTAGCCTTAATGAATATAATAAACCCACTACACTAACAAAAATTTAAAACAACTCAAACTTTCATTGTAAACACGAACTCAATAAATTGTGAATTAGAACAATGTACTGACCATTTCATCATTCCAAGAAAAAATCGTTAAGCTAGCTACTAAGTATAATATAATATTTTCATAATGTCTATTATACATCACCATAATGATCGAGGACAAATTAGTCTTTTGATATTTCTTCAGGATAACTAAATTATTTTTAAAAGCAATAATTTCTAAGCCAACATCTAGGGACTTTTTGAAATTTTTATTTTTTAAAAAACAATAAAATGAGTAAATTACCCTTAAAATCAATTCCTTAACTAACATCCAAGAGCTTCTTTTTTTTTTCTATGTTGTTTAGTTATAATCACGTAGACCAAAGGAAAATATAATATTATAATAAATATAAAATATTATTTAAAAACAAAAAAATGGCTAGCATTTTTGTAAATGTGTGTGCAATGCACGCAGTTACATGTGATGACAAAGAGCCTGTAATCTGCATAACAGATCTCGAGTTCGAGTTAGGGGCGTGCACTCCTTGTAAGAGCCTGAGACAGTCGAGATTTTACTCGCTTACTTGGCCCCACAAAATGTATTTTCCGAGAAGTGGGGTTTCTTTGCATAAAAAAAAACATGTGAGATCCACCTGCCCTTTTTAGGTAACATGTGCAATGTCAACAAAAGCCAAATATCATTTTTCATGATAGCACACCAACATCTTACAAGTGGTATAGGGCATGTCAATAAAACACTAACAATGTGACTTTCACATACTATTTTTCCACTTTTCTCTCTCATTGCCACATGTTTTGCACCTTCATTTCAAAGCTTAAATATGTCCCATCAATTTGTATTTGTATAAATTTGGGTCTTTATTTTTTGTTGTTATTTGTTTTGTTGTTAATGCCATTTTAAGTTGATTTTGTTTTCAATTTTCTCCTTTAACATTTGATTTCATTTAATTTTTATAACAAGTTTTATCCTTTTTATTGTTATTTGTTTGTTTAATCCTTTTCTTGATTGATTTTTTTTTCATTCCTCAATATTTGGATAATTAATAGTTCTACTTCGTGATTTTTTTTGTATTCTTTTTATGGGGTAATCTCAGTCCCATGACCCGAGTCACGAGTTTTAATTATTAGCCTAATTTGATTTATATCTTTTTAAATCCTTTTCTAATTGATTTTTTTTATTTCATTATTTAATATTAGGTTATTGAGCCTTGAATTTCATAATTGTTTTTTGTATTTTTCTCTATAGAGTTATTTTGATCTCATGTCTCGAGTCATAAGTTAGTCAAGTTAACCCAAGTTGATTGATTTTTTTTAATATATCTTTTTTCTCAATTTCACCTTTTTCCATTGTTTATTTCAAAAAAAAAAATAGTAAAAGTTTATTCTTGTCTCACGCTTTGAGACATCAATTTAGAATATTGATTCAAATCAATTTTTTTAATCTTTTTTTAAGTTGTTTTTTTCATTCATCCTTCAGTTTTGATATGTAGATAATTGAGTTTTAATTTTTTTTATTGGATTTTTCTATCTATAAGATTTTTCTATCTATAAGATTATCACGTTCTCATTAAATTTTTAATTTGGTTATCAAATAAAACCATTTAAAAATATCTAGAGGACATATTTTTATAATATTAGCAAAACCAATTTCAATTAGTAATCATTGGCTTTTTTTTATAATTATATCATTAAATTAGCCAAGCTTATTAAAATCAATTCCTCAAAATTTTCTTGTTGTTTTAAATTAGAAAAAATATTTTGACCTAGCTCACGATGACCTCATAATTATCAATGGAGCATATTGTAGCAGCATGTTTTATGTTCAAACGAAACAAAATTAACCAAACAACATATTTCTGTGGACTCGAAACTGAAAGACAGAAAGTATGAACTCCAACGTCTAACAAAAGTATTGCATTGGGACAATTAAAGTAGAAGTCCATGGAATGTTCGACAACGTTTTACGGACAATATGTATAGAAAATTAACACACAAGGACGCAATTCTACTGAGGATAGCTATTTCATCATTACATGCCACTACCATGAACCTTTCTATCTTCGCAGAGCCGGTTCTTGAGCCAGAGCCAAGCAAAATGATCTCTTGGCATCAACATCAGCATCATCTTCAGCAAAATTAGCAATCAATTTTGCAACACATTTGGGATTATCCACATGAGGGAGATGGCCGGAGTCAGATACTTCTCGAATAATTGCATTAGATAGTTCAGAGTGCAATTTCTGCATTAAATTCGGTAAATAGATTAGGAAGAAAAACCCTAATGTTCTTGCAAGGTGATAGCCTTGCAGGTAAACTGCAGAAGTGAACTAGCTTTGAGGGTTAGCAAGGACAACAATGCTTCGACGTATATAGAACAGTGATGACAACTTCTGAAAGAAAAACAGATAAGACTAGGATATTACCACTACAAGTTTGTAGCTCACAATCTGATCTTTCTCACCACATATGATAAGGGTTTTGTGCTTTACCTGTTTAATAACAACAATACATCAAGCAATGTGGTATTAACAGTAATCATCATCCAATAATTTCATATACAGTTCTTAGTTAAGACTTTGACCACAACTGAATTCAATCCTGCACATTGTTTGAAGCATGGCCGATCAGTGGAGTTTATTATATAAATTGCTGCCTTCAATAGGTTCTCAATGGAATGAAGATGAGTGATTCTATTCGTGCCCTTCATTTCTACTGGATCCCAATTCAACCATAAATATCCACAATTCATTGCTAAAACAAAAATAAAATGGAAAGACTTCATCTGAAGTGATTCATTGTTTTAGCAAGAAAATAATTCAAATGTTTTTAACTGCCAGAATTTGCACCAACATAATCTCTCAGTCTGTTTTTCTATATCATGAACTTGCATTAGCATACTAGCATGTATTTCATGAAAGTTAATTCATCACGAACTATATGGATTGATTCGCTAAATCATCATCAACCGAAAGTAACTTCACCAAAATATACACATCAAATTGATACAGATGCCATCCTTTCTTATCATTTCAGCATGAAAATCAATATGTTGTACCTGTTTTATCTGGGAAATAACATTATAGCCCCCACTAAACATAAAACTGACAGTTGAATCTTTCCACCATGGTAGAAAACAATGTAATCGGCCTACCTAAATCACGACAAGAGAACAACAGAGGCAATAAGTTACACCTTAAACAAAAGTAGGCAAGACCTACAGCTTTGGCCAAGAAAATCCAACTGTATATACTCTAATTCTCATTGCTTTTGAAAGCAAATCGAGTCTCTTCAAGATAAAATATCAAGGAAGAAATAAAAAAGGTAAGAAAAGAGGCAATTTAATTTGTCAGAAAAAGAACGACACACTTACATTGGTCCAGTCCAAGATTGTCAGGAAAGGAATGCTATTGAAGGCTAACATATTTGCATAAAGACGTAATGGGAGGCTCTTTAAGAAAGAAACCTGATCCAGAAAAGAAAGCAAAAGGTTAGACATCTGATCAGCAAAAATGAAAGTCATAAAGAAGTATATTGCAGAAGGGTAAAACTTTAGACACACCCCAGCATAGGCTACCAATTCTGGCAACTTTGCAAGATGTCCCGTGCCTTCAGCATACACACTTGGGTTGATCAAAACCAGCTTCTCAACCTATCAAATATGGAGTCTTATAAACCAATCAAATCATGACTAAAGTAGATACTAAGTAACCAAACACTAGAATAAGAGCAAAACCAAGCTTCTCAACCTATCAAATATGGAGTCTTATAAACCGATCAAATCATGACTAAAGTAGATACTAAATAACCAGACACTAGAATAAGAGCAAAACCAAGCTGCGAGCTAGAGTGTAAGAACATTTTGACCTACAATTAGTCATCTTAAGTAAAATTTTCGGACGATTTTATTCTTAGACTTGGACAGGTTAGTTTGCAGCTGGTAATCTGCTGATTGGTAGTGTTTTTCTTTTTCTACTAACCCCACACCACCACCATGCACCTAACAAGTTAAAGCACTTATGATCTTATCTCTGTAACTTAGGGCAATGGGAAAGACTGGAATGGTTTCTTTTGAATTCGATGTTCAAACTCAGTCATATAGGCCTAAAACTCAAATGATAGGAAAAACTTATCTGGACCTCTTGATTCAACAAACACATGTCAAGTGGAATATTTCCACAAATCAAACTTTGTTGGATTCTTCTCCAATCATATTTTCCCAAGAGCTATAACTGACATGATCCATTGATATCATTAAAGAGATTCACATTCGATACACTGACATGAGCATAAGACTTCATATTGCAATGTAATGGAGTTGAAGGGCAGCGATTAATTGATAAGATAACTTACAGCTTCTGGATAATGGACTGTAAAATCAATTGCAACAGAGGCGCCAAGACTAGGTCCAACTAATATCATTGGCCGTCTGATGTAAGACTTCCAAAGCTGGTATTTAAACAAGTAAAACATCAATTACTTTCTGAGCTCATGGTCTTAAATTCAACTACACACACACATATTGACTCGCATTGTTCAAGCCATGCAAAGACATTAATAATCAAGTCCTATTTTACAACAAAAGTAGAATTAGTGGAAAATAAATGCATTTACAGCACAGTATGCGTAGCCAAGCGATTGAAACATCACTTCCAGGTTTTGAGAGCCAGAGAATTCAAGAACATACCTGATAAAGGTGACGACGCTTGGATGCTACGTCGCATGGTGGACGAGATTCTATAACATATAGCAACAATGATCACATGAACATGCTGATAGATATTAAGAAACGGAAAGTGTAGAATTTAATACAGTTTACATAAGAGTTGAGCTGGTTAGACTTAACCTAAATCAGAGAAGCCCCACCCTAGAACATCAATAGCCCAAGCTTCCAAACCAGCCTCCTCAAGTAAGGGTAATGTGCATCTCCATTCCAAACAAGAACTATACATGCAATGCAACATATGATAGGAAATCATCTCATCTAAAAGCTTAATCTAATAGGTAATGTCTCAGAATATGATTTATATTATTCTCTAACATGCCCTTTGAGTGAAAGGTTTTTTGGGCTTGAGACTTACACAAACTCTTACTGTTTTGGGTTTGATTTTTATCAAACAAAATAAGAGTGGTAAAATTCGAATTTGTAACCGCTGGGTCAACAAGGTTGTGATACCATGTTAAAGAATCAGATCATATCAAAACTAAAATTGTCAGGTGAGGTTTTAAGAATATAATTTATATTATTCTCTAATAACAACGTAGTAAACCACCGTTAGCGATACACACGCAGAGAGTTTCACACACACAGGTAACAGAAGCAAAAAACTAAAATAATTATTGTGATCATTGTATTATGGTAACTTGCATCATGAGAATCAAACCTGTCAAAGCAATGCAGAAGGACCACAGGGGTGGTCTTATTGCTTTGTCTGATGGTTGGTTTAACACAGCTACTCATGATACAGCTCTCAGAATATCCAATCTGCAATTATGACAAACAATAAGCCTCGGTGTGTCAGAACGGAATTTTTTTTTATTATTATTAAAAGAACGGTAAGCAGTTACTAATAACAACCACTGTTCTTTCTAACATTTTCTCGATGACATACACATAGGCAACAAGCTGATTTAAACTCATGATCCCTAAGCTCGAAACAAGGTGGATATATAGATAGGAACATCAAGCTAGCTACCTTCTCTGTTATATCATCTCTAAGGGAAAAGGTTATTTGGAAAAGCCAAACTAGTAATATAGTTTTTTGAATAGTATAAATATAACAGTTTTTATATATACACTTAAATGGAAAAAAAATCATTTAGAAAAAGTTAATTTTATTTTTTAATATAATATTAATATCAAAACCACTTTTTTGCATGAAAATATATTAAAAAGATTTTTGACTTTTTTGGCCAATATATAAAAATAGCACTTCAACTTAGAAATGTTATTCTATCTTTTCAATGATAAAAACTATTTTTTACTTTTTATCAATTAAAATGAGAATAGTTGCGACCAATTTCAATGCCACGAGGTTGTCTCTTAGCCAAGGACATAGATCCCTTGTCTTATACATAAAAAGAAAACCAAAAACATAAGGACCCTTAGGAAATTTCTCAGCTAAACCCTAAATATGTAGGGGAAGCAAGGCTTTGCACGAGTAGCAGTGACTGTGGAGTGCAGGACTTATTTGAGAATATGTTAGAAGTTGTTTTTTAAAATATTTTTTTGTTAAAAAATAAATCATAATGATATTTTTTATTTTAAAAATAATATTTTTTACATTAATATATTAAAATGATCTAAAAATACAAAAAAAAAACTTAAATTAAAAATAAAAATATTTTTTAAAATATTTTCAAAAACATTTTTAAAGAGCCGTGTCAATCATGCATTTAAAACTTAGAAGAGGTACTGTCATTGTCCACCACACATGTAATGCATGGTGGTTAATCCTCGGAAAGAAATATAACTGATTCTCACGCAGGTGTCATTGTACCGAAACGGTGGATGCTCGATGGTGGACCATGAGGCGATAAAGCCAAAACGGTGGATGATATAACCGTCGAACTCACCGGCTTCTCTCTTGCCCGGGTTTCATCGGTTGAGGAGTCAATATCAATACAGTGTGACGGATTGCAAGGTATAAAAATAATTAAAAAAATGTAATAAACATTTAATTTAATTATTTAATTTAATTTGGAACTAAAAAATAAAATAAAATATTTTAATTTTAGTAAAAAAATACTTTTGGAATGTATAGGATAATCTTTTCTATAAAGTTATTAAGGTTTTTTTTTAGAATTATATTTTTTTGTGTACTTAGACTTGAACAAAAACATTTTAACATTTTAGTTTTGTACCTACTGTTTGGGAGTGTGATTTTTTAAAGTTTTTTGGTTTAAAAATGCATTAAAATAATATTTTTTATATTTTAAAAATCATTTTTGATACTGGTAAATCTGCAAATATATAAAAATAATAATTTAAAATATATTTCAAATTTTTGCAAAAAAGTTTTCCAAACTAACTCGCAAACACCCCCTATATTTTCATAAAAACTATTAAGAGAAGTTTAATACATGAAAGAAGAGACATTTAAACAATCTATTTTAATAGACATTTAAAAATGGTTTTTGAGAAATAAAAAACAATTTTCAGATTGTCGATCGAATATACGACGTGTAGTTCTTCACCAACTAGAGAAGGACACGCACGGATGGTGAAATCAAACCCAGGAGGGTTCCAAGTTTCAAGTGAAGGTTCCTCTTTGAACAACTAGCAGACCCCTCTTCAGCTGCTAAAGGGGAGAAAACTATGGCTGTTCGGCATTTCCTCAAGAACACGAAAAAAGAAAAATGATATTTATTTTTAAAACACGCACACGGCACTGTTTATATATATATATATATATGCTACTATGCTAACCATAAAAATGATAAACCTACTGAAGAAAAAAGATAATAACGTTTTAAAATCAATAATAAACATAAATAAGCCGATGATGATCGCCACACAGAGAGCTAGAAATCAAACAAGAAAGCAAGAGCCGGGAGTGGAATAAGTAAATTGTGATGATCATGACTAACCTGCACAGGTAACCTCTCTATTCTCTTAGCCAAAGATCTGGCAAATGGGTCTTTGATTTTCTCCACCTCTTTAGGAAGAAATGAGGGGAACTGGGCATCACCACCTCCTCCTCCATCATCGTCAAAAACTTTGAGCTTACCAGCCGTACATTTTTTGGCCATCTTGCCTCCAAATAATGGTAGAGGCCCGAGCTTGAAAGAGACGTTCATGGCGGAAATACCTGGAAGCTAGAGGAAATAGCAGCTAGACCAGACCTCAGATGGGCGGAGCTAGACAGGAAAGAGGGGAGGTTACCAGTAGAGAGAGCCGTGCTTATATGTCATATGCTCATTGCACTGTGCAGTTGCGAGATGAGTCCAAGCAACTCTAATAATGTTTTTTCAAGGACCCCGATTTGGGGGGACACGTCGGGGGTCTGGAAAAGCTTAAATATTTTTATTTATAATGAATTTTATTATTTTAATGAGCTGATATTAAAAGTAAATTTTAAGATAATATTTTTTATTATTTAAAAATACACGGTTATCGATGCTTTATATTTATATTAAAGAAAAAGAAAAGCTAACGTGCTGTCTCTTAAGGCTGAAAACACGAAACTAACTTTATATATAGTAGTAAACTACGTGACCCTCATCTGTTCGTGGTGGTTGTTTTTAGAAGTTATTTCGGTTGTTTTTAAATATATTTTTTATTTCAAAATATAATAAATTGATATTTTTAAAAATTATTTTTAATATTAGCATGTAAAAATTATTTCAAAAAATCAAAAAAAAATATTTAAAATAAAAAATATTAAAATTTATATTTTTAAAAAAATATTTTTGATACATCAGCCAATCAAAATACAGAAATACAATCCCCGGACACCGTCTTTCACTTTATGAGATTTTAACTTTTAGTGCAGGACAGTGTCCTTTGTCTTTGGCTAATTTTTAATGTTGTCTGCCTAAAATGGTTTGTTTTTTTTATATTTTTTAAGTTATTAGAATATACTGATATTTAAATAATTTTATCAAAATAACAGAAAAAAAATAATTATTTTATATACGGATTTTTCACGAATCATGGTTAATCATCTCTTAGTAAAATAGTATGTCTAATAAATACATGCCCATGCCCATATAAACTTGTATTTAAATAAAATTGTATTTTTATTATTGAATGCATATTGATTTTTAATGAATATAAGCATTTTTATTATTATAAAAAGAATAATATTAAGTTAGTTAAAAACCATACTTTATGATTTTCTTATATTTTCTTTATATATTAATATTTTGATTTAGTAACTCTAGGGTTTGAGATGATGATCCAAGTTGATTTTGTATGTTTTTTGAGGTACTTTTTTTACTTGAATATTTTTTTAATTGGTCTTTATATTTTTTTATAAGATTATTTTGATCTAATGATCTGGATCATAAGTTTGATACATTGATCTGGATTAACTTAGTTAATTTATTTATCCTTTTTTTAATTAAATTTTTTATTCAATTTCACTCTCTAACAACTTAACCTTCCTTTTCTATTCAAGTTTTAGGTTGAATGGTACTTGACAGACTGGGTTTTTATAATAAGATCGTGTTTGGCATTGTTTTAAAAAATATTTTTCAAAAATATTTTTTTTATTTTAAATTATTTTTTTGGTGTTTTTATATTATTTTGATATGTTGATGCTAAAAATTATTTAAAAAACACATCATTTTGATGTATTTCTGAACGGAAAATACTTTGAAAAGCAATACCAACTACACTCTCAAATATGTTGCTAACTAGTTTGTCAAATAATAAGAAAATAAAAATTATATTTTGTAATTGTATTACGTCATATACTTTATATATTTAATGTTGTGTCTTAGGAAAATAATGAATCAATCCCTTTAGTTTGAACAATCCATTATCTCTTTGTTTGTCTCTTATGACAACTTAGTCCGTCCCTATTTTTATTTGTTATTATTTAATTGCTTTTTTTCTTGCCAAAATCTTCATTTTACCTAGTATATCGAAGCTAAATGGTCATTCTAAGAGGATTGTTTGGACATTTTGAGAGAAAAAAGTTAATTGATCAATTTATGATTTTTTTAAAAAGGACTTACTTATAAAAGGATTAAAAAAAACAAATTTAATTAGGATGGCAGCAGTAAATAAAAAATAATGGCTAAAGCTGACTATTATATCGATATTGTTTATATCGCAGGCTGATCTGTTTAAATTTTATTAATTATTTAAAATTTTTTTTATTGGAATTTATCATTTTTTAAGTTAATCATTTTATCAAGGCTGGTTGCTATGGAGTTGTCTCTCTAAGTGTTAACAAAACAATATTCTTTTTTCAATCATTTTCTTGTATTTCTTTACAAATTTACTTTACAAAATAAAAACAATTATTTTCCCTCTAACTTTGTACCATAAATGTTGCAAAAGAAGTAAATATACAATCAAGAAAAGATAAAGTTCATAAATTTTATTTTTAGGTTTTGTTTTAACTTCTCTAACGGAACAACTATTTTAGTAGCTAAAAAAACTTTCCTGCTTTTAAATTGTTGTTTTCTACACATTCCAACAAAGAAGCCAAAAGATAAAATATACTTGTCAAGTAAATGACGAGTCTTTAGATGAGGTTTTTTTTTATTTTAGACGACTTGTCATCTTGTTAGATTTTTGGACAAAAAAGAAGATCTTGTTCTCACCCTTGTGTCTAGACAAGAAAAAAAAAAAGTGGAATCAATAAAGGTGTTTGATTTTGTTGTCTTACACATCAAGTGGCGCCTCAAATTTCAGCCAAAAATCATCTTCAAATAGGTCCCTCTCAGTTCTTTATGATAAATAGATTTATGTGTTTCCTTCAAAATCTGGACTAGATTTATTGATATCACTAGTTTAATTGTACTTGTATTTTGTTTTAACAGTTATTGTATTTTGGAGTAATATATTGTTTAAAATCAATGTTTATCAATTTATATTTTATTAGTTCAATTGTTACTATATTTTGTTCTAACTGTTACTGTATATTTCTGTATTTTGTTTTAAATGTTACTATATATTTAGCTCTTCTAAATAGTTTTTACTATTGGAATATATATAAATAAAAAATATATTTATATTATTTAAAAAATTATTTTATTAATTTAGTTTTTTAAAATAATATTTTACGATGGAGTTGCCCTAATAAATCACACGTGAAAAATATTTCAATGTCATGGACATTTTGTTTTTTGGCTGACAAAGGGATGCAAGTTCATTTTTTTATTTTTGTTTGCTTGCTTGCAATCACAACTCCCAAGCGGAAAATGTTTGGCAAAAGCGTATTATCTGGTTCAGATACGGTGTCAGATAATTGTCTCAGGGTTCGACCAATAGTATTCAACCACGTGACCATGTTCGCTTAATAAATCTTAAGGAAATTAAAATAATAATTGTTTTCTGGTGGTGGAACAACAGTTTAAAATAATATAATTTCTTCAAAATTGTCTCGTCCGGCGCTAATTTTTAAAATATTTTTCATGATTATGCTATTTTGACAAAAACACACTCTAGCATGTTTTCTGAAAGTATTGATTAAGAAAGTAATAGAATTACAATTTTTTTAAATCTATTATTTATTTATTTATTTCTCTTCTTATGGTATTTTTAAAATAAATTTTATGGCTATGATATTTAAAAAAAGAACCCACGAATATTCCGTGAAATTACTGACTAAAAAATCATTAACATTTATTTATATATACTACCATCTACTTGCAAAGAATTTGACATTTGATTTAAAAAAAAAAGCTTAAGGGGATCAATGAATTATTGTGGATGCAAATGAAGGAATTGTGTCCTTTAAATTAATGTGCAATGATTAAACTTGGATAGGACAATTAACGGAGATAATTTAATCTGATTATTTTAGGAGTCGTAGTGCTTTGCTAGAAGTCAACTACGATTAATAGGATTAAACCTATAGCTATTATAATTGGGTCCTATGAGGTCACATACTTAGAGATTACGGACTAGATCAACGAAAGAAAAAAAAAAAGGTTAATTATTAATGCATATTAGATATTATTAATAATAAAGAATATTATTTATTTCTGAAATAAAATAAATATTATTTATTGATATTAGATATGATTAATTATGGAGCTATTCATACAGCCTTTTATTTGATAAAAGGACAAAGTCTTCATTTCTATTTATTGCTCTAAAAACCGTACGTTGGAAAAGGAAATGACATTTTCTATATATTGATGTGCCATAAAAGGAAAAAAAGGTCTCCATCATTAAAGATGGAATATATAAATGATTTTTAGAAAATCATGTTTTGGACTGGACTTACATTAAACAGGACTCCGTCAAGAACTGTAGACAAAACCCCATATGAGATATGGATTGGAAAGGTTCCAAAGTTGTCTTTTCTGAAAATATGGGGATGTGAAGCTTATGTAAAACGTTTACAAACAGAGAAGCTTGCCCCAAAATCAGATAAATGTTATTTTATAGGGTATCCAAAAGGAAGTTTCGGATATTACTTCTACAATCCAACTCAGCAAAAGGTGTTTGTTGCAAGGGATAGTGTCTTTTTGGAAAGAGAGTTCTTTTCCAACAAGTCAAGTGGGAGAAATATTCATCTTGAAATAGTTCAAGATGATGAAGAGCAACAAACTCAACAACAAGAAGACATGGATGATGTCGATGATGAGATGATTACCTTTGAAGGCCTAGGGCCTCAGATCATCCAAGAGCCGGAACAAGAGGATCTACAAACAGTTATGAATCATGTTCCAGATCCAGTTGTTGAACAAGTTGAACCCACTCGTAGATCGGAAAGGCCAAGGGTACAACCAAGACGTTATGATGATTTCATCTTGAACAAAAGCCTTGATGTTCTTATGCTAGAACTTAGTGAGCCTTCTACCTATAAGCAAGCAATGACGGGTCCAGACTCCAAAAAATGGCTTGAGGCCATGAGGTCCGAAATGGATTCGATGTTTGAAAATCAAGTATGGGACTTGATAGATTTGCCAGATGGAGTAAAACCTATAGGAAGCAAATGGATTTTCAAACTCAAAACTGACACGGATGGAAATATATCTGTTTACAAGGCAAGACTAGTTGCCAAAGGTTTTAGACAGATTCATGGTATAGACTATGACGAGACATTTTCACCAGTTGTCATGATTAGATCCATTAGGATAATCCTAGCTATTGCCGCATATTATGACTATGAAATATGGCAAATGGATGTCAAAACCACTTTTCTAAATGGTTTTTTGGAAGAGGATGTGTATATGACACAACCTGAAGGTTTTGAAGATCCAAATGAAGCTGGGAAGGTATGCAAGCTTAAGAAGTCCATTTATGGACTTAAGCAAGCATCCAGGAGTTGGAACTTTCAATTTGATGAAAAGATCAAAGAATTTGATTTCATTAGATGTGAAGAGGATCCTTGTGTTTACAAGAAGTTTAGTGGGAGTAAGGTAGCCTTCTTAGTCTTGTATGTAGATGACATACTACTTATTGGGAATGACATTCCGATGCTAGAGTCCGTAAAAGAATGGTTGAAGAAATGTTTCTCTATGAAAGACTTAGGAAAGGCTGAGTACATACTTGGAATTAAGATCTATAGAGATAGATCTAAGAGGCTTCTTGGATTAAGTCAAAGAACTTATATTGATAAGATTCTTAATAGATTCAAGATGCAGGATTCCAAGAAGGGATTTTTACCCATACAACATGGTATATATCTCAGCAAGAAACAGTGTCCTAAAACACCTGTTGAGCTTGAGAAGATGAAACATGTCCCATATGCTTCTGCTATAGGATCTATCATGTATGCCATGGTATGTACCCGTCCGGATGTTGCATATGCTTTAAGCATGTGTAGCAGATACCAATCAAATCCTGGAGAAGCACACTGGAGTGTAGCTAAGAATATCCTGAAGTACTTAAGAAGGACTAAGGATGATTTCTTAGTATATGGGGGAGATGAAAAATTGATCGTACAAGGCTATACTGATGCAAGCTTTCAGACTGATCGAGATGGCTTTGAGTCTCAATCTGGTTATGTCTTCATCCTTAACGGAGGAGCTGTGAGCTGGAAGAGCTCCAAGCAGGATACAATAGCAGATTCTACAACAGAGGCTGAGTACATTGCTGCTAGTGAAGCAGCAAAGGAGGCCGTTTGGATAAGGAAGTTCCTAGATGAACTCGGTGTTGTTCCTAGCATATCAGTGCCTATCGACATCTATTGTGACAACAATGGTGCCATAGCCCAGGCAAAGGAACCGAGTTCGAGCTCCAAATCCAGACACGTTATGAGGAAGTATCACCTTATTCGTCGCATCATCACTATGGGTGACATTGGTATGTGTAAGGTGCATACTGATGACAACATTGTAGATCCATTGACCAAACCTATGCCTAGGCCCAAGCATGAGAGTCACACAAGGGCTAAGGGTCTTAAGCACATTGGAGAATGGCTTTGAGTGTTGATTTTATATTACATTATATTTTATGAGTGTTGGACACTAGTTTTATGTTTGACTTGATGATTTTATGATATATGATATTTCATCCTTATTTATATATTGTTTTGATCGATATTGAATAATATGTCCAAATAATTCATTATTAACAAATGGGATCACCTTAAGTGTTCTGGTGAATGAAACCCCATTAAGTGAAATAAAGTTTTGAATTATTAAATGTCTATAGTTTGAAATCATCAAATGGACATAGATGATTTTATAAGCTACTATATTGTAAGCTGACTGATAGCACCAGGTTTCATGGGCTATAAGGACATGGAGATGTCTAGTCAATTACATATATGTGTATGGATGATACATGTAGGACTGACCCACCTTAAGACTCTCCAAAAGAGATTGTAGAGTCTTAAATTAAACCATGATTAGTAGATTCCTCAGACATGAGTATGTTGTGGTCTCACTTGATGATTGGTATCTCTTTGACACTGTTAAACGCTTTCCGTAAAAGGGAGTTATAAAGGCAGTAGTTGGGATTGCCAAAAGTTGAGTGGGAGCCTTAGTCATACAAGACTGGAGAAGTCCTCCTGCTTCGTGCATACTGTGATGCATTGAACAGGAATGGTGTCTCGGCCATTTGAAGAGCGAGAACTGAAAATGCATGGCCATGCTCGGATGGATTATTTGAAATCATCCGTTTAATTGACAGTTCAAACTCAGAGTTCAAGAAACATATTTGATAATAGATATGAATGTCACCATATCATCAAATAAGACATTAAGAGACAAAGGTATCTTATATTGCACACTTGTTTAAGGACAAGTGGGAGATTGAAGGAATTGTGTCCTTTAAATTAATGTGCAATGACTAAACTTGGATAGGACAATTAACGGAGATAATTTAATCTGATTATTTTAGGAGTCGTAGTGCTTTGCTAGAAGCCAACTACGATTAATAGGGTTAAACCTATAGCTATTATAATTGGGTCCTATGAGGTCACACACTTAGAGATTACGGACTAGATCAACGAAAGAAAAAAAAATGGTTAATTATTAATGCATATTAGATATTATTAATAATAAAGAATATTATTTATTTCTGAAATAAAATAAATATTATTTATTGATATTAGATATGATTAATTATGGAGCTATTCATACAGCCTTTTATTTGATAAAAGGACAAAGTCTTCATTTCTATTTATTGCTCTAAAAACCGTACGTTGGAAAAGGAAATGATATTTTCTATATATTGATGTGCCATAAAAGGAAAAAAAAGGTCTCCATCATTAAAGATGGAATATATAAATGATTTTTAGAAAATCATGTTTTGGTAATAAAATCTTTCCATGTAACGTACGGGAAAAGGCTAATAAAAGAAATGAAAGAAGTTTTGAATGACATAGGTTTTTTATTTCTTGGCTGCTCTAAAAAACGTGAGTGGTGCAAGGAGAGACCACCATTTTTTCCTTTTTTCAACCAAGGCAATTTTGATTGCTCCCTTTTGTCCATTCGTCCTAGCAGTCGAAGGCAAGAGATCTATTCGGGCTCGTGTGGACTAAATAGAGGAGCAACACGTGGGGCTCTCATCCTTTTAGATACCACCATATCTGACTCGGTTCACGCATCAACAGGTATTTTCAATGAACAATACTTTGATCTATCAATTATGCTTGAAGATTCTACGATTAGATGTTTAGATATGATCTGAAATTCCGCTTAATGCATCTAATTTTTCAACAGCAAACTCATTGTAATGTGGATTAAAACAATATAATGATTTATTTATTCTTTTTAAAGAAATTAATGGACTAACTATCAGGGGCAGTACGATGTTTCTCCAAGGTTTATTAATCATTATAATTGATTGATAACAACTTGGTCTTTTCATGTTTTTAAATTTCAAAATTAGTTTATATATATATTATCATGGTGAAATTTCATGCTCACAAACTCAAATTCTCATCAAAGAAAGGAGTTTCATCATAGTAAGGAAAGAGTGACGAACAAGATGATTGTGATGTATGCGTTCATGGAAAAATAATTAGGGTTTGGTTCGAATCGAGATAAACACATTCCCCTTCAAACACCTCCCTTTATAAATGATCCATCCATTTAATTAGTTAAGCCTACTACTGAATATTGCCACCAATTAAATATCTATTTTAGGGTTCTTGACACTGCCTCCTAATCCCTCGTAGCATTCCAGATTCATATCATGGGATGGATTATGTTACTGCCATTTTCGTTCATCAAAGATGTCGACTTGCTCTGATATTAATTGATACAAAATAAAGCAAGATAATGAACAATATTAATTCACCAAAAACCCCAAAAAACATGATTCGATGTAGAGTAAAGAGAAACTATCAAAATACTTAATTTTTATTTATCAAAAATTAAGTTGTTAAGAGATAGTCACAACCCTTTATATAGAAAAGCTAGAAAATTCTAAATAGAAAGATAAAAATAGAAAAACTAAGAAACCTAATAATATTGAATAAGAAAATAAAATAGAAAAAAAAATATAATTCTAGAATTATTACTAGTTTTCTAATAAACTAATTATCTAATCATATAAATTAATAAATCGTAAAAAAATATTACTAACTAATTAAGTAATATAATAAATATAATTTAGCATAAACTAGTAAAGCCAGGGTTGTCAATACCGTTCCGTTCTGGCCGGAACGTTCCGTACCATTAAGAAAACCGAGACAAAACGGCATCGTTATCGTCTCGGTTTCAATTCCGACCCGTTCCGGAAATACCAACCAAATTCCGGCCGGAATGTCTCGATACCGTTCCGGGTGTGCCGTTCCAGCCTTAAAAATCCTCATTATTTTGATTAACTTGTGATTGTGTTTTTAATTTTGAGATTATATTTGTTTGACTTTGTGTTTATATTGTATAATTTAAAGTTAATTTATCTTGAATTTTAATTTTACTTGCTGAATTAATATTTTAATTTTTATTAATTATATATGAACAGTACAACTCCGAAACGACACGCCGAAATGCTCTGAAACCGAAATGTTCCGAACCAATAGAGAAACCAGAACGATAACTAAAATAACGATCAGAACAATATTGACAACCTTAAGTAAAACTAATGCCCCACAACAATGACCCTGAACTTGGATGGTCAACGAGTCCGAATGGATTTAAAACAATTCGTCAAAGAAAAGATCAGAGAATGAATAAAAATAGATACCAGCCAAGGATTGAAAAAATTACTAAAATAGCTACGAGATTATTTATTATGCATATAGTCTCAATTTACTATGATTTTGTACAATAAAATTATTATTATATTTGTTTTTCAAAATGATCGACAGTATATTTGTTTCTCAATTTAAAATAATTTATTTAAATTTAAAATAAAATAAAACTATTAGTATGAGTTTTTTGTCCTTTTCTTATTAAAACACTATTAGAATAATTTGGCCATTATTCTTATGATTTTTTTTTCTATTTTGTTAAAGCTATTTTTAAATTTAATTTAACCCTCCAATTGATTTTTTTCTTTCTCATTGTATCTTTTGACATTTGATTTATTTGAGATTTGGCCTCATATGATGTTTCTAATGTGTTTAGCCTTCTGTAATTTGTTTTAGTATGAGTTTGTTCAATTAGTTTTATTTGTTTTTATCTTTTAGGTCAAGGGTTTTATTTTTTTATTGATTTAAGTAAACCAAATCAGTAAAGACAATTAAATAATTATTATATTTTATGGATTGAATATCTTAATTTATATTCATCTCTTAATTGTTTTTTAATTTTTTTATTGCTGTTAATATTTATTTATTTACATAGATGATTATTGATTATTTCACTAGATTTTATTTAGACTGCCATGATTTAATTATATTTTCAAACAAACATTAATCTGTTTTCACACGTGCATTACTTATTTGAAAAATATAAATTTCATCGGATCAAGTTATTTGTTTTTTCTACTGTGCTGCCTATTTTCCACCAAGCAAACTCCCAAATGACATTGAAGTTTGAACTCTCTCTCCCTTTCTCTTCAATTTTGTTGTTACTCAGAAAGTAGCGTGACTCTCTCTCTCTCTCTCTCTCTCTCTCTATATATATATATATATATATTAAGAATTCAATCAAAGGTTTCCTTTCAAATTATTCCCACCAAATAATGTTGTCGAAATCAAGATTCAAACCGATTGATGCACAGTTACAAACCATTTCCAGCTGCTGCTATCACACAGCCAAACTCCTCCTTCCTGCTAATAATTTTGTTTCAATGGTCAGCTAAAAACGAGACATCCTCCTGTCCAATGGCAGCAATACAGATTCAAGTATGTTTCACTGCAATATAGGGTTTGGGGTTTTTTCTTTTCAAGACTTGGGCAGGGGCCGCCCTTTCAAAAATGATTCGAACAGCTCAAGGGCTGCTCTCGGCTTGAAAAGTGGCACTTCATGCCCAGCTCCTCTCACTGTTGCAAATGTCAGCCCTTCGTACACCTCTGTCCACCCTCCCACCTTCACAGAACCACATCCAATTACTATAACAATCCCCAAAATTCTCTTAACTAGCTTGAGAATCTGGTCATTGAGATTTTATTATAAACATTCATGTCTTGAAAATGATAATTCATGAAGCTGGGCGGCGAAAAAGAAAGAGATTGTCTGTGCTGTACCTCTCGTGATGAAGCCCTAATCAGGATCCTATGTTAGGTGTCGATAGCTATGCTAGAGTGGGCGAATCAAGAACAGAAGAAAACAATAACCAAGTGGTGTTGAATCCTAGTAACTGACAAAGTTTGGCAAGCTGGATTGCATTCATTTCTATCCTGTGCATGCTCTAGTAGGTGAGCATATTTAACAGGGACTAGCTAGTTCTGGTAGGCTTCCCTAAAGATGGCAATATAATCTTACGGATAGAACACTGACCTGCTTCTTGACATACCAAGGACGCCATGGAGTTTTTGTTGCTAATTTAAGCTGAGCAAGGGAGTATCTCGTAGCTGTAACTGGGACAACAGAGTCGACATCGCCACTGCAACAGTTTCGATGGAAAAAGAAAACGTGAATTCCCAGGTAAACATTACATTTGAAATATTTAATTTACAGTAGTAGCCAAGAAAAACAGCTCACCTGAATACCCAAATCCTCAATCCACTAGCAAGCATTTCTCGGTAAATCGGGAGAACCGAAACATCTGTGTCGTTCCAGTTACGATTTAGTACTTCACTGTACAAACAAAAACACGGTGATCAATTATTAGCTTTTCGGATAAAAATGTTCCGGTTGTTTCCCGCATGGACGTTGACTGTATACATGTTCACCTGCAAGCTGTCCACTTGTAAGGAATTCTGGTCAAGTTGGCATGGAATGCTCTCTGCACGTCTGGTCTGTTGTAATAAATTTCAGCATATTTTTCAGTACAGGGATCATAGCCAGATAATGGCCTGACAACCTGGTAGTTACAGAGAAATATAAGGTATCGATCATTTCAGCCTGAGGATATATACGCAGTGTACGGCTTCTGACAGAACTTACAAGGAAGTACAGGAGCTCGAATTATTTGTATTTACCTTGTGGGGATGGTGAGGCAACCGAATACTCCGACGACTGGAGGTGCTGCCGTCAGAGTTGTTGCATGGGGGCGCGTAGATGTTGTACTGATCAATGTTTCCAAATTCTTGATCCATGGCATAACTATACAACGATTCACACTCGTCTGATTCCTTCTGCCTTCGAAAATCACACGTGTTTATCAGCTGCCGATATGTTTTATCAGAGATCATTGCATGGCTCCACCAGTACGTCACTGTTCCGAGGTTATCATAATAGTTGTCCGTGACTGCATTCCCAACCTGGATGCCATTTCATATGAGTTTACTGATTGCAGGAAGGCAATGCACAGAGAAAGAAAGTACAGCTAGTCATTAGCTTTTCTTTTTACAGAATTGAAATTCCTACACGATCAGGCATTGCATATCGTAATGTCTGATGAATGGGGCTTGGGAATGTATAGCACACCTAAGTGGATAAATCAAAAAAAGTTACCATGAATCCTTTTAGGTTTATTGGATGCTTGGACCTTTTGTTGTACATCATAATTTCTCTAGCCAGCTGAGGAACATAATGGCCTGCATAACTCTCTCCGGTAAGATATACTTCTCGGTGCTTGTATCGGGGGAATCGATTCATCCATCCAACCAGAAATTCCAATGAGTCCTTGGCTGAATCAGGATGAAAACATCAGACTACAATACAATTGAAAACACACTTCTAATGGCTAATAAGATTCTCTTTAAGTGTGTTAGAGAATAATATAAATCATATTTTGAGTTTTACTTTAATTTTAATTTTTAAATGAAAATGATTATTTAATATGATATTAGAATCTTATTAACTCAACGAGTCATGAGTTCAAATCAAATGAAAATAATTTAAATGAGATGATTTCTATTTTCATAATTATGATCAAGGAAATTACTTGCCACCAATTGTAAGCACTAGGACCTATACGGTATCATCATTACAATGTAGTGGTGCTGCCTAGTCTTTCAAATTATGGCCGACAAAATAACCTGTATGCACACTTTCTTTCTCTTACAACTAGCAAACTTAGAAATGATTTAACGAAGAACGACGACACAAACGAATTTTACCAGTGCGAATATCGCCTGTGTCAAGCAAATCAGAGGACCGGTTGCTGTAAGAGAAGCCGACACCGGCAGGAGTTTCCAGGAACAAGAGGTTGGCCACAGAATTCCATGAGAACTTGTTGAGGTACAATCCTGAGGCAGTCTTGTTGATTCTAAATGGCCCTATTTCCTCAGAAGCACCATATGCCACAGAAGAGCAACCAGGACCTGCTTGTTTACAGGTAGAAGGCAAAGAAATTAAAACCATGATTGAAATGAAATACTAAACCACTTAATTGAATTCATTTATATCGTTTAAAATATCTGTAAAAAAAATTAAATTAATAATCTTAACTATTTTTTCTTTAAAATCATTATTTTTGGATTCAAGGAAACCACACTCCCGGAAACGTATTTTATGAGTCTAAATGAACGAGTAAAATTCTGATTGTTTTGGGCTCTTACAAGAGATACACATCCTGACTCGAACTCGAGACCAGCTATGCAGATCTTAAGCTATTTATCAATTAAAAAGCACCGCACCCAATAGAACGTAGCAATGCAGTAGCAGATAGTTATTGATTCTAGTCCTCTTTTTCATCAGAACTTGCATATGCTAAACCTGGCAAACTTTTAACAGGATTTTCCTCAACCTCATGCTTAAATGAGAGTTCCACATTTGTCCCAGCTTCTTATTTTTCTAGTTAATGTCGACTTGAATTTATTGTGTGAACCACGATCACTTGAAGTTAGGATGGACTTTAGTTCTCATCAGATAAGCTCAAAACTCTAGCTCATTTTGGTTTAACTTCTATCAGTACCTTTTTTAGCATATATATCTTCCTGACTATAATGGAAGAAAAATTTACATGCCAAACCAGAATAGGAAGCTAAAAAAAGAAGAAGACTTAGCTGAATCATAAGAAGTTACAGGGAGTATGGGGACGTAAATACCCATTTCTACTCTTTGGCTCTGGTGAAGAATTTGCTAGACTTGCAGCTTTGTACTGATTAATTAGTAAAGACAAACAGCAAGAGAAAGAGAGAGAGGGAGGGGTAGTAACAATTAAAGACAGCACTGTATTAGGTGAGGTTTGCGTGTACATAGTATTTTGAACATATTATATTTTAGCTATTAAATCTTACTTGGAATTTAAATGAATATCTCTGAAATTAAAGAAGTCTAAATTAAAAGAATAATTGTGACTCTGGAAAGTAAATACAATACAAGAAAATCTAGCAGACTGCTGTTAAGCTAGCGAGTGGGGTTAAGCAGGAGAAGACAAAGTGGGTGGTGGTATAATTTACTGGTTTAGTTGCATTGATGGTGCACCTGTACAAGCTGACGGCTAAATGAGATCTTAATTGCTGTAACCTAATAATAATGAGGCCTCTTTCTGGTTGCTTTCAAGCATTTATCTCTCTGATCACTCCATGCAGAGGACTCGATCGGAGAGATCGTGAATTTAGACATGTAATCTGTTTCGTAGTCTTGCGTTATGGTTTATTATAGTTAATTTTCTCTTGAACCTTTTTCGAGGTATCAGGTTTTCCTGTCCTCTCATTGGCGGATAATGAGGATGGGAATGAGCCTAGCCATTCCATCATTTATGAGTAGTTGGGTCATCATTTTTAGCCACTGGTAGGCCACAGTGGCCATTAATATGGGCACTGACCACTCCCTCTTCTCTATTCTTCACAGTTAATTTCTCTTGAAAATTGACCAGAGAGGAGGAGTTAAAGCTCTATGCCTCTACACTGTTACTTTGGAGGAGTTTTGAGTTCCAAAGAACAAGAGCAGGTGCTCAGAAATTTCAAGTGCGCAGTAAAGATCGAGCAGCTTCAATTCTAGCTAGTTCCAAAATATAAAAAAGTACAAATCTTGCATGTTGGCAACAAAGAAAAGTAATCTGTTTCTGGACATGGAAATGAGAAACAAAGACAGCATTGATTATTGTATCAAAAACAGGAAAATGCACGTTTGACACCAAGCACCGCTCATGTTTTTTTCGAGCATGAATGAGCATGGATCGCTAGTGACCAATGTAACAGTGAAAGAAAAGTAAGCTAGTGGTGCATCGAGAGAGATCGAGAGAGAGAGAGTGGAAGGGGTCTAACCTCCATTGAGCCAGACAACCAGGGGCTTAGACAAGGGGTCCTGGACAGCCTCGGTGAGCCAGTAGAAGAGAGCTCTACCGGCAGCTTCGTTAACAGTAACATAGCCGGAGAATTGCTGAAAAGAGACCTGAGGCTGGCCGGGAAGTGAAGATATCCTGTCTGCTTCTTCTTCAGCTTCATTTCCTGCATGGTGATGGCTAGCACTGGAAACAACAAGTAGAAGCAAAACGAAGACCATGGAAACAAAGATCTGTTTCTGATCAGCCATCACCATGGCGGCCTTAATTAGTGGAGAGAAGAAGCAGCACTGAACAGAAGAAATGGGCTCGTCACTTCCTAGCAGTGTGTGTGGAGAGAGTCACTCAGTTTGTGGATTAAATAAGAGGGAGGGAAGGCAGGTCGTGATCTTGAATGTCATCGATCACTCAAGAACACAACATTTTAGTCATTTGCAGTTTTGGACACCTATAACATTTGCTACACTTGAAAAGACAACACTACCCTCACAACTTTTTATAGATATTGACCGGCTATTTAACCAACCTTTTGTCGTGGGCCACACGTATATACATTTACGATATATTTTTGTATATGAAAAAAAATCTAAAATCAAATTTAAAAAAATCATTAATTAAACAAGTTAGAAAACTATTCGTCCAATTAAATAAATAAATTATCAAACTCAATCTCAATCTCAATCTAGTCAAAGTAAATTGTCAAACTCATGATCTAAATCATTAATTTAATTGGGTCAATAATATTTTTATATATAATCTTTTTTATCTTAAATAGATGCCTGTGAAATTAAGAATTAACAAAATATTAAAGTTATTGGAAAAAAAAAACAAATCAAGATAAATTACATTGTGTAATTAATAATAAAAAAGTATTAAGTAGTGAAATTATAAGAGAAAAAAACAAAGAAAAAAAAACAAATACAACTGTGATGAAAAACAGTCCAATCTCTCGAGTTAGCAAGTCTAGGAAGGATCTTAATGATTTGTACAAAAAATAAAGGCACCTCTTCAACCTAGATTTCGATGACCTTTAGTAACTCGAAAGTCAAGCTAGTTTATTTTAGACTAACAAAAATATGTTTTCAACCATATTTCAACTCAAATAAACTATAAAACATTCTAAATACTTTGTAAAACATATATATATATATATATATATATATATATATATATATATATATATATATATATATATATATATATATATATATAACCTCTAACAATCCAAAAATTATTTTCAAAACCCATAATCAACACAAAACTAAAAAACAAATCCGGGTTCAAACCAAAAGAAACTTATTAAAATTCAAATCACTTATTTTCATAGTCAGAAACGGTCTAAACCAATATTTTTTTTACTACCAGAATTCAACCACTCTCTTTGTTTTTTCAGACCAAATATATATAAAAAATGAAGTTAGGAGCCAAAATTGAGTTTCATAAATTATTAAAGACTAAAAGCTTTTAATATGAAAAGTTGGGGGAGTAAAGAGTACATTTAGCCCTAATTTTAACAAAAATATTTTTTGTATTTTTCATATTAGTCTCCTATCTATGAATCTTGCCCTTACTTGATAAACATATTTTAATTGCCCATCAATTTTAGCATGTAAGTGTGCAATAAAGAAAAAAAATAGTAAAGCAATTACGATGGCAATGCATAGTATTTATTTCTATGGTAAACGGTGACACGAGGAATAATATGTTCCGAGTATTTCTTAATTTTTTTTCAAAACTTCAAAACTCATAGATAAATAAAATGGCTTGAATTTACTTTTGAAGAGGGGTATCATAATTAAAAATTGCATAAAAAAAACTTAAAACACATGTTAATGTTCCAATAAATAGTAAAATGACCCTTTTCCTCCTTAAAAAAAACCTAATGAAACTTGCAATTTGTGGGTGACATGTATTTTATAGGAATCTATTAGTCATTACAAAATTGATTAAAAACAAATTGATATGCACAGATTTTTTAGCATAATGAAATGATTTTGTTGTTCTTAAAAGCAAAAAAAAATAGCTTTATTTCAAGGTTTTTTTTTATCTTTTCAATATTATTTGATAATAAGATTATGATGATATCCTTAAAAGAAAAACAAAAAACATTAAAGATTGGTTTCAAGGGAGTTGTAGTCTTTTCATTATGGTTTTTTATTCCCATTATTTTTAGGTTCATTTAGGGGTTGTTTAGTAATTATTAAAAAAAGTATTATTAGAGAAAGGTCACATGTTAGCATGTGATAGCCTCGTTTCCTTTAGGCGACACATGCGAGATTCTATTACCAAGTTATGCCATCCATGGAGGAGTTGGAAGTGACAAATCGTTATCTCCGTGTTGGTGGGATAGAGGTATGATTAGGGTTTAATGATCTTTCTCTCTCTTTTCTCTTTTCTAGCCTAGAAATTCATGTTTTCCCTTTCAAAATTGATTGTCTTTCAATTGTATTTCTATCAATTTACTCTTCATTCTTTTGTTTACTATTTTTATTTATTTTAAAGTTTTTATTTTTCTTTTCAAATTCATCCCTATGCATTTTATTTCATTTAATGTCTTCTATTCAATTTGATCCTCATTTTTTTTTCTTAGTGAGTGTTCAAGTTATTTACTTTTATAAAAAAAACAATTATTTTTTTAGGTTTATTGCTTGACATTAAATTATTGGGCTTGAAGTTTTGTAATTTTTTTCACGTTTTTTAGAAATTGTTTCATACGTGTAATGGGATTGGCATAACATCGTAATCGCATGCACATGAAACAGTCCCTTTAATCCTCCATTAATTCCTCTTGTGTTCATGCATGACACTTTGACCGATCCTTTTTCTTCATTGCCTTTATCCATTGCTTTTGTGTTTCTCTCCTTTTGTCTTCTTATAAGTATTTTCTGATCTCGGATAAGCTTCAAAAAGAGTTGATTTTTTCTAATATATATGATTAATAAAATTGTATTTTAGTATGTAAAAAAAATGTATTTTTTCATATACGGTAGTAGTTGTATATACTCTCTCTATATATATATATACGAGCTAGTAGCTATTGTCTTCTTGCAGAAAGGTTTTGTGAGGTTTAGCATCCATAAAAGTTGCTAGCTAGTAGCAGAAAGTCTTTCAGGTAGGGGCAGGGAAAGGGCGAGAAGCGAAGAACCTTGTCAGGAGTAGTCTGCACCATGATTTTTTTATTCTAGGCTCATGTAAGAGTTTAGTGAGTCGATTTTTGATTTCCATGTTTAAAAGGCTAAATTAATCTAAAATAATTAGACCTTAGTTATTTCATATTTTGTAGGAATTCCAAAACTGAGATTTAGAGGTAAATACACCCTAACCAAAACATTTTGTTTATGAAAACGTTTCCTACTACATCAATGTTCTTCTCAATTATACTAATAATTTAATTTATATATATTTTTTAAAATAATAAGTCAAAAATATGTTCTTTAATTAATTTGTCATCACATGATATGTCCTCAGCATTGCTTCTTCTTTTTTTATCCTGCTGGTAACGGTGTTTTTGAGATGGCCTGTGCATTGATTGAGATAGAGTCTCTATTCCCACCAATTTTGAAAAACGTCTATTCATTATACTTTATATAAAGAGATTATATTTTATTTTGGCTTTCAATAATTGCTTCAAGTTCAGGTTTTCATAAATTATATCTCGTCCAAGTATCTAATCATTAATTGTGATCCTCACGAATCATCAATTTTAGAGAGAGATTATCATGTCTTTGAGAATTCACTCCTTTTTCTTTGTGTGTTTTAGATGTTTTATAACTTATATAGTTTTTATATTCTTTACTAAATAAAAAAAAGAGAGGTGTAATATGTAAATGTTTGTAGTTGTATGAAAATTTTATATAAAAAGATGACTTGTTTATATGGAAAGACTTATATAATAGCTATGTAAGTGGTCATTAAACTTAAGATCAATAAATTATCTAGTGAATGTTATATTTTGATCTATATGTTGTCCTAATCAAAAGTAACAAAATTAGTAAATATTAGGCATGATGAGAACTATGAGAAGGTATTTTAGTAATTAAAAGAGGATTTATCACCCTATATGAATTAGAAAAAAAAATCTCAAATAATATTGATTATAAATCTTTGTGCAAGGTTTAATGAGATTTGAAAAGTGTTTGAAATATTATTCAAAAAATTAATGATTATAATGTCAAGAACAAACATGATTTGATATAGTAGACACACTATATGCTATAGTATTTAAATCAAAATATTGTTAATGAAGGGATAATAATTGAGAAACTAATCATTGAACTATTAACTCAAATCACTTATATATATATATATATATATCCTAAGAGAGACGTATTATGTGTAAAATATATAAGAATAATATTTTAGATGCTTCCATGCTACATTGTTTTAGCATCTTATTTATATAAATGGATTGAAACAATTCAAGTAACCTTTTAGGTCTATCTTTATTCTTCGTATATAAGTTGTTTTTTTTCATATCCTTCATCTTAAATAACCATATCTTTACTTACTAGAGTAAATAAATGTCATTTCCAATTAATAATATGTTGTATACATATAATATAACATGCTTTTATAAAAACACGTCTCATTAATTTTGTTCTTATAAAATCAAACTATTTTATTATCTTATAAGAATAAATATTCCAACTCCTCGACTACTTAAGTTCATAAATAGATTTTTATAGCCTGCATATTTTATTATTGACAAATTCCTTAGATTCAGAACTTTCAAGTTATCTCATATACATATCTTTTTTGAACATTCCCATTTAGGAATACAATTTTGGCATTTGTTTGCCAAATCTTATAATCATGGTTTATAACTATAACAAGTAGAATTCTTATAGATTTTAACATGCTAACACACAATAAGGTTTCAACAAAGTTTTCATGGCATGCACGACATTGAATGATGGATTTGCCTCCTAGATTAAAAAGGTTTTAGGATTAATTATAAAATTATGATTTTGAAGGAGTCATGACATAATATCATGGTAACTATGAAACCTAATAGTCTACGAGAGTTTAGATAAATGGACTATTTATGCATGGAGAAGAGACATAACCCCTTAGTATACCTTACCTATGATAAAGTTACATTGTTGATTGATTATTTTTCTAGACCGTATGTTTATTCATTGGTTTATTTAAAGTTCAAGACAAATTTATTTGTGAGGAAGTCTTTGTCTTATCAGGATAGGTTCTAACCATTCTAGGGCCTAAATTTCAATGTCACACTTATTTTTACTTTGCATTTTTAATATCTTATAATATACTTTACAATGTCATTTTATACCCCCCAAATAATAAAGTCTAAAAGTAATTCATAGCATTTATTGTTATTAACTTTTTAAATTTAATATCAGGATTATGCATGACATAGTAAAACTCATTTCCAAAATATTAATTAAACAAATTTAGTTTTTGAAACTTTTATGAAATTCTAATTGATAATTATAAATTCCTTACTATACCTATTTTTGTATTTAAAAAAAAAGCGACAAAGAATCAATTTATTTTATTATAAATATGCATGCTTTTTAAAAATTTTGTCATATACAAATTAACAAAAATATATTTTTGTATTAAGGATATTTTTAAATTTTTAGAGAAAAGTTGGTAATTTTAAATTTTGGTTCAATATTTAGATATTGTAAGTCTAGAACCCAACATTGAGTGAAATTGTTGGGAAAAACATCTAAAAGAACTATAAATAGTTTTAAAATGATCCCTTAAAAATATCTTCAATAATTATAGATTTAATAAGAAAAAGAGTAAAAAAATAACGAGATCAAAGGCGCTCTGAAAAAACAATTAGTGTCAAAACATTATTTAAAATAGATATGGCTAAATAAGTCACTACATGAATAATGAGAGCTCAAAATCGCACTTGCAAGAAAATAAAGCTAAAAGCGTTGTGTAAAAGAGATAAGGTTTAAAGGCGTGTTATCTAAAATGTCATAACTCATTTCTAGGTTATTTCTAAATTCACCTATAAATAAAATAAAACTAACAAAATTTAAACAATCAAAGGCACCGACACGATGGAAAATAAAGACAAACTTTTTTGGATAAATGCAAGAGCTCAATCATACAAATACAATGCTTTAAACTAACAAAAAAATGCAGATTTAATGTCAAAATAAATGATTATCAGACAAATTTGCATAAAAATTAAGTCCAAAAGCATACTTAAGATTTTTAATAGTCCAAAATTAAAGCTTAATTATATTTTAAAGATTAATTTGAAGTTTCAATTGAAAGATTTAATTAAGTGTAGAGACTTCATTATACTTTAATTGAGTCTACTTAATTTTATTAGTTACTTAATTTTTGAAAAAAATTAAGTTGGGCGAGCCTAATTTTGATTTAAATGAGAAGATTAGAATTTAAAAAATCAAAATTTATTTTTTACCATGTTATTTTAGTTGACATTAGAGGCAAAATTGCAAACAAATTAAAGTTTTAGCGTCAATTGTGAGCTAAATTGAAGAAATTTGCAAACAATGATCATTTTGAAAAGGCTATGAATATAGGGACCTAAATTGGTGAGACCAGGGATGAAAATTGGATGAAATTACAAGTTTTAGGGTTAATTGAGAGTTGAAATTGTATAAATCCTAAAATCAAGAACCAAAGTAAAAAAGACACGTAAATTTAGGGACACTATTAAAGTTTGTAAGGGGCAAAATTGTATTTTTGAAAGTTTAAGGGTAAATTATGAGGTGTAATTAGAATAATTATAAGATAAATAACTAAATTGAACTTTAAATGAAATCTTAATTCTAAATCAATGCCATTATGAAGAAGAATAAGAAAAAAAGTAAACAACTCCATTAAAGTAACCATGACATGTTGTCTGATTACTATTTATCGTCTTCTTCCTTACCTATCCCAAAAAGAGAACTCGATGACTTACTTTACAGGTGAACTCAATGTCTCGATGACTTACTTATCATTCTCTAAATTTGATAAAATTTACACGAAACTAATCCTTTAATGTTTGACCATACCGTGGTATAGTTAGTTCAGGTTGATTAACACCACACTTGCAATGACGCCACCTAAAAAAGTGGCAATTTAAGCAACTCTCGAGTTATCAAATCTCACAATTCATGATAATAACTTTTAGACAATGATTGAGATGCTTTATGAGTTGAATCAATGATTGAAATTTTACCCAAAAAAAGACAATATCTTTTCTCTTACACAAACTATAAATAAAGGGTCGATCTCATGCTCAAATAATCAAGAAATTTCAATGCTAAAGTTGAGAAAAAAAATCAGTTTTTTCCCATTTTTTCAAAAAAACAAATCACAACATCCCTAACTTTTATTTTGTTTTCCTCCATCTCGAGTGACAACCATCACCTCTAGCAACCACCAAATCTTTTCTTGCAACACCAAGAAGTTCTTCTTCGACCACTCACCTATAATAAGCCAAACAAACCTCTCTTTTTCCCCCCCTAAAACATCCCCTTTTAAGATGATTGAGTTCTATGATTGGTTATTTGCTTGTCTATTTTGGGTTTTCAGGCTTTTTAACAAGAAAATATGAGTTGAGAGTTATTGTTCGTGATCGAGTTCTATGCCTTTTTGAAATGGGTTTTTCCTCTTTTTATAGCCTCCCTTAATATGATCCACATCCTACTTCTTTCCTCTAAAACTTATTTTCTCAATGGACATGGAAATTCTAACACTCTTTATTCATTGATGAATATGCTAAGTAATGACTATAATATTAGTAAATTATTTAGCTAAATTTTTTATCGCATGCTAATAGCATGATGTTTTAAGTGTATTAGGAAATTAAATGACTATCTTCTTATTTAGGAGTGAATGATGTATTTGTGTAGTCAAATCACTCGATTATTGACTCATAGAAGAAACATACTTAATTTATCTAAAGTAATAAACATATTACACTATAATCTAAATTAAGTCGTGGAATTACTGTACCAAAATTGTTGTAGAAATAGACATAGATTATTGTGGATTCTATTAGTAAAATTATTATTTTACCCCTCAATGTACATTATTTGACCTTGGATTCAGGGGTATTTTTGATTTTTTACATTTCTATGCACAATAAAATAACCATAATAGCCTCAAATAAGACAAAAAAAAAAAATAAGAGTTGTTGTCGGGAGTGTCACTGCAATTTCACATTTCCATTGAATAGTCAAATAACTATTTTACCCTCAAAATAATACGAAATGCAAGAGTTATCTGCACGGTGTTTCAGACATTTCACATTTTTTTTAAAAATATATAAATACGGATATACCCCCATAAAAAATACAAGAGTGGAATGTAGTCGTGTTTAGGCAATCTACCAATTTTTTTTTATTTTTTTTTTGCTGAATACTGTCAGTGCGACAGCTAGACACCAGGACAGTATTCGTCCTCACGCACACTTTGTGTTGCGCGTGTGACTTTGTCAAGTGGTAAAACATGTCCATCCAGCATCTCACTTAATGCACCGCATGTCTTGTTCCTCATATTGGGGTGTGGGGTGTCACACGGTGGCCGGAGACGTAATGGTGATTAGTTGAATTTTTTTCTCTTTTCTCTCTCCTACATGCTAAATTGCACTGCTGACCCCTTTGTTTATGGTATTTTCATTTCAGTTCCTGAGCTTTTAATTGTTTTGTATGGTCCTAATTTTTCTTATATAAATTTTGATTTGTTTCAATTGTGCCTTTCAATAGAAATTGAATAAATATTTCGGTTACATTTCAACCCTTATTGTTTAATTTTGAGATTGATATTAAATCCCTTAATATTTTTGGTATAGAAGTTTGGATTCGTTTTCAATTTCCTCTTTCATTTAAAATTAATCATATATTTTATTTTCATTTCGGTCCTTATACTTTATTTTTTTATTTTAATTCCCTTATATTTTATATATTTATATAATAATCTCTATTTTTGTCCATGTTTATATAAAAAACAAAAACTAAGAGATATATATATATATATATATATATTCTCTTAGTTTTTGTTTTTAATTATTATTATTTTCTAGTTCGTTAAGGTTGTATTTTTTTTAATTTAATCCTTAAATTTTAAAATGTATTGGTGATCATTTGAAAATTGATATTTTTATTTTATTTTTCCCTTTGTTTTTTTATTTACTCTTTAACTCAAATGAATTTTTAAGCCAATATTTATTTTTGTTTTGTTATTTATTTTATTTTTATTGCTCTTTTGTTAAAAACTTTAGGTGTTCTTTTATTTCAATGATATTAATAACAATAACGGTGCAGGTTATTAGAATGATTAGTGTCATAATAATGATAATTTAATCTCGGTGTTCTAAATGAAATCTTCAAAAATAAAAACATAATTGAATTTCTTTTTATATCAATAGTAATGGTGACAACAACAATATTGCCAATAATAATTAGAATATTGATTATTTATAATAATAATTATAATTGTAGCTATAATAATTATTATAATTTAAAAATCATGATTATAACAAAGAGTAAAAAAGTAGTAGGAGTATAAGGATAGAGTGTAGGGGGTACAAGATTCAGTAGTAATTGAAGTATTGATGACCCCACGCAGTAGATATCGTAGCAGAGAGAGAGTAGGTGGGGCGGCAAGTGCTTAGAGGAGAAGACCTCCATGTATAGGGCCCCCACCCTCCACACTGCCAATACAGTACCCTACCGTAGGGCATTGAAAAAAACGAGAGACAAGTCGCTCTCAATTAGTCTCTGTTTATCTCACAACACGCGACCCTGCACCGCACCGAACCTTGAAATCCTTGTATGTTTCAAAGGAGTAAATGGTCAATGGGCATCCATAAATATCCTTCAAGAAACTTGAAAAATATATTGACGACAAAATTGATGGCCTGTCAACTCATAGATCATAATAGAAAATATTATATATGATGTGCTGATAATTCAGTGTTTTTTTAAGTATTTTCTTTTATGAATTACTAAAAGTGAATTATATTTTAAAGAAATATATTTGATGGTGTTATAAAAAATAAATAGAAAAATATATTTCAATGTTTTATGATGTCAAATAAAATAAATTTTTTATTTTTATTTTTTCAAGGTATATTAAAAAAACAAAGAACAAATATGGTAGATAAAAATATATTTATAAAAACATTTGTTTATAATCGTAAAGGGGTAATTTAGACCCATGCATTTATATGTTGGGTCTAGCATGTTATCAGACCCACATATATCTGGGTTAGTTGCATTGCCAAACCTAATTGTTTTGATTATACTTGTATTATTTATTATTAATAAATAGTTATATATATATATATATATATAGAATTAGCTTCTTCAAATAGCTTTTTTTTTTCTTTCCATTGGAGTGCAAATACAAAAAAATATTATATTTATACTATTTAAAAAGCCAAATCATTAATTTGACTTCTTTAAATAATTTTTTTTTTAGGGATATTTTAAGAGAGTTGAATTTGACATCTTGTCAGACTCATAAATTTTTGAGTCTAACATGTAGTCCTATCTAAGAAAAAGTTTGATTTGATATTTGAAAATCGTTTAGGCTTTACATGTAGCCAATCAGAAAGGGTTTGGGCCAAACATCTTGTTAGAACCTCCTTGCCATGAGAATTAGCCTTCATCAAGCTTTTATAATGAATTTTCTTTCTCTTGTTTCTTTCGGTGGGTGTTTAACAATGTATTTCAAAAATAATTTTAAAAAAAATTGAAAATTTTTATTTTTATTTTTTATTTTAAATGAAATATTTTTGGTGTCTTAAGATTATTGTCACATGTTGATGTCAAAAATAATTTTAAAAAAAAAAAAATATTATTTTAATATATTTCTAAACAAAAACATTTTAAAAAATAACTTGAACCATAACTCGAACACCATTAGTCATAGAATGTATATGGAAAAAGGTTTTTCGTATACCTAACTATACATGCACTGAAGCTACGTACATGAAGTGATGGTTGCTTTAGTTTTCAAGCTTTTTACGCAGATGTTTTTGTTTCTATTGATTAAAAAAAAACATGTTTTTTTGCCGTATAATGACAGCCTTTAGCAAAATAAAGATGGGAAAAATCTTTTTTTGTTTAATATTATTAATATCTTCTTGAAATATTATCCAATCAGCGGTCTTGACGTGATCATCTTAAACTAATGTCCAATCAGTCAAAGCCACCACATTGCTCGTCTTTTCCATCTCTAACTTTGGCCCTCTCTATGACCGAGGGGAATATATTCCACACCACACAAAAATTATTTAATATATCATTAATTAATTATTATGAACTTGACATTTTATAATAGCAATAAATAGTTTAGAGTCAAGGTTTTTATCATTTATTCTTTAAATTTTTAGGAATTTTTATTATTTTAAATTAAGTTTTTTTTTTAATTTTTCTCTAATATTATATTTTCTAATATTGAATTTTATAATTTATTCATTTTATAATGTTATCTCAATTTCATGATTTGTATAGCAAGTTTAATTAACTTTTTATTTTATTTTTTTAATTAAATTTTCATAACCAAGTCATGAGTTTTACGTGTTAATCATGTTGACTCCGTTTTTTTAAATTTATCATTTAATAATAGATTGATTAGGAATTAGACTTTTTTTTTATATAAAGTTATAATAGTTTTCTAACCATGTTTAGCAAGTTAATTAAGATTATCTTGTGTTATATTTTTTTATCATTTATTTATTTATTTATATTTAACCTTTTAACAATGAGTTGATTAACCTTTTTTTTTATTTGCTTTTGTTTGGTTGTTGGAACCTCCAGAATACAATTATGACCTAACTATCACAGACAAGAAAAATTCATAGTATGATTATAAAAAACAAGTCAAACTCAAGGGAAATTCTATTTAATCTTCCTGCAAGAAATTGAAATGAATAAAATAGGGGATTTTGAATAATTAAAGAGATGAAATAACTATTCTTTTAATTCAAGCAAGTACTTAAATTCTCTTTAAGCAAGGAAGATAAAGAAAATATTAAATTAATTATAAAAAATCCTAATTAATTCCTTGATGTCAATCAAATTAAAAATTAAAAAGTAATTTTTTTATTCAGTGATGAAAGTTTTAAGAGTGGAAAAAACAATCAAGAATTCTAAGCCATCATTAGAAAGCTTAATGATTTTCACTTGTCTTATTCTTTTAATCCAAGAGTTATGTCAGCCAGATTCTTTTTTTTTCCTTTTGGACCCAAATCAACAATTACAAGTAGAAAATTCACAAATAAATAAGCATGCTTACCATAAAAGCAATTCAAAAAGCTTGAGAGAGAGAAGCTCTGGTTCTACATGTCTTCAATTTAGCAAAGCAGTAATCTATGTCTGATTGCCCTTGAAGGAAGAGGAGGGTTCGTCTTGGGTTGGTTTGAATTTATTACAGCTCAGGGGAATGAAGGTGGAATGCTAAACGAGCAAATTTCATCCACGTAAGAGTATTTTATTCACGTGGAATTATTTTGGCAGAGATATGAATCAGTCATTGTAGTGGCTTAATGCCCAATTCATCAAACGCAGAAAAAACATAAAAAACCTGCTTCTCGTGAACCATGGTTTCAGTGATTTTTTTGATGGGACCCACGTTAATTAACCTGAATTTTGTACATTACCCAACATTATAAACCTGCTTATTGTTTGAAACGCCTGTCAGAAAGCGTTACCAAACACCTTCTAAAACACATTAAAAATCATATTGTAAAGGGATTACAAATAGATGTATGTTTTGTCTGGATAAATAATCGTGTTTTCCTGCCACGATAATATTTCATGGAATGAGATGTGAAGGCTTGGAAAATAAACCACCGTGCCTTTCCCCTTTCATTCAAATATTAATGCAGTTATTTCAATTTCTTTGTATTTTTTTTTTAATTCTGATTTTCATGAAGATAATATCATCAATAGGCAGATGAGGTTCGATTCAAGATGATTCGTTTCTTCTAGGATAGTAAAAAAGATAGTTCTTCAAGAAGCATGACATGATGATAAAGGACTTAAATCTGTATATGAAGTCTGAAGTTCGAGTTCGAACGAGTGTTTCTTGTAAGAACCTAGAGCAACCGGGACCTTACCCGCTCACCTGAGCCTACAAAGTGCGTTTTCTAGGAGACAAAGTTTCCTCAAATCCAAAAAAAAAAACGCTCTGCAATATAGATTTTTCTACTTGTATTTACAGCTTAGCAGAGGAATTTTCACAGCCAAGGAAACCATCGATTGAGTGCAGCAGCAATCACGGTGTTTGGAAGACTTGTGACAGAGCCAGCATCCTATATATTTTCCAGCAAGATAACAAACTACTAGAGCTACCCGAGCTTTAATTTTACAGTATCAGAAGGAATTCTAACATTATAAGAAAATCATACATGGAATCGACTGATTGTTCGTAAGAATCTAGGCCTAGTTTGAGCTCGCGAAAATCGTGTTTTTTTAAGCTCTTCTCCTACTCCAAACGAACTTCATACCATTGGACTGAACCAACATCTCCATCAATTTCAAGTTCACAAACGGAACTTACCAGGAAAGAAGCAGCGTCGTCAAGGGATTCAAATTTTGCTAGGTCTAGCGGCAAGGTCGGTCCTGGCCAACTCTCAAGATACCCTTTAAGTGTAGCCCTCAGTTCTTCTTCGGAAACAAATTTCTCGTCTTCTCCAGGTTCTAATAGCACATAAGTTCCGGTTTTCTCATGTATCCTCCTTCTCCTCACCGCAAAAACCTGGCTCAAGAAACTAAGTCAGTGGATCAAAACGCAGGCTTGCACCTATGCTAAATGCAGTCGCAACAACACAGATCTGAGTCCTTTTCGCACTTCACTGCACGATGCACGTATCATCCTACAAAGCCAGTTTACTAGGCTTACATTTCAACACAAAAACTGGATCCCTGTTATTTTCTCTTTTACTCAGTGTTGTTAATTATGTTTTATTTCGATCAAAACGTTTCGTACCAGTTAAAAAAACAAGATAAAACAGCATAGTTCTTACCTTGCTTAAAATTTCAGCCGTTCTAGAAATTTTGCTCAAATTTCAGCCGAAACATTCTGGTTTAGTTCCGCCCATTCTGTTTCGGCCAAATAGTATTTTCTTAACTTAATGAATACTTTTACAATATCAATAATATCTCTTAATCCGACCGTTAGATTGAAATGAAATTTTATGAGGAGTCTCTTGATATATATATATATATATATCATGTTAAACTTTTAGAGCAATCAGATAATATAATGACCTTGCGATATTGGTGATGACATTCTCATAATATTACATATGTTTATAATTTTGTTCAGAAAATCATTTTATTGTGTCTTTTATAGATTAAATTGCACAATTCTAAATAATTATATTTTTGGATTTGAACTAATTTTTTTTTGAATTACTATATATATATATATATATATATATATATATTATATATATATATATATAAACAGTACAATCTCGAAACAGTGCGCCAAAACACTCCGAAACCGAAATATTCCATTCCATTTGAAATTTGAAAAACGAAGCACCACTGGAAACGGAATTCACAACCTTGATTTTACTTGATAGCTTGGCTACTTTTAAACTTGCTTAAATGTCAATAGAGAAAGAAAAAAGAGAAGTACTTGAGGTGGGAGAAAAAGAAAACAGGATTAGATTCCCAGCAGGAAATCAACCAGATGCAATGATCAAAAGGCTTGTCATTTAACATCAAGTCATGATTAGTAAACTCAAAAAATAAAAAAAGGAAGAAGGAGAAGTACTTAAGCTTTATCAATAGAAAACAAGATTAGTATTGGATGCATAAAACAGCCAGAAAGCATATGATCAGAAAGAGAAGAATGGTTACCTTCACAGAATCGCCCACGCCGGTTCATCAAATTGAGGAGTTTGAGATGAATGGAAGAAAAACTGTCAGCAATGTCAGCTGAACTCGCTTGGACAAATGGTGAAGAACTTCTCTTTCTTGTTATATTGTCACCTACAATTAAACAAAAGGGATGAAACTTCCAGTAATTTGTCAGAGAAATTTCTGTCTATCAGTACTGTTATTGAAAAGTTCTGTATGCTTAAGCAAAACATAGACCAGAAGTATTGAATGCCAACATAGGCTTTATTCCCTAACCATAAACTTCTTTTTTTAAGATATGAGAAAACCCCACGTCCTAAAAAGCGCATTTTATAGGACAGGTGAGCAAGTAAAACCCCGGCTGTTCCAGACTTCTAAAAAATTGCACGTCCTGACTCGAACTCAAGACGTGCTACGCAGATCGCAAGCTCTTTGCCATCACACCACACCCCTTAGAGATCTTAACCATAAACTTCCCTCTTGAATAAGTTATACATGACATCAAATCAAACTGGCTAGGAAATCAGGAGACCAAACCGAATTTAAGACAGAAGGAGAGATCAAAGTAATGGGCGATTGAGTCACCACATGTTCTTTTTCGTATTTTGATCACTTTATTTAGATAACGCTCACTTTTAAGAGACGCAAGGTCGGATAAATGATAATCAAAAAGCATCAAGTGATAGTCGTGAGTGGCAAACAGTGTTCCCTCACCTAATTTCTTCAGTATAATTCAACTTAATAAGGAGATGGAAAAATAAAAGTGCAGATCAATTATTATTTAATATAGCTTGCCTGCCCCATAATGGAACACAAAATCTCCTTCTCTCGCAGTACCCAGAAATTAACACTACACAGTCCTAGTTTCAGAATCGAACAATCTTCTTACAGATTTCAATGATTACACCAACCCAACTCAGTAAAATTCTCGAACATTGCTTATATATAATCAAGAACTATGATTATACAAGTTTGAAAACTATGTGCCACCAAGCCAGAAATATCAATGATTGCCAAAACAAAATCCTAAAATGTTTAATCACAATTAAAAAGCACAGGTAGTAGAGCTTACAGTTAAAACTATCAGCTTTACTGTTCAGTAGCTGCCTGTGGAAGGCTATCTCCATTGACAAAGCACTGCCTGGCACTCTCAGCATTTTTTATTTTCTTTTCTTTCTGAATTACGAATAGTTAGAGATTGTCAGGTCGTGGAGATGACATGATAAACTGAACCTCTACTTTCTTATATCACCTTATCCTCACCTTTTCTTCATATTTACGTGAGTATCCTCTCTCTCACTATATATATATTTATTTATTTATTTATTCCTTCCTGTGTCCTGAGAATTCGATTCTCCAACCATATAGGTGATATTACAATTATTCGTGTTTTTAGCATGTAAATCTTATCCTCTCTCTTAATTATCTCTTTACTAATATTTAACCTCTCAATTTTATGAATGCACTAAAAAATTTTAAAAATCAATTTTTATAATTTAAAAAAAAATACTTTTATCATAATTACTTATGTAGCAATTCACTTCTATATTTTTTAATCTTGTACTAAACGTCCCCTGATAAAAATAAATAAATCAAGAATCACTTCCTTACTATTGATCGTAAATCAAGGGCTGCAGCTGACTTCTCAGTTTTTTATAGGTATATATATAGTTTTAAAATGTTAAGATAAAACATTTATAATCATTATTTAAATTTGTTTTTCATTTATTACCATAGTTGTTTGTACTAGTTAAAAAAGAGACAAAACAACGTCGTTTTTATCTCGGTTTAAATTCTGACAATTAGATTAAGATGAAATTTTACAAAGTCTCTCTCTCTATATATGTGTGTGTGTGTGTGTGTGTGTGTGTGTGTATTATGTTAAAATTTCAAAGCAATCATAGAATGTAATGACCTTACGAGATTGATGATGACATTCTCGTAATATTATACATGTTCATAAAAATCATTTTATTGTGTTTTTTTTTAATATTAAATTGCACAATTCTAAATAATTTTATAACTATAGTTTTTAAAATTATTAATTAACAAACATCATAAAAGTCCCATGTAAAATATATAAATAAAAACATTTTACACATCTATTTCATTCACAAAATATTCTAGCTATGTAAAACGTCACCCTTTAATCTTTAAAATAAAATTATTTTCTTCATCAACTAATTAAGCTCCAAACCAATATCAATAAACTTTAATATTATCACCAAAAAAATTGTAAAACAAAATTTTAAAAGATGATATGAAATATCTCTTAGTGAACTTAATTGCCTGTTTGAGAGTGTGGTTGAGGTTGTTTTTGAAAGAATGCTTTTTCGTTCAGAAATGCATCATAATGATGTTTTTTTTAAATCATTTTTGATATCATCATATAAAAATGATCTAAAAACACTAATTTTTTTTAATTTAAAATAAAAAGTATTTTTTTTTCAAAAACACTTTTTAAAATACAATAACAAACTATACGAATAAAAAATCAATCTCCTTCATTAACAATATCAAGTAGAAACACACCCATATAAGTATTTAAATAGAAATTTAATAAATTTTGACCTACAATATAAAACAACAGGACTTGCAAAGCAGAAAAAGGTTGTCGAGTAGATGATAGCTAGAGCCACAGGTACACGTCGTCATAACGAACTAGCCAGTTGACAACTAAAAATTAGTTAATCACCTGTAATTACTACAGAACACCGAAATTTTCTCTCAGCCTTCCTTTTTGTCCTTTCCAACACGTAAACCCTAGACCTATCTCCCTTTTCCCTGAATCAATTTCGTCTTCCTGTTCTGTCACCGAGCATATTTTTTGAGGTATATGAATTTGTATAGCGAGAGCTTTTGGGGGTTAATTTTGGTTGAACTTCTGTGAGACATTGAGAAGGGCTTTCATTCACTATTTAGGGTTATCATATCACATTGTGATCGATAGATTCAAGTCAGTTTGTTTCTTTCCTCTTTGAGTTTGATGCATATATTTATATTTGATAATTTGGGTTTCTTTTTCAATGATTTTTTTGTACAGAATCTAGTTGTCCAAAATGGAAAAGAACAATAAAATGCAAGAGCTTGAAATTACTTGATATGCTCCAGATGATTTGCACTGAAAACAACATGTTTTCAAGGAAGTTTTAGAAAAAGAAAGATTTCCTTTTCTTCTGTGATTGACTAAGCTAAAGCTGATGACCATTTAAAGAGATTAAGAATCTGATATGCTGTTGCTTTTCCCTTCTTGATTTGCAGCTTGAATTCCTATTCCAAGGCAGCACAGGGAGCTTAATTTCAATAAATTGTTGTTGTGATCAGAGAAGTGATACAATATGGCTGGTGAATATATATGGGGGTGGAACTAGCAAGCGTTTAAGAGATTCCGCTGGAAGTAGCAACCATTTAGAAAGTTACGAGGTTATGGCTCACGAAAATGCTCTTCCTGCTCGTAAAAGTTCAAGTTCTTCTGCATCATCAGAATCTTCAGCAAGATCTAGTGAGGTCGAAAAGGATGATCCTGCCAATCCCTTTATCGAAATTAATCAGGCAGATGTTGAATCGTCACGAGGACCCTTATTCCCAGCAGAAGTTTCCGGCCACAGCCTGGTTATAAGCACACAGCAATTGCCCCTACCATCGCCTCAAAGTAATGTGACGCCAGGCTATGATCCAAATCGGCTCCCATCATCCATTTTTGCCAAGCCTAGTAATCCTGCCGAGTGGAGCGTCACTTCAAACGAATCATTGTTCAGTATTTACATGGGAAATGGTAGCTTCTCGAGAGATAATGCTTTCATGTTATATAAATCTGGAGAACCCCCCAAGTTAGATCATGAGACTAGCAATGCTTCACCCAGCTTGATTCCTGTCATTGAAGTAGAGAGCAATGACAGAGAGGATAAAAATACATCGATAGAAACAGAAGTGAAAGGAAAAGAATCATCTGATTCTGAAGAAATGGAACCTAAATCAACCGCTGATATCGACACCAGAAAGGAGGTTCTGGCTGCAACAGAGAAAATTAGCCGTCAGGAAAAGATGCCTCCTGTTGAGGAGGTTCAAGTCTCCTTCTCCAGTAGTAACAGATCATTTCAATTCCCACTGTAAGTTACCTGATTGTATATCCATGCAGAATAAAATGGATTTTCACTTTGATTTTTGATTTTGTCGCACAAAAGAAACGTTATTTTTTAAAAACATCAATTTGGAACTCCAGATTTATAGCTACAATTACCCTTTTCCTATCTATTAGACCATTTAGATTTCTTAGTTCTGCTTAGTACGAAGTCTGCCGATGTTTGTTGTCCTATATTGGCTATATACCTGGAGCTAATTCTGAACTTCATTTCAGATTGGATGCAGCCTCAGGCAGGACAAATTCTTTCCATGAGGTGATGGGGAAGCTTCCATCGGAGAAGCCCTCGCAACAGGAGCCACCAAAGCCTGCAGAAACCACCCCTGGGAACGAACCCTAAGGCTGCAGGAAATTGTTGGTTTTCTTGCTTCTCCTGCTTCTCATTTGGATGTTAAAAGAGGATTCTGCAAAACTATTTTAACACCAACCTCTGTACATCTCCCTCTTCATCGAAAACTCCTGCCCTGTCCATCGGATCTAAATATGAACCATATTTTCTCCAATTGTTGTTTCTTGTGCTGTTGACTCTTCTTCCATTGCAAAACTCTTGGAGCTTATATAGCTAAGGTATAGAAATCACCATCTAAACTAATTAAGCTGTAGAGCTTATGGTCTTCATTCAATCCTGTGGGAGAAGTTTGGCTTTCAGACTTGAAATAAGGAAGTCAACATAAGAATTATGTACAAAGATTAATTGGGTAATCATAGGTTGGATTCTTATATTAGATTAATTGTGACTGATATATTATTGACGGCATTTCTTAGAATGTCTTAAATGCTAGATGATTTGATTTTAGAAACTTCAATCAGAATATGATCAA